>CAJQZJ010001969.1:13143963-13173769 GCA_907164525.1 Lophiomys imhausi
GGAAGGAAGGAAGGAAGGAAGGAAGGAAGGAAGGAAGGAAGGAAGGAAGGAAGGAAGGAAGGAAGGAAAAGAAGGAAGGAAGAAGGTAGGGTAGGGGAAAGAAGGAGTATTTCTGAAGTACTTGTATAAAGCCAGTATGACTCTACCAAAACCAGGTGAAGGTGTGAGTGCACACACACACACAAATACACACACACACACACACACACACACACACACACACGTGCATGCACACAGCCCTTCAAAATTAGAGTTCAGCTACAGGCCAATAACCCTGATGTTCAGAGGTTCAAAAACCCTCAATAAAAGTATTTGAAAATAGTATACAGACATATACCTCAAACCCACTCAGAAGCAGATAAAACAGATTAGGTCATGCTCTGGGAGTCTTATAGAAGAGAGGGAGGAAAAATAGAGGATCTGGAAGGGACAAGAATTCCACATGAAGACCAACAGAAGCAACCAGCCTAGGCCCTGGGAGGCTTACAGAGTCTGAAGCACCAACCAAAAAGCAAATATAGACTGGACCACCGCCCACTACACATATGTAGCTGACAGGCCGCTCGGTGTTATTGCAGATCCATTAGCAAGTGAAGCAGAGGGCTGCTTCTGACATGAATCCTGTTACCTGTTTGTGGAACACTTTATGCTAGCTGGGCTGCCTTGTCTGGACTCAGTGGAACAGGATCTTCTTAGCCCTGATGCGACTTGATGAATCAGAGTGGGTTGGTGGGATGGGGCTCCCCTCATCTACAAAGGAGGAGAGGAGGGAGAGGGGGGGAGAGGGTGGGAGAGTGGTAGGGATGAGGAAGGGGCCTTCAATCAAGATGTACCTTGAATAAATACATTAATTAATAAATAAAAGATTATTCACCATGAGGAAGTCAGCTTTATCCCAAAGATGTAATATTAGTTTAACATAAGTAAATATATTTCATAAGTCATATAAATGGATTTAAAGGCATTAGCACACTGTTACATCAATAGATCCAGAAAAAAACCTTTGTCAACTTGAAACATGCATTCATAATAAAAGTCCTAGAGAGTGGGGCTAGTTGAAACATAACCTCAACATATATATATATATATATATATATATATATATATATATATATGAAATACACAGCTCACATCATCCTAAACAGAGATAAACTCCCACTGAAATCAGAAGCAATACAGGGATGTCCATTCTCTACACTAAGTTTCAATATTTTGTTTAAAGTACTAGCTGGATCAGTATAGAAAGAGACAAAAGTTAAAGACACAATAAGAAAAGAAGAAATCAAACTAAATTTATAGATGACATAATATTATATCTAAGAGACCCAAAAATTCTACCAGAAAACTTCTAGAAAGAGTCAATTTCAGCAAAGTGACAGGATACAGAACCAACTTTCAAAAAAAATCAATACCTTTTCTATTTATACTTCACCAACAACCACACAAAGAGATCGTTGACACACTTTCATTTATGATAGCTTCAAAGAAAATAAAATATCTTAGAGTAAACCTAGCAAAGGAGTTGAAAAAAGGTATAAAATGAAAACCTCAAGTTTCTAAGGAAAATCATAGAAAGACACTAAATAAAAAGACATCCCACACTCTTGGATTGGTAGTATTAGTCTTTTGAAATTATCATTTTAGGAAAGGCCACTTACAGATTCAATGCAATCCCAGTCAAAATCCCATCTTATTCTTAACAGAAATAGAGAAAAAGTATCCTAAAATTCTTTCAAGTTGTTGGTCAGCAAAGTCCAAGAAACTCCCAAACATTATAGGATCTTGCTGCTGACCTTGGGTGTTTCCTTGAAATGGAATGTAGGGGGAGTTAGATGAATATAAATTAGATTTAGTAAATATCTAGGGGCTTCTGATGCAGTCTCTTAATAAGGGACATGAAGATCAACTTGTCTGTGGGCAAATGGTGTAGCAGCATATGGACTAAAAACAAGGTTTATGACCTGGCATTGCTTTCAGCTGCTAATGACCTTAACGAAGTGGGGGGGGGCAGATTAGACTGAAGCCAGGTGAAACAAGGAAGGACCCTATTTAAGGAGGAAGTGCATGGAGCCCAAGAGTTGCCATACTAGAGAGTTCCCACGCTAGAGATGACACCAGCTGCAAGGTAGCTCATATCATCTGGTGGAGAAAATGCTGGTGAACTGTAAGGTGATCTCAAACAGAGCTGAAAAATTACTTTCTACATAAGGCAGAAAGAAGCTGGTGAGCAGAGAAGGCCTCAGCAAAGCAGCAAAAGGCCAAGGACTAAACTCTGTGGCACAACTTTTGCCTAAAGGGGTTCGACCAGTTCAAACAGTGGCCTGAATGGAACTGTGGCCAGCATCAAAGACTGAGGCAGAGCTGCTGTGTGTTTAATACAAACTGAATAAGTTGTTGTATGAACAGCTCAGGCCTTCCAGAGAGAAGAAAGCCTCAAGCCTCATTTAAAGTGAAGTTGCCATAGTCAATTTACCCTAAAGGACCTACGTCTGAGATATTCCTGAAGAAAGAGTATTGACTAAGTGCCTTAAAGAATCTACTACTGAGGTGTTCCTAAAAACTGAGGACCTGCCCCAGAGACTGTGTTTCTGATGACTGAGGACCTGCCCCAGAGACTGTATCCTTCTAAAAGGTTAGGATTAGTTGCTAGATAATAGCTGTTATAGTTATTAATAGGTTTAGTTGTTAGGTAACAGGGGTTATAGTAATTCTTAGGGCTAGTAGTTAGGTAATTGTTTATATATGTTATAAGTACATATAGTTATTAATAAATATATATTGGATAATAAAAAGATTCATCTTCAATAGAAAGTAACTGTATTGCTGAAGTTAAACATTCAGTTAAGACCTAAGAGAGGGAAGGAACCAATAGTCCTATCCAGCAATGATGCCTATGAGCAATAATGACCAGCATTGCACACTAACCATGTTTGCAATAATGGCAAACATATCTTCGTGATGACCAACAGCTTTTTAATTGGAGTAAAGACTCACTCAACAAAAAGGAAATTGTGCCTCGTACTGGAATCCTAGACAAATACCAGGAGCTGATGAGGTTGTAGATCTGGAAGGATAACCTACTACTGTGGCTTTACTAAACAGCATAATCCCTAACTATGATATAAATATTTATCCTTATGCCCACTTGTTAAGTGGAACAAACAACCCTCACCAAAAAGAGGAAAAAAAACTAACTTGTCTTTTTAACAGAGGCCTTTTTATAAATCCAGAACTGATTAAAATGAAGAGAACCGGTGACCGTGGAGTGCCAGCCCAACCTAAACAACATCTAAAACACAACTCTTACACCGAAGCTCATGGAACATGGTGTAAGTATTAGGGAGATTATAAGAGCCATAGAAACATGAAATCTCCTAGGAGATTATGTCTTCCTGAACTGTGAAGGAAGCTATATCCATGAAATCTCAACAACTTATGGGACAAAATAAGACACGAACAAGAACACCACCAATAAACATAGTAACATAGAAGGGGAAATATCACAGGGCCCTAACCCTAGCCAAAAAAAAAAAAAAAAAAAAAAAAAAAAACTATAGGCAAATAAAGAATGCCAAGAGCAGGGGAAATAGTCTTCCCTGAGGAAGAACCCCACAACTGGGTGCATAATACCAAGTAGTCAGTCATAAAACCAAATGACTAACCTTTCAGTATTATAAACTGATTTTCCTTTTTAAAAGAAATTATTTACTATCAGAGTTCTCATAGTTATTACTTTAGGAATAAAATACCTTATTTAATCATCAGAATCTATGTAATTTTAGTAGCACACACAAACTGCATTTCAGTTTTAATATTTAAGAAGATAACCCAATATTTCTTTTAATTGTTTTAAAAATTAAAATAAAAAAGCCAGATATGCTGAATTAAGCCTTTGATCCCAGAATTTGGGAGGCCAAGGTAGTAGATCTCTGAATTGAAGGCCAGCCTGTTCTGCAGAATAAGTTGCAAGACAGCAAGACTACATAGACTCTCTCAAAAAATTAATTGAATTAAATAAAATTAAAACACAATTGCATCATTTCCCTCCCCCTTCCTTTTCCTTCCTTGAATTCCTCCCATGAAGCATACCTTTCTTTTCTCCTCTTTCTCTCTTTATGGCCTGTTTTTCTTCAATTACTGTTGTATATGCATGTGTTCATGCATTCACATGTGTGTGTGTTTCTAAATATATAAAGACAACTTGCTTAATCCATTTAATATTAATTATATTAATTAGTTTTTAGCGTTAAGCCTCAGTTTATTCACCTATAAAATTATCAGGTAAATATAGGTGACTTGAAATCCTGCTTATAATTGTGAGACATCTAAGTTATTTCATTTTTTCAAAAAATGAGAGAACCAGCATGATGGCGTACAACTTTAATCCAAGCCTTCGGGAGGTAGCAACAGGTGGAACTCTGTGAGTTAGAAGCCAGACTGGTCTGCAAAGAAAATCCAGGATAGCCAATACTGTTATACACAGAAACCCTGTCTCAAAAAAATAATCAATCCATCAATCTTAAATAAATAAATACATTTATTAATTACATTAAAAATAAAAATACATATGGACTGGACATTGGGAATGTATGTTATACCTTATAATTTTCATAATTGTCACCTAGTTGTTCTTATTGTTTTATATTGTATTTATTGTTACAAGAAGAAACTTTTATTGGACTAAAAGGGGGAGCTGTTGGGTGGGAAAAGATACACCTCAATTTTTTTTAAAAAAGTAGATAGGAGGGAGAAGGGGAAGAGGTTAGGAGGATGGGAGCAGGAGGGGGAAGAGGGAGGGGCCTATGATTGAGATGTAATTTGAAGAAATAAATAAATGTTGAAAAATAAAAATAAAGAAAAGTGAAATTCCAAGATGTACTACTGATTGATAATTTTTTATCAAACAATCATGTATCTTATGTACAAAGATGGCTAATAGCCACAGCAATTGCAGTTAAATGTGGCGATGCAAAATATAAAAGTCAGATCAAATTGGGTTTCAGATTTCAACATCCCTATCTTGACTATAACAATTTACTGTCTTTACTTTCAGTGCACAATGAGCTACTACTATCTTTCGAGCAGGTAAATGACTCCTTTAGGTCCATAAAAGAGTTGAGAATCTATGGTGGTTTGAATAAGAATGGCCATCAAAGACTCATGTCTGAATGCTTAGTCATCAGGGAGTGGCACTATTTAAAGGACTAGAAGGATTAGGATGTGTATTTATTAGAAAGTGTTTCACTAGGGGTAGGCTTTGAGATTAAAAAAAAAAAACAATTCAGGTTCAGTCTTCCTCTCTCCCCCCCCCCACCCCTCTCTGCTATCCAGGATGTCTATCTACGCTCCAGTATGATGCTTGCTTGCTGCCATGCTCCCTGCACTTAGGATTATAAACTAAGTCTCTGAAACTGAAAGCAAGCAAGCTCCCAGGTAAATATTCCCTTTCATAGGAGTTGTGTTGGTCATGATGTCTCTTCACAGTATTAGATGCCATCGTCAGAGCTAGGGAGCTCTTGACTCCATAGATGTTTATAATGATTAGGACTATACAATATAAATCACAAAGTGCTCATGATGTCAACAAATAAAAATCTGGTTGATGATACTCTTGGGTTTTATATATTGGTTTTACTTTGAGTCCAAATCTCAGAACTGTATCAACAGCCTAAATGTAGTCATTCTAAATACAGCATCTGTGCAACTTTATCAGTCACAACACAACAACTCTCAATATTCCAAAGAAGTCTTTGAGTTCTTGGAGTTAGTAACTCATTGTCTGTTAAAAAAAAAAAACAAAAAGAAAAGAAAACAAAACAAAACAACAGAAGCAAAACAACAACAGCAATAAAACTATTTGATGTTCAGTTTCACGTTTTAAACACCAATTTCTCAGAAAAGACAGGGCTGGATACATGTGAAATAACTGATCTATGAACTACAGTGGGAATTTGGAATTGTCTCTGTTTTTCAGCCTGAAACAGTTAACAAACTTCCCCAAATAGATTTTAATTTTATTATTTCTTTGGAATTTTCCCCAAGATAAGTATTAAACATCAATCACAATTGGCCTATTGGTATTTTCATATTCTTTCAAAGTATTCACAAAATTGAAGAACAAAAACGTTAAGCCTCATACAATCCCAATGTCCAGTCTATACATATTTGGCACCTGACTTTAACATTCTACTATCTAACCATCTCCATGAGTTTAAAGTTCTATATCTAACTCAGCTTTCATCCTAACTTTCATCACAATTTTAAAAACATTTTCGCTGGGCATGGTGGCGCACGCCTTTAGTCCCAGCACTCGGGAGGCAGAGGCAGACAGATCTCTGAGTTCGCGGCCAGCTTGGTCTACAAAGTGAGTCCAGGACAGCCAGAGCTGTTACACAGAGAAACCCTGTCTCGAAAAAAACAAAAAAAAAAAAAACAAAACAAAACATTTTCTTAGATCCAGAACACCCTCTTGATTTCTAAACAACTCAAAATTTAACTATGAGACTCTAGCTATCTATTCTTCAACCACCTCAGAGACCTGAGAGGGATAAATATATCTGATTATATAGGAAGTGTTTTGTATTGTATTTATTATTATAAGAGAAAGAGCCATTTGTCTGACTGAAAAGGGGAGCTGTTGGGGGGAAAAAGATATACCTTAAACTTAAAAAAAAAAGGGAAGGAGATGGCTGGGTTGAGGCAGAAGAGGGTGGGAGGGTGGTACTGGAGGGGGGAGTAGGAAGGGGATTGCAATTGTGATGTAACTTGAAGAAATAAAATAAATTAAAAAAAAACTTTAAGTCTCTATGCTTCTCACAGAGCATTTAAAAATAAACACAAAACCAGTTTTTTAAAGCAGGTCCATGAAGTGTTGAAGACCATTACTTCATCTAGCTTATTAAAACCTTTATAACTAATTCTTGAATCCTCTGTGGTATATGCAGGGGTTTTCCAAAGTACTTCCACAGCTAGGTTCACAGTATACCTGCTCTTGCTCTCTTGTCAGAGAGACACATACTCTGAATACCTACAGCACAGATCTAATTTGAGTCATTGAGTTTGTGTCATAGGATTTGGCAGAGATAACATTGGCTTTAAAGTTCTATTGAACGTGAAGAATGGAAGAGAACATCAGAGAACAAAAAGAAAATTGGAAAATACATTTAAAAATTACTTACCCTGAAGTAAGTAATAGGTAGGTAGAATCATAACCATTACAATCCATGGTGAGATAAGCCAGTGTGTAGGGGATCCAAGTAAGAGGTAAAGCCTGAAGTCTTAAAAAAAAATACCAAAACAAAAGGTACTGAGAAAAAAGTCACTGAAGCAATAGTATTCATAATAGCCTCCAAAACAACCAAACAAATAAAATACCTTATATTAAACATTGCCAAGAAGAAAGAACTACACAATTAAAATTTTGAAAAACCAAATTAAAAGGGGCCATATGATAGAGATATAGATTGGTAAGATTGCTATTGGCTCAATCCAATCCTTCTCAAAATTCCAACACAATTCTTCATAAAAATTGACAAACCATCTTTTTTACTTCAATTAATTAATTGTTTTATTGAATAAATCATGTAATATATTCTAATCATGATTTCCCCTCCCAAAACTTCTCCCAGATGCTCCCCACATTTTGCCCCATGTAGTTTCCTGCCCTTTATTTCTCTGCTTCCTTGGGGAAAAAAACAGGCAAACAAAGTATTTACAAACCAGAATATCTTTTTTAAAAGCAAAGTAAAACACATAACACACACACACACACACACACACACACACACACACACAGGCACCCATACACACTGAAACCCATAAAAACAGAAAATCTGAAACCAGACTATAAAAATAAAAAAGCAGTAAGGGAAAAAAACCCAAAATCCATAAAAACAAACAAACAAAAAGGTGTTTTTAAGTTGGTAATGCAAGTTAGGATGAAAACTTAGGTATAGATTTTTAAACTCATCTAGATAGATAGATAATAGAATATTAATATCAGTTACCAAATACATATGGACTGGACATTGGCAATGTATGTTATACCTTAAAATTTTCATAATTGTGGCCTAATTTCTCTTATTGTTTTGTATCGTATTTATTGTTATAAGAAAAGAGCTGTTTATTGGACTAGAAGAGGGAGCTGTTTTTTTTGGGGGGGGAAGATACACCTTAATTTTTTTAAAAAAGGCAAATAGGAGGTAAGGGGGAAGAGGTTAGGAGGGTGGGACCAAGACAGGCAGGAGGGAGGAGAATATGATTGTCATGTAACTTGGAGAAATAAATAAATGTTAAAAAAACTCCAAACCCCCCCCCAAACAAACCAATATAAGACAAAAAGTCCATGAAAATACTACTGATTTTATTTTGTGTTGGCAATCTACTGATGGTCATGAGACCTACCCTTAATTGCTGATGATACTGTCAGTGTGGCTACATTAGGAAGATTTGAATTTTCCTTTGCAAGTGGATGTCTATTGGTGATAGCCTACTTTTTCACATTTTATTTATTTCTTCAGGTTACATCTCAATCATAATCCTCTCCCTCCTCCCCATCCTGGTCCCACCCTCCTATACTCTTAACCCTTACATGCCTTTCTGCTTTTTTTTTAAATTTTAAGGTATATATTTTCCCCACCAACAGCTCCCCCTTTTAGTCCAATAAAAGGCTCTTTTTCTTATAACAATATATATAATACAAAACAATAAGAACAATTAGGTCACAATATGAAAATTATAGGGTATAACATATCCCAATGTCCAGTCCATACATATTTGGCAACTGATATTAATTTTCTATTATCTATCTATCTATCTATCTATCTATCTATCTATCTATCTATCTATCTATCTTTCTTTCTTTCTATCTATCTAGATGAGTTTAAAATTCTATACCTAACTCAGTTTCCATCCTAATTTGAATTACCAACTTAAAAACATCTTCTTGGACCTAAAATATCCTTTTAATTCCTAAGCAACTTAAAATTTAACTGTGAGACTATATCAGGCCACATCAGAGGCCTGAGAAGGATAAGTATATCTGTTTATACAGGAAGTGCAGAGCCAGCAGCTTCTAAAACTAAGAAATGACAGTCAACTGGCTGCCTGGACAGTCCCCAATTTCTTTCCATACATTAGAACATCTATCTTAAGTCTTTTTGGCTCAGTTATCTCTGACAGACATTAATTGTAAAGCAGGAGTTAAGAAGGACTTGCCTACCCTGTCTTGACAGAGCTAAACTCTCAATTTACCATCTTCCAAGTTTTGTCCTTTTCAGACAGCATTCTGTCTAGAGTTGAAGCCAGGGATATTTCTTGCCCCATGACAAGCTTGCCATTAATGCAACCATCTCCAAATGGAAGTTCTTCAGTGCTCAGCATCTACTTGGAGTAGAATGTGGGGTGCTGTCAGGAGCTGACATATCTCAATAAAATGTTAAGTTGAGAAAACTTCTTTAAATGCCATATTCTACAGATCTCTTGAGATTTTTGAAGACCATCTCTCTCCATATAGCAAATATGCAAATGTTGCTTGTCTCTTAACAACTTGATTTCTGATTAAATTAGGAAACATCTGTGATACACTAAAGTAGTACCTAACAAAATAATTAGTCTGCATTTTCTGTTTATTCAGATATATTTATCTTTCTCATGTCTCTGATGATTTAAGACTAGATAGTTATATTCTCATAGTTAAGTTTTAAGTTGTTTAGGAACTAGAAGGATGTTCTAGGTCTAAGATATTTTTAAGTTGATAATCCAAGTTAGAATGGAAACTGAGTTAGGTAGAGAACTTTAAACTCATTGAGATAGATAATAGAATATTAATATTAGTTGCCAAATACATATGGACTTGACTTTGGGAATATATGTTATACCTTATGATTTTCATAATGTGGTCTAATTGTTCTTATTGCTTTGTATTTTATTTATTGTTGTATAGAAAAAGAGTCTTTTATTGGACTAAAAGGGGGAGCTGTTGGGGAGAAAAGATATACCTTAAATTAAAAAAAAGAGGATAGGAGGGAGAAGAGGGCAGGAGGGTGGGACCGAGAGGGGAGCAGGGAGTAGCTTGAGTGTGATGTTACCTGCAGAAGCAAATAAATGTTGAAAACAAAAAAGCAAAAATAAATAAATAAATAGGCTATATTCCAGAGGAGGAAATTTCATATCTGCTACTATAATATTATTTAAAAGAGCATGGATGTTGGAGCCATTGAGCTTAGGTAGGCCAGTATTATCATCATACACAAGGTCAAGACAGTTAAATTTCAGCATAGATGAGATAGATAGTGATGACACTCAACTCCATAGTGAGAATCTATTAGAAATTTATAGTAGTTAGAAGAGAAATAATCATTCTTTCTGTAGACTCCATGTTCCAGTAAGAGTAGTTACATATCCATGCTTGTAATGCTTATATGGAAAACACTTGCTGTACTTAGTAGGATATATATATATATGTGTGTGTGTGTGTGTGTGTGTGTGTGTGTGTGTCTGTGTGTATCTCATATATATATATGAGAGAAAATGCATATATGATATGGTGGTATAGAAGTAGCTGGAAACTATAAGTATAATCACAAATAGAAATAACCATATTTGTATTCATTGTATACATGTGTGAACTCAAAAATAAAGAATAGAGTCTGCACTGAAGTTTTTAATTCATTAACAAGAGAGGTAGCCTATGGAATGAGAAAAAATTTAAACATATAAGAAGTTTAAATAGAGTTACTCCACAGGGTATATAATGCTAATACCAGATGACAGAAGAGTTTTCATATGAAATGTTCAGTAATGGTATTATGATCCATTTCCCTGAGTTATTGATCAGGAGAGATCCCAGAGATCCCTCAAAATAATGCAGAATTATTAGATTGTTGTTGGTTGCACACCAGATCTTGATTTAAGACCCTATTAGTGAGCCCAACACATACTTTAGTCATTAGATTTTGAGAAACTAAGCATCTACTGATCTAGAAGTTTATTCCCTGTTAGATAGCTTTTATAGTATAAGAACTTTTTGTGTAATCCCTCTCAGGTCTCTGAGGTAGTTGGAGAATAGATAGCTAGAGTCTCATAGTTAAATTTTGAGTTGTTTAGGAATCAAGAGGGTGTTCTGGATCTAAGAAGATATTTTTAAAATTGTGATGCAAGTTAGCATGAAAGCTGAGTTAGATATAAAACTTTAAACTCATGGAGATGGTTAGATAGTAGAATGTTAAAGTCAGGTGCCAAATACATATGGAATGGACATTGGGAATGTATGCTAAGCCATATAACTCTCATAATTGTGACCTATTTATTTCTGTTGTTTTGTATTGTATTTATTGTTATAAGAGAAAGAACCATTTGTTGGACTGAAAGGAGGAGCTATTGGGGGGAAAAGATATACCTTAAACTTTAAAAAAAGGGAGGGAAGAGAATGGGGGTTGAGGGGGAAGAGGGTGGGAGAGTGGGACTGGAGGGGGAGTAGGGAGGGGATTGTGATTGAGATGTAACTTGAAGAAAGAAAAAAATAAATTTAAAAAGGTTAAAATTCAAAACGAAAAGAAAAAAACATTCTGTGTAAGATGTTGAGGAAGAAAAATTATCAGCAGTCTTATTCATTTGACTCACAAGCTACCATAATGACTAAATCATCAAGATCTGGCCATTGGTGGAATAGTAGCAAGATGTCAAGAAAACAGTGAAAGGTGGAATGGTTTGATCTCAGCCTTCATTTAATTAAAGGCATGCAGGGATCTCAGGGAATTCTAGACAGTGATTTGAGAATTGACAAAATAAAGTTAATGAATGTTGCAATGTTTTCAAGAATGCTAACATAGTGTTTAAACCCACAGGACAGTATCTAAATATCGCAGCATTGTGCGGCAAACATTACAATGAGTGTCCACAGTTTATTGTATTTTCTTCAGACTCCTGCAGCTTCTCATTAGGAAAAGATGATGATTCTTCATTCAAAACCACTCTTTAAAGGCAAAGCTGTAAGGACTTCTTTTAAAATTTCTTATTTTCTTGGGCTCCTACAGGATCATAGTTATGAATTAAATATTTATTAAGAAATATATAGCAAGATGGTGCTATGAATTATGTATCACTTTTAGAATGGGTTTTATTAAAATATCAACCTTATCATTGAACAAAAATGTATAAAAAGGATATTAACTTAGAGTTTATGCAATGTACAAAACACAAATGTAGTTATAGAAGTCTGCACTAACTCTTTAGTCCCCTAGGGTTTCACTATGGCTGTGTTAGGAACTACTGAACTAAAGGACACATGAGAGGCATAGCAGAGCACATACATACAATGTACATATATGGGAACACAGACATAGAAAGACACACACACACATTCCTTCAATATCAGCTTTAACACTGAAATAAAGGTCCTCTGACATTTCAAGGCAATTTAATGAATACATACTTTAGGCTAGAGAAAGAGTATAACACAGTATCCCAAGTTAATGAGTTTGAACTTCATGAACCCATTGATCATCCCAATATGGTAGCTTTACTTCATATCTCAATAGACAATTTACCAAAGAGCTAAAACAGAAAGCTCTTTACTAAGATACAGCTTCAACACAGGAAACCACACAAACAGAATAGAAAAAATTACAGCATTGCTATCACTGTACAGAAAATACTATTGTGAGTTCTGTACTTAGAAACGGTTGAATTTGAATTTCATTTTGTCCATTTGTCATTTGTGAAGATTAACAAATGACAAGACACACTTCCCCCAACCTATGTCATTTTCATTGCCATATTATTGGTCTAAATCCTTTGTCTTTTATTAGAACAATCTCTTAACAGTCTTTTTTATCTTAAATTTAATTGATACAAATTAATGAATATCAAACAAAAGTTATATTAATATTTGTATTATGAGAACCAAATTTGGCATCATAATTTGAGGTATATAGTCACAGGCCTAGAAAAACCTCTCTTGTGCCTAATATTGAAGGAGAGATTATTGGGAATATAAAACAACTTCTAAATACTCACTCTACTCAAATAATTTAAATTGTATTTAACTAGATAAGGTCAACAGAAATAATAATACAAGGTGATTTATACAAGATAGCATTTTTATAATAACACAATAAAAGCATCACATTTGTCAGATAGATTTATACATACATTATAACAATACAAGACTAATTTATCTTGCACATCACTTATACATAGATCATATATAAAATTGTAAATTGCTATAGAAATAAATATAGCAATTGGAGTAAAGAAAGTGTTAACTGCAGCAAATGGTAAAAATTATGCTCTGGAAGGCACCTTTGTTATGTTGGGGGAAGAGTATTACCAGGATGTCAGAGATGAGCAGGGTGTTTTCAACAGGGCACCCGGGTGAACAGACAGACATCATACGAGGCCTTCTTCTGAATGCTGCATGGACTATATGTATCAAAGTTGAGTTGTAACATAACTACATTGGCATGTGTATGGAGAAAAGCACTTCTTAATCAAGAACTGATTCATGACTGTTTTCTGTAGTAATCATACTGCTGGCTGAGGACACAGCTTGGTGGCACCATGTTTGCTTAGCATACTAACAGTTCTGGGTCTGATTCCCAGCACCACCTACTGCTCAGTGTATTCCTCTGCCTTTTGGTTCAGTTTGTTGAATTTTTAGGTTTTGAAAGCACATTAATTCAGCAGAGAATGAACACTACTGAGCATATGAAATGATATGGATATACAGTGAAACAAGTTATAGAAAATGCCATCCCTTAGCCATATGTTATATGATGAAGGAAATGGGCAATACAATAAACAATTAAACATGCAAATGAACTGCAAGTTGTAGTAGATTTTCTAGGAGAGAAGTCCAAAAACACAATATGATGAGTATTTGCTAATTTTTAAATTAATATTTTATGATGTTGGAAATTGAGCCTTGGGCTTTTCAAATTCCAGACAAATGTTCTCCCACAGAACTACACCCCCCAGCTCTGTTTTTAATTCTTATTTTATGCAAAGTCTTAGCAAGTTCTCCAAGTTGGCTTCAAATTTACTGTAGTCCTCTTACTCTCCTTTTAACTAGGATTGTAGGTTTGCATCCCTCAGCCTGGCTCAATTAAACATTTTATTTTAAATCTTTCTGCAGTTCCAGAGAGTTGTAGGAGCATCATTTTACATATGTAAATATCTTTTACCATTATTTCCTCATCTTTAATATTCTTCACATTCTAATTTTTGTTTCTTCCTTTCCCTTAACTGATGTCTATTTTTAGATAGACTATATGTATGTGTGTGTTAAGTAATGTTTAAATGTGTAATATATATTATATTACATTATATATATATATATAATGTAACCCTCAGTGTAGTTATTTGTTATGCGCTGAGTTGTGACCCTTGCCTTTGAATTCATACATGTAGGCCCTACACCAAAATGTAGATCAAAAATAATTCTCTCTCTGTCTTTCTCTGTCTCTGTCTCTGTCTCTCTCTCTCTCTGTGTATGTGTGTGTGTGTGTGTGTGTGTGTACGGAGTAATCTTATGAATGCTCAAAAATGTAGTGGCTATCAATAAATGAACAGTAATCGTTTCCATAAGAATTGAAGTGTCATCATCACTGTACATTCCTAGGAGGAAACTGCCGTATACCAATTGTTTTGTCTATCTGAGACACTTAAAGTATGCAGAGAGACTTATTGATCCATGCCAGAAGTTAGTAAACAAAATAATATCACATAAATGAATCATTGATATGGCAGCAACTATAATTAAATTGCAGGGAAGAGAAGTCGTTTCTGTGGTAACCTTTTCCTAATCAAATGAAAGTAACTAGGCAAACACTCAGGAAGCATGATACCCGTCTAGTCACACTTGCACTGAGCTCAGGATCAGAATCAAACCAGACCCCCAGAAAGAACCTGATAAAAAATTATGCAGAACCTCTCTCAGTTAGAAAAACTAGTTCAAATGGCTTTCAAAGCCTACCTAACAAGGATACAGCGAGATGATTGGGGGGGGGGGGGGGGGGCATTGTTTGGCCTTCTCAATGTTGAGACCTTGCATAGACCTCAATTTAGCAAACCTGGTACTGAGCCATCAGCCTTTGAAGAAATGCTTAGGAGCAAAACTCCTTTTTCCTTATCTGGGGTAAAGAAAGCTGGATCTTTTTCTACCAAAATATTAGAAACTTAGAACAATCCAGTGTACTTTTAAACAAGTTAATACCTGCTTTCTACCCTAAGATGTTCTTAGCAAATCAGTGTAATATGAGACTTGGGAACTGGGTGTGTCAAAGTCTCCCAAGCAGAAAAGGTTGGGAAACGATGCTTGAAGATGAAAACACTTACCTGTTTTACTGCTGGAAAGCATACCTCTTCCCAGCTCTGTGTTCTGCATACTTCTTCTCTTCCAGACTTGGGGAGTCTATCCATAGTTCTACTAAAGGGGAGATCCCAACCACTTGTCACACCATACTATTTATTTAATCTATAAGTAACTCTGTCTTAACTTTCTTCTATTTTCCCTTTATTTTTATAAGGCAAAAATCTCACTTTGTATTTGTGGTTAAGCTGGATTTGAATTCACCCTCCTCCTGTCTCAGTCTCTTGAGTACCTAGATTAAAGCAAGTGGCAACACACCTTACTGTCACTGATTAGTCAAGGACTGAAGGAACAACTGAAATAAAAACTTTATTATTGCTCAGAAATAAATTTGGAAAATATCGCATAAAAATTTAGTACTCTAGGCATCAATAAGTATTGTAACATGTGTAAACATGAAATGATAGAGGCATCTTTTAAATAATAGTTTAACAGATCTACCTATGATTACCTCTATTGAAGATACAGTATCTCACTGGTAGAACATTGGCTTAGATCCTTAAGACTTTGGCTTTGGTGTCAAAAACTAGATTGTCTACATGAAACCCAAATACAAAATATATACCTGAAGAAGTACCATTATTTAGGTAATTATTTGTAACACTATTCATAATGTAAATCAATACATTTTTCTTGTGAAAATAATCTAAAAATATTTGATCAAGCAAAATTGCTCAAATATATTTACCATGTTTTCTGGGGCTAGAGGAATGGCTCAGAGATGAAAGTCCTTGCAACTATTGCAAAGGACTCTGGTTCATTTTCCAGCACTCAGATTGAGTCCCTTCCAACTGCCTTAAACCAAGTTTGAGGGTATTAGATACTCTCTTCTGGTTTCTGTGGGCAACTGCGCAAACATGGTGCATATACAACACTCAAGCACAGCAAACTAAACATAAAATAAAATAAATAGTATTGTTTTCTTTTTTAAATTTTTTTAATTTATTACTTCAAGTTACATATCCATTACAGTCCCCTCCCTCCACCCCTCCCAGCCCTACCCTCCCACCCTCTCTCCCTTCTCTCAGAACTCATAATTCTTTTTTACAATAATTAGGCCACAATTATGAAAATTATAAGGTATAAAATACATTCCCAATGTCCAGTCCATACATATTTGGCAACTGATATTAATATTCTATTATTTATAATTGTATGTATATGACCTGAGAGTTGACCACTTGGTATTGGATAACCAATTGGGGGTGGGGGATAGAGACTCTTCCCTGGTGAAGACCATTTCTTCTGCTCTCAACATTCCTCTAGTTGCCCATAGTTCTTCATCTTTGGTTGAGGTGCTACAAGCTTTCTCTCTTCCATGGTACATGTTCATTGGTTGGTATCATTGTTGATCAGGTCTTGATTATGAAGGTCATGATGATAAATAGGTTTTATTTATGTACCTAGACATGTATCCATTATATTCATTCATCTGTAGTGACAATTAAGGAGAGAATTAAAGAATTTAAGACAAAAGAAGGGAGTCACATGGGAGGGAGGGAACGAAGTTTAGGGGGAAATGATGTAGTTACATAATAATTTAGAAAAACAAAATGTTATTATAAATAAGACATTTTTTCAAGACAAAATTTTTCTGTGTAACCCTGACTATCCATGAATTTTCTCTGTAGTCTAGGCTAGCCTTTAACTCAGAAATCTGCCTGCCTCTACCTCCAGAATGTTGGAATTAAAGACATGTGCCACCATGCCCAGCCATAAATAGGATGTTAATATTTTATCACTTTTAAGAATGGAAATAGTTTATAAAATCCTCTTCACATATAATATATACAGCAAAAACAGAACAAACATATTATCATTTCAAGCTACTGTACTTTTAAATAATTTAACTTTATGTTCTGCAATCAATGAAGATCCAATGTTTCCTACAAATTTGATTCACTGAACAGTGAACTCCCTAGCATTAGCCAGAAGATTTTAGTCTATAATCATTTACTCTCTTACAGAACAGGGAGAAAAAAAACCTGCCCACCTAAGTCTAAATAACATGCAAATACAAAAGGGAGGAAATGGTCCAAGTCTCATATTTCTCTTCAAAGGTAGACTCTTAAGAATTTCCTATGAAGCTCCATCTCTTAAAAATTCTACCATCTTCACAAAATACCAAGCTAAGGACTAAGCCTTGAACACATAGGCCAGTGGGGAATGGTCCAAATTCAAACTATAACATTCCATAAAGAATTTGATTATGGTTATTTGTTCATGAACTAGGGCTTTACTCATCAAATTGCTTTCACAGTATCTATTAAACAGTAAATATTCAAGAAATGCTTTAAATGATTAATCGATACATTCTAAATAAATATTCAACTTCCTTTTTATATATAGATTTTTTTGTAAATGACTAAAGTCATAAAATTACTAATTGCATGTATTTATTTCCCTGATATGTTACAAATCTTGCCAAAACATGAACTTTACTAATGTGGATATTTTAAATATATAGAAATATATATAGATGATATATTTATAGGAGTAGACATAGATATTTAGGTGTTTGGATGGTCCTGGCCTCAGGTAAAGGTAGTTGGAGAAAAGAAGTTGAAGAAGTATAGAGTTTGTTTTATACATGATAAAAAAAATGTTCTAGAATTCCACTTTGTAACAATATGGAAACAATTATATTCAATGTGTACTAAGAAGGTGACTCTTAGGATTTATGTATGTACACACACACACACACACACACACACACACACACACACACACATATATGTATGTATTTTGCCACAATACAAAAATAAAACTGACGAAATGTTTCTGTCTGAAAGAAAAGATATCCTCTAGTTTTCTTAGTTCTTCACTTTAAAAATCCTGAACAGAGTGTGAACCACTGACCTTCCTAGTCCCAAGGGTGGCATAGAAGGCAAAATCAAGTTGAAAGTATTTGTTGTAAAGAAAAATAAATGTTAGAGGAAGAGGGAGAGGTTAGGCAGAGAGAGAGATGGGGTCATAAATGGAAAGCAGGGAAGAAAGAAGACTTTCCAAAAATAGAATATGACAGTGTGTTTTGAGCCACTTGAAAAAGCTGTCATTATCATTGCAAAATAGCTGAACAACTTTACATAAATATTTTAAATGTTCATCTGCTTATATTCCTTCAAGTATTATTGAATTGGTTTATATTTAAATGAAGCATATATGCCTTAAATTTCACATAGAATATAACTGGTAAGACAGAAGTTGCTGTAAAGTGAGATATAATGATACATTGTTACATATTTATTTTTAGTATTGTGGGTGCATGATGTGAGTACAATGATTCATCTGCTTTGGTGTGAGGGTGGAGGTGAGAGAATAACTTTGTGTGTCCAGTTTCCCTAACACTTTACATGTGTTCTAGGTGTCAAACTCAAGACATCAGGCTTTTGCAATAAGAACTTTTATCTCCTGATCCATATTGCAGACCCAATAAATGTACTGTAAATGTTAATTTTAAACTTACATATGATTTCAAAAGTAAAGATAACTTTTATCTAATACAACTTAAAAATACTAATTGAAACAAAAATCCAGAAATTAGATAAAAATAAAAGGTAAAGACTATTAATTATAAAAAAATGGTATGAGTGGAGCAGTGTGAGGATGAGGTAAAGATCGTGTCTGTAAAATGGATTGCAGTCAAAATAGGTTTTCTAGTGAAAATAAGAATTAAGAGTGTTTAAATGGAAAAGGAGGCATATAACAAAAGCTTGGACAAAACAATATTCAGTTATGAATTCTAGTATTTATTTTTCAATGTATATAATATATATTAAAGTACCTATTATGTTCTACAGATTGTGGAAATGCTTTATATATGCATAATGATTATAAATTATGAAGGATTTAGTTAATATTGGATAGAAATAGAATGGACTGTACACAAAACACTGTATAATACATACAATTACTTTGGAATGTGTTTTAAACATTATCAACATTTTTATATAAAAATTAAAGGTGAAGAAGTATTGATAATTTTGTTTAAAAATTTTGCCAAAAATCAATGAAATGATTCTTAATGATACTCTGCTATACTCATAGATTGATGTCTGGCCCAGTTGTCATCAGAGAGGCTTCACTAAGCAACTGATGAAAACAGATGCAGCCAAATATTAGACAGAACTTGGGCAGAACTGTGGAAGAGGGAGAGTAAGGATTGTAGGAGCCAGAAGGCTCAAGGACACCACAAGAAAACCCATAAAATGAACCAACCTGAGCCCATAGGACCTCACAGAGACTGAACCACCAGCCAGGAAGCCTACATGATACTAACCTGGGCCCTCCACACATATGTTACAGTTTTTTTGCTTTTGTTTTTTTAAGCAAGGAGTTTTTATTTTATGTTTTAATACATTTTCTTTTATTTCTTCAAGTTACATCTCAATCACAATCCCCTCCCTACTACCCCCTCTAGTCCCACCCTCCCACCCTCTTCCCCCTCAACCCACCCATCCCCTTCCTTTTTTTTTAAATTTAAGGTATAGCTTTTTCCCCCCAACAGTTCCCCTATTCAGTCCAACAAATGGCTCTTTCTCTTATAATAATAAATACAATACAAAACAACAGAAATAATTAGGCCACAATTATGAGAGTTATATGGCTTAGCATACATTCCCAATGTCCAGTATTTGGCACCTGACTTTAACATTCTACTATCTAACCATCTCCATGAGTTTGAAGTTCTATATCCAATTCAGCTTTCATTCTAACTTGCATCACAATTTTAAAAACATCTTTTTAGATCCATTCCTAAACAACTCAAAATTTAAATATGAGACTCTAGCTATCTAGTCTTCAACTACCTCAGAAACCTGAGAGGGATAAATATATCTGGTTATATAGGAAGTACAGGGCCAGCAGGTTCCAAAACTAAGAAATGACATACCAGAGGCTGCCTGGACAGTTCCCAATTTCTCTCCATACATTACAGCATCAATATTCAGCTTTTTGGTCTCGTTTCTCTCACAGACATTGATTGTAAAACAGATTTGTGGCTTGATCTTTGAATAAGATTCCTAACAGCAGGAGCAGAGGCTGTCTCTGACTTTGTTGCATACCTTTGGGACCCATTCCTCCTACTGGATTGCCTTATCCAGCCTTAATAGGAGGTGCCTAGTGTCAGTGAAACTTGATATGCAATGATATCTATAGAGCACAGAGGCCCTTTTCTGAAGAGAAGCATAGGAGGAGTGGGGCAGGGCAGAAGTGGGTGGGGGTGCACTGAGAGGAGAGAAGGGAAGGGGACTGCATTCAGGATTTAAACTGAATAAAATTAAAATGTTAAAAATTGCCAGTAACAGAAATAAGATTAGAAAGAAGGTGTAGTTGAAAGGTTGAAAGACAGATAGATATGTGATGTGTAAGTTGTCTAAATTTTTCAAAATTATATTTTTGGAACACAAGAATAGTTCTGGAAAAGACCTATGTGTGCCAATAGATGGAACAGTTATACATGTGGTAGGATGATACACAGACATAAGACAGACAGATGCAAGAAAGACAAAAAATAGACATTGCTTTAGTTTCCTTTTTGATGTGATAAAAACCTTGGCAAAAAAACAACTTACAGGAGAAAGGGTTTTTTTTGGCTTACAATTGCATGGAAAAGTCAAAGTAACAGCAATATGAGACTGCTGTTCACATCACATTAAGGCTAGACACAGCAGCCCAACAGAAGGAAAAGAGTCCCAAGAGCAGACATGGGAATCAGAAATCCCCTTCTTCTCAAAATCAGGAGTTCCATAAAAATAAAAATACTAAGCTGAAATCTACAATATATAAGCAGAGGAACTGGAACACACCTGTGTAAATTCTCTTCTTGCTTTTTTCAGTGTCTAGGTTTTTTAAATTTTCTCAGTTGATTCAGAGAGATTGTTCTTCTGCTGTCCTCCATCCCCTCTGGTTCATACACTTTTTCAGCCTCCTCTTTTTTGAGATTTCCTGAGCTCTGAGGGGATACATTTGATGATTGTATTTGTTCTCATCTGCTGCAGGAGAAAAAGTCTCTACTGATGGCTGAATAAAGCATAGATTTATTAGTATAGCAGAATATCATTAGGAGTCATTTTATTGTTAATTTTTTTAGATCCATAGTATTTGGTTTTACCCTATGTCTCTGAGGTATCTAGTCTCTGTTTTTTGGTCATGCAGATAGTGTTAGGTATAAGTTGTCTCATGAAGTGGGCTTAGGTCAAATCAGACATTGGTTGGCTACTGGAGTACCACAAGTTCTGTGCCACTGTTGCCCTGACATATCTTTTATGGAAGGTAAAGGTTTTGTAGCTGGGTTGGTGTTTGCATTGCTCTTTTTGTAGACTACCTTCCTTCACCAAAGACACTAAAATATTGGGGTGAAGTTTCCATGTAGGCTCCAGCTCACCTTCTCTATGTTCAATGAGTTGTGTTAGTGCTGTGCTCAGCTATGGGGCCCCACAATCAGGTTGTGGAAAACAACCCATTATCTGAGCAGCAGGCTTTGGGGATTTCCATGGAATGCTCTTGGCCAACAACTCAATTGAGTTTAATCCTTTCTAAAAGAACAAACTCTTTGTTTCATTGATTCTTAGTAGTTTTCTCTTATTTCTATTGTATTGATTTCAGCCCTTGGTTTTACTATTTCTTGCCATCTACTCCTCTTAGGTGTGAGTATTTCTTTTGGTTCTAGAGGTTTCAGGTATGCAATTAAGTTGCCAGTGTGATAGTTTTCCAATTTGTGTGTGTGTGTGTGTGTGTGTGTGTGTGTGTGTAGGCGCTTTGTGATATGACCATTGCTCTTAAAACAGCTTTAATTGTGCCACATAAGTTTGGATATGCCATGTGTACATTTTCATTGAATTCAAGAACGTGTATAATTATTCTTTATTTATGTCTTAGCCCATTTCCATTCAGTAGAGAGTTGTTCAGGTTCCATGAGTTTGTAAGGGAGCTTCATGAGCTGAGCTGAGCTGAGCTCATACTCAAACTTATTGGACACAACGAAAGCTGTGCTAAGAGGAAATAAAGTAGATCTCATACTAACAACTAAACAGCACAGCTGAAAGCTCTGAAACAAAAAGAAGCAAACACACCACAGAGGAGTAGATGGCAGGCAATAATCAAACTCAGGGCTAAATCAATAACTTAGAAACAAAGAGAACAATACAAAGAGTCAATGAGAAAATTAACAAGATAGATACACCCTTACCTAAACTAACTAAAAGGCAGAGAGACAATATACAAATCATCAAAATCAAAAATGAAAAGGGAGAAATAATAACAGACACTGAGGAATTCCAAAGAATCATTAGGCCTTACATCAAAAGCCTGTACTCTACAAAATTGGAAAATTTAAATGAAATGTATTATTGTTTTGATATATTCCACTTACCAAGTTAAATCAAGATCAGGTAAATAAGTTAAACAAGCCTATCACCCCGAAGGAACTAGAAGCAGTCAGTGAAATCCTCCCATCCAGAAAAGAACACAGATGATTTCAGTGCAGAATTCTATTACATTTTCAAAGAAGAGCTAATAAAATTCTCCTCAAAGTATTCCACAGAACAGAAACAGAAAGAACATTGCAAAACTTGTTCTATGACTAAATCAATCATCTCCCACTGGAGATTCTTCGATGCTCATCTTCTACTTGGGGTAGAATAGGGGGTGCTGTCAGGAGTTGATATGTCTTGATATAAAAAAATCTAAAGTTACAAAAACATCTTTGAATGCCATATTCTGCAGATCTCTTGAGGTTTTTGAAGAGGCCCTATCTATCTCTTATATTAGGGTAAGCAGATGTTGCTTGTCTCTTAGCGGCTTTATTTCTGATTAGCTTAGAAAATAACTATAATAGGCTGTCATAGTACCTAACAGAATGACCGGCTTGCATAACTATTAGTTTGCATTTCTTAATTATCCTAAGCAGTTTATGACAATTAGTAGTAAAAGGCCGAAACATCACATTTCATTTTTTTTCTTTACATCATATCCCTTCCATCCCATTTCTCTGGGGTGGGGTGTCCTTATATAACAGTCCCTCATCTCATTTGAGAGGTCGTATGAGGGCCAAGAGCTTCCTCATTCATTGGGGGTCTATGAGGCAGTACCATCAGTGAAGAGTGTCTCATTGCCCGGGAGAGAGAACTAAAAAACAAACAAACAAATAAGCAGACAAATAGATAAAAAAGACTAAAAAATAGAAAAAAGTATAAAAAATTAAAATAAAAAGTCTATGTCCAAGTTCCCTTTGGTGTGTTAGTTATAGTATCGATACCTTCTACTATATAGCTAAAATCCTACTATAAGTGAGTAGATGCCATATGCATCCTTCTGAGTCTGGGTTAGTTCACTCAGGATGAGCTTTTCTAGTTCCATCCATTTGGCTGCAAATTGCATAATTTCATTGTTCCTGATAGCTGAATAGTATTCCATTGTATAGATGTACCACAGTTTTTTAACCCATTCTTCGGTTGAGGGACATCTGGGTTGTTTCCAGTTTCTAGCTATTACAAATAAGGCTGCTATAAACATAGATGAGGAAACTTCCTTATGATTCTGTGAGGAGTCATTTGGGTGTATACCCAGAAGTGGTATGGCTGGGTCCTGTGGCAAAGCTATTCCAAGTTTTCCAAGATATCGCCAGACTGACCTCCATAGTGGTTGCACAAGCCTGCACTCCCACCAGCAATGGAGTAGGGTACCCCTTTCTCCACACCCTTGCCAGCATGTGCTGTCATTTGAGCTTTTGATCTTAGCCATTCTGACAGGTGTGAGATGGAATCTCAGAGTCGTCTTGAGTTGCCTTTCCCTGATGATTAAGGATGTTGAGCATTTCTCAAGCCTATCTCTTGGTAGGAAAAGCCCCTTGCTCCAACTGTAGACAGAATGCTGTCCAAAAAGGACAAAACCTAGAAGCAGGTAAGTCAACAGCCTTGCTCTTCCAGGACAGGGTAGGCAAGTCCTTCATAACCCCAGCTCTAAAATCAATGTCAGAGAAGATAGATGCTGTAATGTATGGAGAGAAAATGGGAACTGTCCAGGCAGCCCCTGGTATGTCATTTCTTAGTTTGGGAAGCTGCAGGCCCTGTACTTCCTATAAAATCAGATATATTTATCCCTCTCAGGTATCTGAGGTGGTTGAAGAACAGATAGCTAGAGCCTCATAATTAAATTTTGAGTGGTTTAGGAGTCAAGAGAGTATTATAGATCTAAGAAGATACTTTTAAAATTGTGTTGCAAGTTAGTATGAATGTTGAGTAAGATATGGAACTTTAAACTCATGGAGATGGTTAGATAGTAGAATGTTAAAGTCAGGTGCCAAATATATATGGACTGGACATTGGGAATGTATGCTAAGCCATATAACCCTCATAACTGTGGCCATCCCTGATTTCAAGCTGTACTACAGAGCAATAGTAATAAAAAGAACATGGTACTGGCATAGAAACAGACCAGTTGATCAATGGAATCAAACCGAAGACCCAGCCATAAACCCACACACCTGTAGTCTCTTAATTTTTGATAAAGAAGCCAAAGCCATACAATAGAAAAATGAAAGCATCTTCAACAAATGGTGCTGGTCTTACTGGAGGTCTGCACATAGAAAAATGCAAATATGTACATAATTTTCACTCTGCACAAAACTCAAGTCCAAGTATATTAAAGAACCTCATCATAAAACAGATACATTAAAACTATTAGACTAGCAAGTGGGTAACAGCCTTGAACTTATTGGCACAGGTGACAATTCCAAAGCAGAACACCAATAGCTCCGCCTCTAAGATAAATAATTAATTAATGGGACCTCTTGAAAACTGAAAAGCTTCTGTAAGGCAATAGACTCTGGAAAGAGAACAAAACAGCAGCCTACAGATTGGGAAAAGATCTTCATCAATCATACATCCAATAAAGGGTTAATATCCAAAATATGTAGAGAACTCAAAAAAGTAAACACTAACAAACAAAATAATCCAATTTAAAAATGGAGTACAGAGCTAAACCAAGAAATTGCAACAAAAAAAAAAATCTCAAGTGACTGAGAAACACTTCAAGGAATATTCGACGTCTTTGGACATCAGGGAAATGCAAATCCTAAAAACCCCAAGATTTCATCTCGCACCCCTCAGAATGGCTAAGATCAAAAACTCCAGGGATAGCACATGCTGGCAAGGATGTGGAGAAAGGGAAACATTCCTCCATTGCTGGTGGGAGTTCAAACTTGTATAACTACTTCGGAAATCAATCTAGCACTTTCTCAGAAAATTGGGAATAGTTCTTTCTCAAGACTTAGCTATACCACTCATGGGCATATACACAAAAGATGCCGTACTATATCACAAGGGCATTTGCTCAACTATGTTCATTGCAGTTTTACTCATAGTAGTCAGAAACTGAAAACAACTTAGGTGCCCCTCAACCAAAGAATGGATAAATAAAATGTACATTTACACAATGGAATACTACTCAGCTATTAAAAATAAGGAAATCATGAATGTCACAGGGAAATGGATGGAACTAGTAAAGATCATCCTGAGTGAGGTAACCCACACCCAGAAAGCTACACATGGAATGTATTCACTCATAATTGGACACTAGTCATACAGTACAGGATAACCATTCTATAAGCCACAGATCCAAAGAAGCTAAGTAACTAAGAGGGCCCAAGGGCTTTCCTTATGCTTGAATCTCACATAAAATGGGAAATGGAACAGATAGTAGAAGTGGATGAAAAGAGAGAACTAGGTAGGAGAGGGAGAGAGGAGGGAAAGAAGGTAGGGAGCAGTTGTGAGGAGAGCCAGGGAGGAAGGTGAGAGGACTGGGAGAAAGATGGAATATGGGAAACTGAGGGGGGCATTTCTGAGGCAAACTGGAGACCTGCAACAGGGTAGTCCGCTGGGAGGATATGGGAGTGACTTTAGCTGAGACTCCTAGAAGCCAGGGATATGGAGACTGAAGAGGCCTCCTTCTAGTTAAGTAGGATTTCTAGGGGAGGGAGGGGATCACCAACCCACCCACAAAACCTTCAACCCAAACTTTACCCTGTATACAAGTGCAGGAATAAAGATATATCAGAAACTGGGGGAATGTCCAACCAATGATGGACCCAACCTGAGACCTACCCTAAGGGAGATAGCCAACTCCTATCACTATTAACAATACTGTGCCATGCTCACAGACAGAAGCACAGCATAACTATCCTCTGAGAACCTCCATGCAGCAGAGGATCCAAACAGAGACTGAGACTCCCCACCAAACATTAGGCAGAGCGTGGGGTGTCTTATGGAAGAATGAGAGGATGGATAGAAAGATGCAGAGGAGATAAGCATTCCACAAGAAGAACAACAGACACAACTAACCTAGGTCTACGGGGGCTTACGGAGACTAAACCACCAATCAAAGGGCATTAATGAACTCTACCTAGGCCCTCTACACATATATAATTGATGGGCAGCTTGGTTGTCATGTGGGTCCCCTGGCAAATGTGTCTGACATAGACTGTGATGCTTGCTTTTTGATCATGACCTCCTAACATGGCTGAGGTGCCAGGCTTCAGTGGAAGTGGACACACTCAGTCCTGATGCCACTGGATGTGCTGGGCTGGAGTGGTATGTGGGCTCCCATTTTCCGAGGAGAAGAGGAGGTGAGATGGGGGAAAGGGGTGGGAGGGTAGGACCCAGATGATGGAGAGTGCTATGATCAGGAGGTAAAATTAAAAAATAAATAAATGTGTAATAAATAAGAAAGAAATAGAGCAAAAACTCATATTTTAATTCTTCTTGTGCCAGAACCAATAATTCAACAATTATTTTTCATATAGAAAGCTGTAGGATTCTAAAAACAATATTCTGAAGGTCAGTCCTGGATTCTGGGACAGTCAGAGAATTTTTCACTGTCTCTGTTTTTAACTACACACCAAGATAATTCTGTTTTAAAGAAATGTTTTATCTTTAAACATTAAACAATAGAAGCAGTGTGCTTCTCTTCTCTGCTTTGAGTTACCCAATATGTTAATTTACTAATACACTTCCTAAATCTGGTTGGCATAAAGGAAATAGTTCATAATTGAAATGCTGACTTCAAGTAGGACTGGCTTAATAAAATAGTCTCCAGAATTTTAGCAATGTTCATAAATATCCATGCATAGTATTGTTTGTGGAAATCACCAGAAGAAACTATGGAGTAGCTTGATTAGCTGAACACTTAGAAATATTTGAATCCACTAGAGTAAATCTAAAAGCAGCTAGGCACTTGGGGGAATTACCCTTGAAAGAAGTTGTATTTGTTCATCTACATTTATAAACTTTCTCTTAAAGGATGGCTTTTCTGTGTCTGGACAATAAAAAAGCTCCAAGTATTTTCAACCCTTGGATTATGCATTTTCTAACAGTCTTTTCACAATGAAAAGTTTTGGATTGTGAACTTACAATGTTTTTTTTAATTTAAGGTAATTTCTTAGACTATAAAATATGCAATATATTCCTAAGTCACTAAGATATTTTACTATTTTTTTATTTAAAAAACTATTTTTTGTAATTTATTTATTTATTTTATGTGCTATGGTGTTTTGCCTGCACATCTGTCTGCATAAGGGTTTCAGATCCTTTGGAACTGGAGTTACTAACAGTTGTGAGCTGCCATACGGGTGCCGAGAATTGAACTCAGGTTCTCTGGAAATGCATGCACTGTTCTTAACCTTAACTAAGCTGTCTCTCCAGCACTTTACTGTGTTTTTCTCTAGACCCATTATTGTTGTAGTTTTGAAGTTCAGGTCTACAACCCAGTACAAATTAATTTTGTATGTGATGTGAGACAGCTCTTTAGGTTCATCATTTTGAATGAATATCTTCTGGTTGAAGAGACTTCTTCTTCATTAATATTTTATTAGGAATCAATTGAATATATATAATATATATATGCTATCAATGTAATCTTTAATATTATATTGATATATTTGTCTGCCCTATGAAATATAATACCAACTGTTACCAGGAACTCTGTCTTCATCTTCTTTCGCCCAGTCTTCATGTTGTTCTCCATAAAATGCAATTAGATGAAATTTAAAAAGTATGGTGTTAAGGATAGAAGGAATGTAGTACAAATCAATATGAGAAACCCTAACAGATGAGAGTGAGCAGTGATGAAGGAGCCATTGTAGAGAAAACCATTCTGAATGAGTGAGATGGACCAAGGCTAAGTGGACCATTGTGATAGTCTACATGTATATATAGGCTATAGACTGTTAGTTGTTTGTTTGTTTAATTTTTGGAAGTATCAGCTATTCTGAGGAACATTTTTCTATTAAGTGGTTGACATGTCCATTTAGGTTAATTCTTAAAAGAGGGAAAAATTGTACTTCTTTGTTCTTTATTAGAAAACCTTTGGCTAGTTATTAATCATATAATCTTTCTGGCAGTTCAGAAGTCATGTCAGCACATAACAAAGAAAAGAATTAAAACAACTGTATTGTGCAAAAATAAGATTGTATTGGATTACATCAGTATTGATCTTTGTATATTGATACAAAATTAAGATTATAGTTGGCCACAATGGTATTGATCCTTGTATATGGACGTAATATTAAGATTGTATTGGGCTACATAGGCATTGATCTTTGTGTATCGATACATAATTAAGAGTATATTTAACCACAATTGAATAGATCTTTGTTTATTGATACAAAATTAAAGGTAACGCTTCCTAATGGTATCATCCTAGAGATACTTAAAAATAAAATGTGAAGCTCTGGCCTCTTGATACCAACCGTCTAAAACGGTCTAGGATAGTTAAGTAAAACAAACTCCTAGTCATGCAAACATGTCACTTTGTTAGCTACTATGACAGTCTATCACAGATATTCTCTAAACTACCCAGTAATCAAGTTGCTAAGAGACAAGCAACATTTGCTTATCTAAATACAAGAGATAGATAGGGCATCTTCAAAAACCCCAAGAGATCTGCAGAATATGGCATTTAAAGATGTTATCTTAATTTAAGATTTTCTTTTTTTTGATATCGAGACATATCAGCACCTGACA
Source organism: Lophiomys imhausi (assembly GCA_907164525.1). NCBI lineage: Eukaryota > Metazoa > Chordata > Mammalia > Rodentia > Muridae > Lophiomys > Lophiomys imhausi. The sequence goes on from CAJQZJ010001969.1 coordinate 13,173,352, forward strand.
GCACCCCCTATTCTACTCCAAGTAGAAGATAAGCATCGAAGAACCTCCACTGTAAGATGGTTGAATTAGTGGCAAGCCTATCTCTTGGCATGAAAAAACCCCTTGCACCAACTGCAGACAGACTGCTGTCCAAAAAGGACAAAACTTGGTAGCAGGGAAGTCGACAGCCTAGCTCTGCCAAGACAGGGTAGGTAAGTCCTTCATAATCCCGGCTCTACAACAAATGTCTGTCAGAGAAACAGGACCCAAAGGCTGAAGACTGATGCAGGAATGTATGGAGAGAAATTGGGATCTGTCCAGGCAGTCACTGGTATGTCATTTCTTAGTTTTGGAAGCTGCAGGCCCTGCACTTCCTATATAAGCAGATATACTTATCCCTCTCAGGTCTCTGAGGTGGTTGAAGAATAGACAGCTAGAG
>CAJQZJ010001969.1:13173779-13187492 GCA_907164525.1 Lophiomys imhausi
CCCCCCCCCCCACAAAAAAAGAGGGTAATTGTCCCAGGGTTGGGATTGCGGCAGGGCTCTGTTCTTATCTTTCCAGGAGAATCAAAGCATCCATTCGGGGAGCCCGGGGACGGCTGGACAGCAGAAACCTCAGCAGAGAGCAGAATCAGGCACCAAGGAGGACGAGTGACCCAGTTCATTCAGCCTGGCAGACTTCCTCAATAGCTGTCTCCATCGGGGGCTTGCAACCATGGCAATCCAATGTCGCTGGGACCATTCAGCTCTACACAATGCCCCGGCCGGAACCTCAGTGAAGCCTGCAAGATCAGCTTCTGCCTACAAACTCCTTAGGTCATCTAAACAGCTGAGAACAGAAGGACTGAACATAAAAGGATTGTACTAACATTTTTAACCATTTTTCCATTTTGGTTCGGGCCCCAAACAGGTTTACTATGACCCAAATCAGCAGGAAGTCACTTTAAGAGAGCGACGTCCCATGCCCAGAGGGTGGGGAGAGTGTTTCTCCGCCCTTCTTTTTGGTTATTTGAAGGATAACTGAAAACTCTGATATTTAGGGGAAGAGATTACAAGCTAATAAATGGTCCTGTTTAATGGGTTTTGGAGGTTAGACCCAGGGACTTCCTACTTTTCCTTTTCTGTATCCTTCTTCCTCTCCTATGTAGGAGTGCATGGGCTTGAGAAAAATGAGACATAGACATAGCACAGGAAGGTCCAAGAAGAAGGGGCAGATTATTGAATATGCCCTTATACCTTTGTATATTGATACAAAATTAGAAGTATATTTGGGTAAAGTGGTATTGACCATTGTTTATTGTGCAAAAATAAGATTGTATTGGATTACATAGGTATTGATCTTTGTATATTGATACAAAATTAAGATTATAGTTGGCCACAATGGTATTGACCCTTGTATATGGACGTAATATTAAGATTGTATTGGGCTACATAGGCATTGATCTTTGTGTATTGATACATAATTAAGAGTATATTTAACCACAATTGAATAGATCTTTGTATATTGATACAAAATTAAAGGTAACGCTTCCTAATGGTATCATACCTAGAGATACTTAAAAATAAAATGTGAAGCTCTGGCCTCTTGATACCAACCGTCTAAAACGGTCTAGGATAGTTAAGTAAAACAAACTCCTAGTCATGCAAACATGTCACTTTGTTAGCTACTATGACAGTCTATCACAGATATTCTCTAAACTACTCAGTAATCAAGTTGTTAAGAGACAAGCAACATTTGCTTATCTAAATACAAGAGATGGATAGGGCATCTTCAAAAACCCCAAGAGATCTGCAGAATATGGCATTCAAAGATGTTATCTTAAATTAAGATTTTCTTTTTTTTTGATATCGAGACATATCAGCTCCTGACAGCACCCCCTATTTTACTCCAAGTAGAAGATAAGCATCGAAGAATCTCCAGTGTGAGATGGTTGAATTAGTGGCAAGCCTATCTCTTGGCGTGAAAAAACTCCTTGCTCCAACTGCAGACAGACTGCTGTCCAAAAAGGACAAAACTTGGTAGCAGGGAAGTCGACAGCCTAGCTCTGCCAAGACAGGGTAGGTAAGTCCTTCATAATCCCGGCTCTACAACAAATGTCTGTCAGAGAAACAGGACCCAAAGGCTGAAGACTGATGCAGGAATGTATGGAGAGAAAATGGGAACTGTCCAGGCAGTCACTGGTATGTCATTTCTTAGTTTTGGAAGCTGCAGGCCCTGCACTTCCTATATAAGCAGATATATTTATCCCTCTCAGGTCTCTGAGGTGGTTGAAGAATAGACAGCTAGAGTCTCATAGTTAAATTTTGAGTTGTTTAGGAATCAAGAGGGTGTTATAGATCTAAGAAGATACTTTTAAAATTGTGTTGCCAGTTAGTATGAATGTTGAGTCAGATATAGACCTTTAAACTCATGGAGATGGTTAGATAGTAGAATGTTAAAGTCAGGGGCCAAATATGTATAAACTGGACATTGGGAAGGTATACTGGGCCATTTAACTCTCATAAATGTGGCATATTTATATCTGTTGTTTTGTATAGTATTTACTGTTATAAGAGAAGGAACCATCTGTTGGACTGAAAGGGGGGAAGAGGGTGGAAGGGCGGGATAGGAAGGGGGAATAGGGAAGGGTTTGTGACTGAGATGTAACTTGAAGAAAAAAAAATAAAGGATTTAAAAAAAAAAGTCTGTGTGAACCTCCCCCTACACACTTTGCAGGTGTGGCTGCTGTGTCACTTGTGAGTCAGTAGGTGGAAGAGGGGAGAGAGGCTATGTCTATGCTTAGTGTTCTGACCTATGAACATATGAACAAATAGTAGCCTCACGTTCTCTGACAAAAGTGAGTCTGAGACTACCACCAGTCCATTGCCAGAGTGCCCAGACAGGACAAGGAGCTAGCTAGCTTGAGACAACGACCACACCGGTACTAGGCAGGCCCAGATAGGATCCCAGGATGGGGAGCAAGCAGAAGACTACAAGAACCCCACCTGGGACACTGGTCCAGGGCATGAGTGAACACAAGACAAGTACCAGACCAGAGCCTTGGGGCCTGGACAGGGAACTAGCCTGAGATGACAACCAGTCAGGTGCAGCACAGGCCTGGGGGGGGGGGGGGATCAACCATGCTGGACGTGAATCCTCCCTGGCACCATAATGCACAAGCAGGGCATAGCAGTCCTGAGACCACTCCTCCGACCACCCCAGACACTCAGAGACTCCAGATACTACTAAGAGAAGCAAGTAAGTGGTAGGAAATGTATGAGAGAAACAAAAGGATGAGGGGACAATGAAGAGAGGCAGAACTGGAGATTGTGGGGTAGTGAAGAACAGCCTGATGTGAGTAGCTGCTGATGTCATCTGGACCTGTGGCCCTGCAACAGCAAGTGTCTCTTACTTCCCAAGGACAGGCAGACATCCCTTACCTGGGCTGCTCCCCAGGGACGTGTTAATGTCTGAAGGCTGTGCAGAACTGCCTGGAGGAATGAAAGCAGGCCAGCTGATTCTGCCACTAGCCAGATGCAGTACCTGGATATGGGCCTGTACATTGCTGGAGTTGCAGATGAGCTGACCCGAGGGTATGAGCATGGTAGACCTTCCTCCCATGTGTCAGCCTGAACAAGGGAGAGATGTACTACCTCCTCCACCCTCACCCATTGCCACATATAGCAGGTAGGAAAGCTGGCCCTGGGGTCTTGAGAACAACGGAACTGTGTAGAGGGTTTTTAATTCAGCAACATGGCTACTCTGCCTGGAATACAGACACACACCTTTAATATTCACCTTTATTCCCAAACAACAAACGTAAAGTTAGTTTGTAGAAGGAAGTACCCATATTTGCAAGAGGTGTCTAATTGAGAGGCAAAGTGACAAATCAGAGAAAGATTTGACAGAAAAGGATATGCCCAACTCTCAAGAGAAGAGAAAGGAAAGGAAAGTTACTTAAGGGAGCAGCACAGAGAATAAAGGAGAGACAAGGCAGTTTTACTGGGACAGTTGTACAGAGAGAGGTTGAAGAGAGAATAAGTTGGACAAAGGTGAAGCCAGAATGAGCCAAGAATGAGAAGGAGCCAGAAGATTAGAACAGATTGCTAGAATTAGGTTGAAGTCAAGCAGAGCAATTCAGTGAGGCCAAGAGAGAAGCTAGATTGATTCAGTCAGCTTGGAGAGGAATTTGAGCCAGAACAGCTGAGTTGAACCAGCTAGCAAGAGTACAGAGAGATCTAGAAAGGATGGGCAAATTCAGAAGTAAGTCTCAGAGTCTGAAAACATTCTAGGCCTAGATTAGATTGTATGGAGATTAGAAGCTTCCACAACTAGGCCTAGGTTAGCAGAAGGAGTCAGTAAGCCTCCACAATGACAGCTGAATTAGGCAAATAAAAGTTACTTTCACAGAACTGGACTTGCCCTTCACCTGGGCAGCACAGTAGAGCTGTTCCTGGATGAGGAGGTTTCAAGTGAGCCAGCCCTGAAAGCATGAGCAGGCGAGGCCTTACCACTTGTCTTCCATGTGACAGTGTGGACAAGGAAGGGATACCCTCCTCCTCCTCTCCCTCATCCCTCACCATCTATGGCAGACAGGAGAGCTGGTCCTGGGGTCATGAGTGGGAGAACTAGCCATGTACCTCAATAGCCACAACACTCAGGAGGGCAAGCCCTGGACACCACATAGTCAGCCGGGTAGAGCTGGCCCTGGTTGCAGGGGTTGGCAGTGAATAGGCCCCCCAGGGCATGAGAGTAGGAGAGCCAGTGGACTGACTACTCAAATAATTCTCAGGCCCAGATCCAGGGCTTTGAATTGGCCACTACAACATCTACCCCATGGATGAATTGCTGGAGTGTATGATGGAGCTTATCCTAAAAATACAAAACTACAGGATATCCATGACATAGAACAGCAACAGGATATCTGAGAGGAGCCCCAGTGAGGTTTCAATATTGATTGAGTAGCAGAAGCCAGAGGCCTTATACCAAACTAACGAGTCATTGCAATGAACATTTGCAAACAAAGAACTGTGGACAAAAGGGTATACTGGGGACATACTGTGACACACTACAATGAATTTTTTTTTTCCTCTGTTAAGGGAGAATGCTGGTAGTGTGGATGGTTGCTATGAGGGGAGTGGGAGATGAGTGAGATTGGGGTGTATGATGTGAAATTCACAAAGAACCAATAAAAAGTTCAAGAACATTCTGTGGGTGGGATCTTAAGCTGATTATGAGAAAGGTTCCATCCTCAACGGCCTTCAAACCAATCAATTTCTAGCTAGCTACTTAATGGAACAATTGGAAACCATTCATCGATGGGCTAAACTTACTTTTCATTCAATCTAGATACTGAAAACTGTATTTAAAAATCAGCTTTCTTAGGCCCTGCTAAGATTCTGTCAACTAAACTATGCATTGGCAGTGGCATTGGCCTTCATTCAAAAGCTATTTGAAACTTACTGTTATATTTATTATGGGAATGTTAAATTCATTGTACTATTTTGTCTCTATAAGAAGTACAGGAAGAGTGTTTTCCAGATTTCAGTGCTGACTGAAGAATGACTTGTCTTCTCAGAAACTCAAATGCCTTCATGTTATGAGTTGTAGAGTCTGACCAGATTGACTTGCTGTAGTGTGAGAGATCAGACTGACAATTTAAAGAGGGCACTATGATGCAGATATAACTTGAAGTAATAAATAAACATAAAAAAGGAATAAATTTGAATAGATTTCAGGGTGTCTTCAGCTAAGTTTTACTTCCAGATGTGCAGTGAGCATGTTCCAGAAGAGATCAACATCTAAGTTATCAAAAGGAGCAGAGTGTGTCATATTATCCAACCTGAGTAAGCAGTCTGCAGACCATTGAGGGCCCGAATAGCACAGAAAAGCAGAGGGAAGGAAGAGCCCACAGCTCTGACTGAATCCATAGGCCAAGGAGTTAACCGCGCTAAGCTCTATGAAGTTCTGATACATAGGCCTTCAAATTGAGACTACAATCCCTTCCCACAGCTCCTTGGTTCTCAGGCTTACAAACTGTACCGTTGATGTTCCTAGACTCCATTTTTCATTCCAAATATTGTGTGATTTTTTTTCAGTTACTGTAATTGCTTAAATCCATGAATCCATATATACATATATATGTATATATGTATGTATGCATATATGCACAGGCAGATGGATGACAGACAAATAATTTAAAATATACCTTGCATGTAGCTTTATGTAGCATTTTTCACTTGCCACGTGTATGGAATTCTCTATGTATTATATCATGGTGGTGTTAAAAAAGTGTCAGGTCTTGGAGTATTACAAAATTCACATTTTCCCAATGGAAATTAGGTATTATATTAAGTCAGTATCTACCTCTCTGCAGAATAGCCAAGGATCTAAATAAAATGTTGCATTCAACATGTCATTGGATATAGGTTTCACTACTAAGAATAATGACATTTTCTTTTGATTACTTTCATTGAATATCAACTGGCATTGTGTATTTTCCCTCTTATTTTTCTGCAAACTGCTTAAGTGATAGCATGAGAGCTTAGCAAGTTCTATTGTAAAGGGTTAGCTCTTTTCTCCTTGTCTCTTTAACTGAGTTAAGGTCCTTCCATATCTTCAGTTTTTAGTGCACAGAGAAGTGGCATTTTGAATGCAAAGTGGGGGTGGCTCTGATCTTATGATGCATACTGAGCAGAATCACTGAAGTTAGCAGCTACTGGATGAGACTTTCGGAAAATGTAACCTGTGTTTCTGTAATCAGAGGAAAAGCTACACAAAAAGCTCTGACACCATTACACGTGCCAGAGAAAACCAAGGAGGTCATATTGTCCCTGCTGTTCCTAACTTTCACCTTGCAGAAAGAGTGAGGCAGACTACAGTAAGTAATATCTTTCTCTGTCTTTTTTTCTTCCAGCCCATAGAGCTACCACAGTTCAAGAATAAGATGTCTGGGTCATTTTTAGGAGGAATCAGCTGGAGGCTCATTTCTAATGCGGTGCCTCTTTCTCTTTCAGGAGTTACTGCTTGTGCTTTCTTGGGAAATCTATTGATATTTTCTGTGTTCTTGGCATTGCCCCATATTTTAGAGAAAATAATAAATAAGAATGGGTGTAGAGATAAAGCAGTTGATTCTCAAATAGCCACAATTATCATCTGTCATACCCTCTTCCTCTTAATTCTTTTACACTATGTCTATCAGTCTGTTAGTTTGTGAGTGACAATCAATCCTCTGAGGTATCAAGTAAGAGGTAATCCAAGCAATCAAATGAAATTAATGTAACAGTAACATTTTCCCTAAGTCTAGATGGAGGGAAATGAAAATGCATTAGGAAAGATAAACACAAGCTATTAAGTTACAATCTCAAGACAGGAGAGAAGAATAAAAAATATGAGGTGGAACATAGAATATTAGTACTGAGTGGAGGGGGGGATGGTAATGTTTGGAAGACCTGTAATGCTATAAGCTGTATTTTAGTTATCTTTTAATTCCAGTAACCAAGATCACATCATATGGATGAATAAAACCAAGAACTGGGGTTTCCTGTTTATTATTAGGGAAATTGGCACTGTTTATATAAAACTAGTAGCCAGAATATTCATGCAAAATTGCCTTGAAGAAAAATAATCTGAATTGTGGGAGAGAAAGTGCTAGAATGTTGTAGGTATTTTCAAACATAGCCCATCTCCCTGCTAGGACTCATCTCTTCACAGCTGGAGCATCATCATCTCCTCTCTGCTTTCTCAGGGTAGCTTGTTTGACACAGATAAATTATACTGGGATCTCATTGTCAGAAATAAACTATAAGATTTAAGTACTGGAGGAAATCTAAGAGAGAAACTACTCAAGGCTCTTCATCTCAAAATTCCATATACACCATATCTAAAAACTCCACAGCAAGAAAAAAAACTGGCTAAATTATTCTTTACTAGCTGGACTCTCATGAAAGTATTTGCATATAACCATAGCATCAAAATTTTCTCAATGATATGTGAGTATTTACCCTTGTTTGGAATTTGTTCTTCCTGGTTGCTTGAAAATATAAGAAAAGGATCATTAAGCTTAAAACCAAATGGTTATACTTTTTCAAAAGCTGGTTTCATGGGAACAAAAACATTATTTGAAAAATAAAACTTAGTATAGATATTTTGACTGATTGAAACATGAGTTATTAACATCTAAATGTTAATAAAGAAAGCAACATTTATACAACCATTTTATTTTTCTAATTAAAATTTATTATAAAGAGTTTGGAAATAAAAACATTACATAGCAAACTATTTTAAAACTCAATTATTTTGGTAGAAAATCAAAATTTGGAAAGCAGCTGTTGCCACAAAGTCAAGCAGGGCAAACACTGCATAGCAATTGTTTGTTGAACTAATTTTAAAAGTCAGTTCATAGTTCCAGCATGTTCAAGGATGCAGCAGGAGGATTATTATGAATTTAAGACTAACCTGGACTACATAGTGAGTTCTGAGCCAACCTAGACTACTGAATGACATTGTGTGTCAAAAAAAAAAAATCAGGGTGTGATGGCACAGGCCTTTAAACCCAGCACTTGGGAGGGAGGAGCAGGCTGATCTCCATGAGTTCAAGGCCAGTTTGGTCTACTAAGGGAGTCCAGGATAGCCAGAGCTATTACACAGAGAAACCCTGTCTCAAAAAAATAAACAACAACAAAAAAAATCATCAAGTCAAATCAGAAAAACTTAAGACATTTTATTTAAAGGTGAAATGGATTTTATTTGAACATACATTAGCCAATTGTGTGGTTCTATCAGGAGAAAATGTTCAAGTGCCTTTCTTCCATCACACTAGCTAAATATTTTATCAGGCCAGTTTCTAGTCCACTTTAGAGGAGCAATATATCAAAATCAGAGTGTATCTTTTAAATAAGGGTCATAACATAAGAAAATTCCTCTTCTCAGTTTATATAATAGTATAGTTTCATTAATTCAAGAAGCTCTATTTCTCACCTACTTGTGCCAATTTTATTTATTTTTTTAAGATCTGATGCAATAATAAGCAAAGTACTTTGTCTTCTCTCAAGGTCAGAGAATAGTTGAAGATTCAGAATGGAACATAGAATGGTATCTGCTCCAGCGGCTCGCAGGCTGCAGCAGTGCAAATGCAGGTCACAGCCAAGGGCCACAATGAGTTTCATAAATCTAGCGGCACTTATACCTGGCCTTCAGCTTAAGCTGGGCTTTGGAGGAAAGATGAGTTAAATAGTTTTAAAGGCAGGAGAATTAATAGCTTTTGACAACTAACAAATGGCAAACACCAGGATACCCAGAGGCAAGGTATATCACAAGAGAGTTTATACAAGAATATCATTGGGCATCTCTGTTCTCAAATTTAGGAAGTATGTACGGTGGTATATAGTAGAGAATATGCACTTCATAAAATGACTTATTTGACATAAAATGAAAATTAATTTGAGGAATGTTGTGGATTTTTTTTTAAACGTCCTCATATGAGAGAATGAGATGAGAGCCATTCCCAAGCCTTTCTTGTTCTTTCTGAACTCTCACTGGCTGGTTCAACTCAGCTGTTCTGCCCCAAACTCCACTCCACAATGATTAATTCAAACTGGTTTCTTTTGACTTCCAACTGAATTGCTCTTGCTGGCTTCAAACTAATTCTAGTAATATGTTTTAATCTTATGGCTCCTTCTCATTCTTCGTCTCATTCTGTCTTCACCGGTGTCTGCCTTATTCTCTCTGCAATCTGTCTCTGTAAAACAACAACGCTGTGTTGGTATTCAACCATTGTCGAAGCTTAAACGTGGGAATCAATGGGGTTTTCTAGCAGAGCTTCCCAAGAACTGCTCTGTTTCAAAGGCTTTAGCTTACCTGTATTCCATGGCTACATCATAGCTATTTTTAGTTCTATATTGCTGCATATTTGATCTCTAGCTCCTGCATCAATACAGAAGAGCTTCATAAAGACCATTTACCCTTGAGGGCTGGGGAATTGGTTCAATACATAAAGCACAAGATTTGCAAGCATAAGACTTGAGCTCAGAATTGCAAGCACCCTCATAAAAATGAGTGTATAAGGAGGTAGAGGGGTGATAGTGGTCAGTAAGTATTGCATACATGTTTGAAATTAGCATATTTAATTAGTAATGTTTTTTAAAGTCTGTTGTGATGATGTACATTTGTAATACCTAAGAGGAAAGCAGATCTCCTAAACTCACTAGCCAACCTTTATCCAATTGATAGCTCCAGATTTAGTGAGATGCCAAAACTCAAAAATAAAGTGGAAAATAAAGAGGAAGACACCAGATGTTGATGTCTGGCTTTCATGCGTACAAAAGAAAGAGCATACTCATGACCACATATGAACACATGTGCCCACAAACACACAAAGACAGTTTCATCTCCTTTCTCAGCTGCATATAATTAAGTTATACACAAGCTGTGGCAGTGTTGCTAAACATACATGATTCCTCCCTAACTGGAATCTAGCTGATACAATGATGTTTCCATAGCTTGTATGAAATGTTGAAGAAGATTATGGCACACTGTTAACTTTTTAAAAATCAGCAGGAAATTTATGTGAATTTTAATTTCAATAGCTTAATCATAAATGGATGTGAAATTCATCAAAATGTTATTCATGACTTTATTTTGATTAAGTGACACAATGTGTGAATATTTGTCTTCCTTAAATCTTTTGGTGTTTCAATTTTTAAGAAATGAGTATACATTAATTTTATCATTTAAATCATCAACAAAACAGAAAAGTTTTGTGACAACAGAATCTGTAGAGCAAGGAAAAGACTAGCAACTAACCATGTGTATCTTTCAGTTTAGACAAATGCATCCTTAAGGGATTTCTAAATGATAGTATTTGAAAAAAATAACACAAGAGTAGAACTAGTTGTAAATAATTAGAGCTACATTTTCAATGTGACCTGCTAAGATCTAGCTGCCAAGCTTCATGGATGTTAATTTGAAAAACTGGGTCATATCTCCTAGCACAACACTATATCTTTCCTCATCCACTTGGAAATGAAATAAATGTTCTTAACTCTTCTACTACACAGATATGCGGTAGGGCTGGATTTGGCCATGGGCTGGGCTTTCCTTTATCTTAGATGATTGACTGGAAGGTGGATAGACTGTGCTGCTGGTCTATCTGACTTGCTCACATGTGTACTGGGTATTAACTACAAGATAAAGTTCCACTCTTTCTATTTAAAAGTCTTTTCGGCAAATTTGTTGAAAGTTTATATTCAAAATTACACATTTATAGCATACAAACACATACAGACCTATGTTTTGTTATACACTAAGAAATACATGCACACTCAAGTAAATTTCTATGTCTAATAACTAATTCCAATTTTTGAATAAGTTCAATTACTTCCTAAATATATTTTACTCTAAAGTTATACCTATAAACAGAGTGCTGTGGTATATGTTTCTGATCCAAGCATTCAGAAACTGGAGTCAGAAGGGTTGAGCATTTGAGGCCAGCCTGGGCTATATGGTTAAGCCCTGTCAATAAGGAAGAAGAAAGAGCATTCCACAGTCAGAGTGCATGGCCCCACATTTAGAAGACACAGTCAACACCAATTGGAATCAAAGAATTGGATGTTTGATGTGGTAGGAAGGTGAGGGTAGATACAGGAGAAGTTAAAGGGAAGAATTGAGCATGAATAGTATCAAAATATAGTGCACAGAATTCTCAAAGAATTAATAGAATAACTCAATGGAATACTAGTCAGCCAACAGAATCAACAAAACATGAAATTTGCAGCCAAATGGATAGAACTAGAGAAGCTCATCCAGAGTGAGCTAACCCAGACTCAGAAGGATCCACATGCTATCTATTCACTTATAATCGGATTTTAGCCATATAATATAGGATAACTATACTAGAGCCAATGCACCAAAGGGAACAGGATCATAGATTTTAGTACCTGTCAATGAGATACTTTGTCCTAGTGGTGCTGCCTTGTAGGCCCCCCACTGTATGAGGAGGCTCTTGGGGCTCATATGACTGCTGAACTGAGCTGGGGGACTGATATATAGGGACATTCCACTCTGGAGGAGTAGCATGCCAGGGTGGGAGGGGAGGACTGGGAGGGGTGGAAAAAGGGTACTGTGATGGAGATGTAACCTGAAGTAATAAATAACCATAAAAAAAGAAAGAAATTAAAAGGAACAAAATTAAGTCAGTTCTTAGAGGGTGGGAGGGCAGGTCTGGGAGGGGTGGAAAGAGGGCATTGTGATGAAGATGCAACCTGAAGTAATAAATAAATATTTTTAAAAAATGTAAAAGATGAAAAACAAATGGGAAGTGGGTTTATTAAAAATGTTCAACATCCTTGGTCATCAGAGAAATGTAAATCCAAACTACACTAAAATTCTATCTCACCACAGTCAAAACAACAAATGCTGGCAAGATTGTAGAAGGCTATTAAGTAAATATGGGAATTAGCCTGAAGAGTCCTCAAAAAGCTTAAAAATAGAGTTACTGTAGAATCTTGCTAGACCATTACCAGGAATATTTACAAAAGAATCTAAGTCACTACATCATAAAGATATATAAATGTATATGTTCATTACATATTGATGAAAATAGAGTTATGGAAGCAGACAGTTGAAGAAATAAATAAAATATGGTATATGTACACAACTGAGATTTATTCAGCCAAGAAGAATTATAAAAAATCACATCCTTTGCAGGAAAGGGAATGTAACAGATCATTAAGTGAAACATGGTGAACTTAGGCAGATACTGTATGTTTTACCCCATAAATGGAACATAAATTTATGTATGAGTGTGTGTATATATATATATATACACATATGTGCATATGCATATGCATGTGTGGCATTAAAGTATAAGCAGGATAAGTGAGATAGTGTTTGCCTAGTAGACATTAGGTCCATTTCCCAGCATCAGACACAGAAAAGTATAAGGGGCTGTTTGGGATTTGGAAGGGGCAGAATAGGATAATTGGAGAAATATGGTCAAAATATATGATCTACTTGAGTGAAATATCACTTTAAAACCTATCAGTCTAAATAACAAACATACCGTAATATATTATTTTTTCAAATAGCAAAAGGACTAAATTGAGGAATAAAATATTATAACACTGGAGACCATTTCCACATATGTACACAGTTTTTAAAAGGTATAATATTTTAATAATAACTCTAGATTTAATAATACTCCATGTTTCAACAAGTGATAGTTTAAAGTCTCCTCTAAATCTATAAGGAGAACATTTTTGTTAATATGGTTGAAGACTTTGTGACCAAAAGTTATTAAGAAATGAGGTTAAAATCTTATCATATGTTTAAAGTTCTATATCTAATTCAGCTTTCATACTAACTTACATCACAATTTTAAAAAAATATTCTTAGATCCAGAACACCCTCTTGATTTCTAAACAACTCAAAATGTAACTATGAGACTCTAGCTATCTATTCTTCAACCACCTCAGACACCTGAGAGGGACAAATATATCTGATTATATAGAAAGTGCAGGGCCCACAGCTTCCAAAACTAAAAAATGACATACCAGTGGCTGCCTGGATCCCATTTTCTCTCCATATATTACAGCATCAATCTTCAGCTGTTTGGCCCCATTTCTCTGGCAGACATTGATTGTAGAGCAGGAATTATGAAGGACTTGCCTACCCTGTCTTGGCAGAGCTAGGCTGTCGACTTAACCTGCTTCCAAGTTTTGTCCTTTTTGGACAACATTCTGTTTACAGTTGAAGCAAGGGGTTTTTCTTGCCAAGAGATAGGCTTGCCACTAATTCAACCATCTTTCACTGAAGATTATTCAATGCTCATCTTCTACTTAGAGTAGAATAGGGGGTGCTATCAGGATCTGACATGTCTCGATATCAAAAAATATTAAATTAAGAAAACATCTTTGAATGCCATATTCTGCAGATCTCTTGAGGTTTTTGAAGATGCCCTATCTATCTCTTATATTTAGATAAGCAACTGTTGCTTGTCTCTTAGCAACTTGATTTCTGATTAGCATAGAAAATAACTGTGATAGACTGTCATAGTAACTAACAAAATGACAAGTTTGCATGACTATTAGTTTGCATTTCTTAATTATCCTAAACAGTTTATGATGGTTGGTAGCAAAAGGCTAACACTTCACATTTCATTTTTTTGTTTTTGTTTTTCTTTCTTTCTTTCTTTCTTTCTTTCTTTCTTTCTTTCTTTCTTT
>CAJQZJ010001969.1:13187502-13235928 GCA_907164525.1 Lophiomys imhausi
TTTCTTTCTTTCTTTCTTTCTTTCTTTCTTTCTTTCTTTCTTTCTTTCTTTCTTTCTTTGTTAATGTTTATTTATTACTGCAGGTTACATCTCCATCACAGTGCCCTCTTTCCACCCCTCCCAGTCCCGCCCTCCCACCCTCTATCCCCTAACCCTTCCATTCCCACTCCTCTGGAGTGCATTGTCCCTACATAACAGTCCCCTACCCCAGCTCAGCAGTCATATGAGGGCCAAGAGCCTCCTCATACACTGGGGGCCTATACAAGGCAGCACCAAAAGGGCAAAGTGTCTCATTGACAAGAAACAAAGTCTATGTTCATGTTCCCTTTGGTGCATTGGTTGTAGTATAGTTATCCTGTATTATATGGCTAAAATACTATTATAAGTGAATAGATGCCATGTACATCCTTCTGAATCTGTGTTAGATCACTCAGGATGAGCTTCTCTTGTTCCATCCATTTGACTGCAAATTGCATGATTTCATTGTTTCTGATGGTTGAGTAGTATTTCATTGTGTAGATATACCACAGTTTTTAATCCATTCTTCAGTTGAGGGACATCTGGATTGTTTCCAGTTTCTAGCTATTACAAATAAGGCTGCTATGAACAAAGATGAGGAAACTTCCTTGTGATTTTGTGGGAATCATTTGGATGTATACCCAGAAGTGGTATGGCTGGGTCCTGAGGCAGAGCTATTCCAAGTTTTCTAAGATATCGCCAGACTAACCTCCATAGTGGTTGCACAAGCCTGCATTCCCACCAGCAATGGAGTAGGGTACCCCTTTCTCCACACCCTCGCCAGCATGTGCTGTTATTTGAGCTTTTGATCTTAGCCATTCTGACAGGTGTGAGATGGAATCTCAGAGTCATCTTGAGTTGCATTTCTCTGATGATTAAGGATGTTGAGCATTTCTTCAAGTGTCTCTCAGCCATTAGGTATTCCTCCTTTGTGAATTCTCTATTTAGCTCTGTCCCCCATTTTTTGATTGTATTATTTGGTTTCTTGGCATTTAATTTCTTTTTTTGGCATTTTTTTCCTTTATTTTTTATTTCTTCAAGTTACATCTCAATTGCAGTCCCCTCCCTATTCCCCATCCAGTCCCACCCTCCCACCCTCAACCCCCCATCCTCTTCCATTTTTTTTTCTTTTAAGTTTAAGGTATATCTTATTTCCCCCTACAGTTTCTCCTTTCAGTCCAACAAATGGCTCTTTCTTTTATAATAACAAATACAATACAGTACAACAGAGGTAATTAGGCCACAGTTATGAGGGTTATATGGCTTAACATACATTCCCAATGACCAGTCCATATGTATTTGGTACCTGACTTTAACATACTACTATCTAAACATCTCCATGAGTTTAAAGTTCTATATCTGACTCAACATTCATACTAATTGCAACACAATTTTAAAAGTATCTTCTTAGATCTATAACACTCTCTTGACTCCTAAACAACTCAAAATTTAATTATGAGACTTTATCTATCTGTTCTTCAATCACCTCAGAGACCTGAGAGGGATAAATATATCTGATTTTATAGGAAGTACATTTCATTTTTAAGCATTACTTAGTACAATACCTTTAAGAAGCATTACCCTTAATTTTGTATCAATATACAAACATCAATACCAATGTGGCCAAATATAATCTTAATTTTGTATCAATATACAAAAATCAATACCTATGTAGCCCAATAGAACCTTAATTTTGCATCAATATACAAGGGTCTATACCATTGTGGCCAAATATAATCTTAATTTGTATCAATATAGAAAGATCAATGTTTTTAAAATTGTGATGCAAGTTAGTATGAAAGCTGAGTTAGATATAGAACTTTAAATACATGGAGATGGTTAGATAGTAGAATGTTAAAGTCAGGCGCCAAATACATATGGACTGGACATTGTGAATGTATGCTAAGCCATATAACTCTCATAATTGTGGCCTATTTATTTCTGCTGTTTTCTATTGTATTTATTGTTATAAGAGAAAGAAACATTTGTTGGGCTGAAAGGGGGAGCTTTTGGGGGGAAAAAGATATACCTTTAACTAAAGAAAAAGGGGGTAGAGGATGGGGGTGTTGAGGGGTAAGAGGGTGGAAGGGGGGGACTGGAGGGGGGAGTAGGGAGGGGATTTTGATTGAGATGTAACTTCAAGAAATAAAAAAATTATAAAAAAAATCTTATCATACTTTACTAGTACTACATTTATTTCATAAAGAGTCTCTTGAAATTTTTCAAAAATAGGCCTCTTTCACACCTTAAAAATCAAGCAATCTTTCATCTGCCAACACTCAAACATCCCACAATACATTTGTTCTCTTCTGTTGAGCAAACCTGCTCTTACTCTTGATACAGAGGCATAGATAACATTATTAGTGACATAAGAATATGAATTAAACTATTTGCAAATCAAAATAAGGTAAATATTTAGATTTTATAGATGATAAGTATATAAATATTTTCTATCATCGTGTCTATATGATACACAAACAGAATTTCATTGTATTTTCTCATAGAATTATTTTCCTAATTATTTTCTGCTGCTGAGTGGAAATGTACCTTGTATTTAATAGCCAGGATACATGTGAGCAAGTCAGACAGACCACCAGCACAGTCTATCCACCTTCCATTCAACCATCTAGGACAAAGGACAGCCTAACCCATGGCCAAATCCAGCCCACTGCATACCTTGTGCAGTAGAAGACCTAAGAACATTTATTTCATTTTCAAGTGGTTGAGGAAAATTAAATGAGGGATCATTGTTGTGTGTGAAAATTAAATGCTATTCAAATTGTTTTACTGGGCCACAGCTCTTTCCATTTCCAGCTGTAGGCATTATGAGAACATAGGCTACATAAAGCCTCTTTAGCTAGTAGAAGTATTGTATAAAGAGATGATTAAAGTGAGTTAGGCATAAAATCACCAGGAATGTTAAATAAATTCAGAGCTATTGTATTTCATTGTAGAAATGTTTTCTGAAAAAGTTTTTACATGAACAAGAGAGAAATATATACTTGTTTGTACTGTAACTAAATGGTTAATGTTAAGGATAAAAATTAGGCAATTTTGGAACTCAGCAGTCAAGAGCCCTTGCTGCCACTCTTCCAGACTGCTCAGATTTCATTCCCAGCACCTATATGGCAGCTAACAACTGTGTTTAACTCTAGTTCAAGGGGATCTGATACCCTCTTCTGGCCTCTGCAGACATAGCACAAATACAATGTACGGGCATACGTGCAGGCAAAATATTCATAAACACAGAATACAAAAATAAATTAGAATACATTTTAAAAGATAGGTTTATTGTGAAGCTAACCTGGATTCACCTGGCTTCCTATCCTTTCCAAAACTGGAAAATTTTCGCGTTTTCTACAGTAACTCTATATTTTTTCTTGTACAAGTACAGTTCTTATAATCACTGTAAAATTTTGAAGTCAAAATACTCTGAAGGTCCCTATGCAAAACATATAAAGAAAAAGAAAACCTATAAATTGAAAACAGTACATAGAGCATCATGCCTCTCTGTTACCCTATATGAGAAGACAATGCACTTGAAGCACTGGTCATAGACTCAATCTTAGTGACACTAGCTTGCAACTGCTGAGCTGAAATAGAGTAATAACCTCAATGTGTCCCTTTCTTCCCTATATTAAAACTCTCCACAGTTCCCTGTATAGATGTTTGGTCCACAACACTCTTTTACAAAAACCTCCAGACCAAAAATTACATGCAGATCAAATTATTTTATTTATTTATTTTTAATGGTTCTTTTTCTTATAACTATAAATACAATACAAAACAACAAAAATAAATAGGCCACAATTAGGAGAGTTATATGGCTTAGCATACATTCCCAGTGTCCAGTCCATATGTATTTGGCACCTGACTTTAACATTCTACTATCTAACCATCTCCATGAGTTTAAAGGTCTATATCTAACTCAGCTTTCATACTAACTTGCCTCACAATTTTAAAAATATCTTCTTAGATCCAGAACACCCTCTTGATTCCTAAACAATTCAAAATTTAACTATGAGGCTCTAGCTATCTATTCTTCAACCACCTCAGAGACCTGAGAGGGATAAATATATCTGATTATATAGGAAGATATAGGAAGTGCAGGGCCTGAAGCTTCCAAAACTAAGAAATGACATACCAGTGGATGCCTGGACACTTTCCATTTTCTCTCCATACATTACAGCATCAATCTTTAGACATTTGGACCCGTTTCTCTGACAGACATTGATTGTAGAGCAGGAATTATGAAGGACTTGCCTACCCTGTTTTGGCAGAGCTAGACTATCGACCTCCCTGCTTCCAAGTTTTGTCCTTTTTGGACAGCAGTCTGTCTACAGTTGAAGCAAGGGGTTTTTCTTGCCAAGAGAAAGGCTTACCACCAATTCAATCATCTCCCACTGGAGATTCTTCGATGCTCATCTTCTACTTGGAGTAGAATAGGGGGTGCTGTCAGGAGCTGACATGTCTCAATATAAAAAAAATTTAAGTTAAGCAAACATCTTTGAACAGGCAGATCTCAGAGCTCAAGGTCAGCCTGATACAAAACAAGCTCTAAACAGAGAAAAACTTTGATCCAGGGGTGGAGGAGTACATCTTTAATCCCATCAGTTGGGAACCACATGTCTTTGATCCCAAAACTTAGAATGCAGAGACAGGCACATAGGATTTGGAAGGATTTAAGTTTAAAAGCTACTTACAAAAGGCAGGCTGAAATTCAAACAAATTGTCCTTTGAGATCTCAAAATATATACACTAAAGGTTTGTTTAGCTCCAAAATATTAAAATAATTTCTTCTTTAATCCGGATTGAAAGGTAATACTTTATATACTGTCAAAAAACCAAATTTGCTCCAGGAAAAATATTACCTGACCCCCCCCCCAAAAAAAAAAAAGGTAATTGTCCCAGAGTTAGGATTAGGGCAGGGCTCTGTTCTTATCTTTCCAGGAGATTTAAAGCATCCATTCAAGGAATCCAGGGACAACTGGACAACGGAAACCTCAACAGAAAACAGATCAGACACCAAAGAGGACGAGTGGCCCAGATGATCCAGTCTTGCAGACTTCCTCAATAGCAGTTTCCTCAAAAGTCTACAACCACAACAACTCAAAATCGCTAAGATTGTTCAGCTCCACACACTGCTACCGCCAGAACTTCAGTAAAACTCTGAAGATCAGCTTCTGTCTATGAACTTCTTAGGACATCTAAATAGCTGAGCACAAAAGGAATGAACATCAAATGATTCTATTAACATTTTAACCATTTTTCCATTCTTATTTGGGCCCCAAACAGGTTTACTACATCCAAAATAAGCAGGAAGTCATTTTAAGAGAACAACGTCCCATCCCCAGAAGGTGGGGAGTGTGTTCCCCCCACTTTGGTTATTTGGTGGATAATAGAAAATTTTGTTATTTAGGGGAAAAGACTACAAGCTGTTAAATGGTCTTGTTAAATGGGTTTTGGAGGTTAGACCCAGGGACTTCTCTCTTTTTCTTTTCTGTATCTTTCTTTCTCTCCTATGTAGGAGTGAACAGACTTGAGAAAAATGGGACATAGACATAGTATAGGAAAGATCAAGAAAAAAGGACAGATTATTGAATATGGCCTTATACCTTTGTATATTGATACAAAATTAGTATTATATTTGGCTAAATTGGTATTTATCATTGTATATTAATGCAAAATTAAGATTGTATAGGGCTACATCGGTATTGATCTTTGTATATTTATATAAAATTAAGGGTAATGCTTCTTAAAGGTATTGTTCCTAGTAATACTTAAAAATGAAATGTCAAGTTTTGACCTCTTGCTACCAACCGTCATAAACTGTTTAGGATAATTAAGAAATGGAAATGAATAGTCATGCAAACGTGTCATTTTGTTAGTTACTATGACAGTCTATCACAGTTATTTTTTAAGCTACTCAGAAATCAAGTTGCTAAGAGACAAGCAATATTTGAATATCTAAATATAAGAGCTAGATAGGGCATCTTCAAAAACCTCAAGAAATCTGCAGATCAAATTCTTAAGGAGGTGACTGGATTTCATTAAATACCACTTAACAGTTTCTCAGAACTTTTAACTTCTGGTACAATCAATGGAAGACAAAAACAAAGATTGAAGGAAGTAGATCCTGACTCTGAACACCAACTTAATTCTTATGTTTTAAATGATACGTGCCTTGTTTGTTGTTTGCAGTTCTACACACATATATTTATTAGCTAGAGGCCAGAGATAAATTATGACTTATTTTTAAACTTCTTTTGCTATTACTGGACATATTGCTTTTGAGATGTTTTTAAATATGCAAAGATTCACATAAAAGCACAGAAATACTGATAAGTACTCACTGTTGAGCACTTAATTTTCATTACCCTATTTATGACTAAGTGTTATGACTCTAGCTGACATTATCATTCTCATTTTAAAAGTGAGAGGACAACCAAACTATTAACAAGACTATGAACTTAGAGTACCAGTTTTGAAGTTAAACCTAAGCATACTCATTGGTACAGCAATCCTCACTGTTTTGCCTATGACAACAAAACTGTAAGCATATGCATATATTCATAATATCAAAACACTGGGGAAATTAGCATACAGTTTTATATGTTAGTGCCTATCTTATCTTGGAGACAGTTAATGGGATTGACCCTTTATGACAGTTATTGAAATGTATCTTTGAGGGCTTTTCTTGTTACATGTCTGTCCTTCTTGAGACAGTTGCACAAAATTAAATTGATGCCCTTATCAAATGTTGCAGAAATAAAATGAAACTCTTATTGATAAGCCAAAGTCTATTTATTTTTAAGTTCCTGGGTAGGAGTGTTTGTTTTACTCAAACCAGGGAGCCCACCAATGACCCTATGTATCCCAGTACACGACACACTTAGATTGGCATCAGATAAGGCTTAAAGTTCAGAGAATGTGTCCATGCAACTTCTCTGTTTGTGTGAAGCTGGGTGGCCATTGCAGGAGTGACAACATGGGTTAAATGTTAAAACGGTACACAAAGCCCAGAGATGTAAAATAGGCTGGACATTTATCATCCGTGCATGCACATTTGTCGGGTCGGAGGTGTGTCTGGCGTATAAACTACTTGTATAAAAGGCTGGACTGGTGTCTCATAGTGACTCCTATGTAGCTGTATAACA
Source organism: Lophiomys imhausi (assembly GCA_907164525.1). NCBI lineage: Eukaryota > Metazoa > Chordata > Mammalia > Rodentia > Muridae > Lophiomys > Lophiomys imhausi. Next base: position 13,194,678 of record CAJQZJ010001969.1, read on the forward strand.
CATTGCTTACAAGGATAAATACTGTCAAATGAGCACGTTGCCCCAGAACTGAGGAATCTGTAATTATGTAGCATAAATAGCTAAGTAATATAGTTTAAAGGCTATTTAATTCCTTTATTAAAGTAGATATAGCTATATTTACCCATCTTTTTTGCAAATCAGATCTTTTTCATAAGGGACTCTTAAGACTCATACATGAATGGGTGGGTGCTTTTATTTTAAATATTTCTGTGCTTCCATTGTATTTCACGAAAACTCTCAGGCTTGTACATACTTAAGAAATTATAAATGATTATCCCACTACTTATACATAAAATATATACTCCTTAAAAAACAAATAGAAATCCATAACCAGTGAAAGAAAGTCACCAACAGTAATGATACTGCAATAGTATCTTTTGAGTTGAGAACCCATATGTGTTTATTTGGTGAGGGGATCATTAAATAGTCCAATTCTCATTTTGGATTTGGACAAAGTATTTTGCATTGTGCTGTTGAATTCTTCTAACTGAAAATTAATGCCTCAGAATTGTTGTGAGAATGTAGGACTATCCATGAAAAGTGCCTAATATAGTCTGGCATTAAATAAATACTAAATAAACTTTAGCTGTTTATTTTAAATTATGTTTTTGTGCTCATCACCTGTTACTTTGTGACAGGTTCAATTTTTCAAATTTACATTTTATTCAGTATGTGTAGATAAAGTCATTTGAACGCTTTCCCTGATTTAATTAGATAATTCAACTTATCAACCAGGATATATTTCGATTTCCCATTTGATGAACAAATCAATATTTCCCCAAACTGTAATTCCAACAGGATGAGTCCTTTATTGCTTAGCTTACCTTTATATATTTATATTCAGAAAGCATTTGTTATAAATTTAGGAATAAATGAAGTATCACTTATTTCAATTACTGAACCAAAGTAAAGAAGGAAAATATATGCATGGTTATAGAAATATTGCCGAAAGCAGAATAACTTGTGAATTTCCATTTATATGACTATAGATAAAGTATACAAAACTAGAACCCCTTACTCTGAAGGCAACACTCCACAGTGCTCCTCAGCAATAGCATCCCTTAACACAAGGTACCCTCCCCTGAGCTCCTCAGCTCTAGCACCTCTTACTAACAAAGCTCCCTCCCTGACCCTCAGCTCTAGAACACTTTGGTAACAATGACATCTTCCCTAGTTCTCAACTCCACAGCTTCCATGCTTTTCCTTGCTGGAACTCTACTTCCTGATTTGTTTTTTTATAAATTTTCCAACCACAGCACCACATTCTGGTTTGGACTCATAGTACAAAATGCTTTTCATACACTTTCTTGGCCAGGATTCTTTCTCCCAATTTTCTAGGAATAGCTCTTTTTATAAGGCAAAAATAAAACTGCAAATTTCTCTAAACTTTGACAGAACAGGAAGCTAATTAACACTAAAATGACAATATTTCCAAAGTTGTATTAGAGTCTCTACATTATAGAAACATAATATTTTCTTGTGGTAAAATATTCGTAACATAAGTTTTGCCATCTTATTCAATTTAAGTGTATTTGGTTTTGTGCAGAAATCATTACCTTCCAGTTCTAGAAGTTTTTCTTCTTTGGCAACTTAACCTTTACTCACCAAACACTAACCTCCTATTTGTTCATCATCCTTGAACCCAACATTCTCCTTTCTGTCTCAATACATCTCAGTATTACAGCAGGCACCACATATTAGAAGAAAGTATAGCTGTCCTTTTGTGACTGGTTTATTCTACTTAGCATAATGTCTTCAAATTTTATTTATAGTGTAAGAAGTGTCAACCCTTAGTTCCTTTCAAATACGAAATAGTATTCTAATGTATACACATACCACTTTGGCTTTCTATGTATAATACTGACTTTGTTTTATAAAGAATATAATGAATGAGAATAAAATGGAAATTTGAATATTCTAGTAGCTTTGGAAATAAATAATTGCCAAGAAAAACACAAACAAGGCCTATTTTTCCAGATCTGTTAAGGCATATTTCAATATATTTTGCACAGTGTTTTTAAGAAATGGGTGACATTAACTACTTGGTGTTGACAGTGAGCTAAAAGAACTGTGTGTCAGAGTTAGAAATAAAACCTTCCTTAAGAGCTCTTCAAGTTTCATAGCACATTCTTTTTCATTGATTCATTTATTTGTTCATTTTCCATCCCAATCACAGCCCCCCTACATCCTCTCTTCTGAGCCTCTCCAGTACCCATCAGCCCTGGCACAGCAAGTTGCATCAAGACTAATTGCCTCCTCTTCCACTGAGGCCAGAGAAGGCAGCCCTCAGGGCAAATTTATTATCCACTCTTCTATGGACAGATATTTGTGTTGTTTTTATCATTTAGCATTCCTAAAGCATGGATACTAAAACGCTCTTAATGTAGGCAGAGACAGGTTAATTTTTATTCCAGACATGTGGATATTTGTCAATTTATGTAAATTACAAGCTAATGTATTCACATCTTTACAATTTGTTATTTTGTTACTGTTCTCCCCCCCCCCACACACACATTGGAGAGTTCTAAAGTCATTCTGCAGGATAAGTGTGGGGAAAAAAATCACCAGCTCTGTTGGACTTTATGGAATTCTAGGATGAGGAGGACATTAAAGTCCCTCTCTGTAACCCAGCGTGACACACTGCTGAAAAGAGAAGGCAGTAGCAAATAGGTTAGTTTCTTCTTGGCTCTCCCTTACACCTTGTTCTTCATTATTTGCATCTGTAGCATACAACTAACACAGATAAAGGACACAGGCTCTCAGAGCTGAAGATGGTTACTGTTTTTATTAGCCTGTAGTTCAGCAAACATGTCTAATGGACAAGGGACACCTCAAGGTGTAACCTCTGGAACAGCACACAGTGCACACACATGGGCCCGAGTGTGACTCTCTTCAGTGCATTGGGGCATGACGTTCACAGAGTATATTCAACTGGTTTGAAAAGTTACATTAAAATACATCTCGAGCACACCCACAATTCTGTGACTGAAATAAGATTAAGACTCTCGAAATCCCATCCCATTGTAGTTCATATTTCAGCTGTTACACCCCACCTGTTTCTTGAACCACAATCCAGAGGCTGTCCTTTACTTCACTAAATTCCTGGAATGACAGTAAACTGCCACATCAATCTTTCACTTGCCTGACCGTGAGGTGAGAAATCTCTGTCGCTCTCTGGAAGACTTGACACTTTGTGGCCCTCCCTCTTTTGCAAGTATAATGTTCTGTTGGCCTCATAAGATTAGAATTTCTGATTATGCCTAAATCTGCAGAGCGACATTCACCTGTAAATTAACTTACTCCTTTTAATCTCATAAGTGGACCAGACTTAAAAAAAAGTGGGTGTCCTCCCGAAAATGCAATTCTACAAGCTTTTAATATTGACAACATATTATACCTTCTCTCCAATTAGTTCCAGTCACACATAAAAAAGGATTTTAGCCCCAGGAATGTAGCTATATGGTGGAACTATTTGCATTGAAGTCTGAGTCTGTGAAGCTTCCCCAGGGATTTCTTCCTGGTCCCTTGTCACTAAGGTGCTAAATATAACTACATTGATATAATTCACAAATTATGTACTGAGTAAAATAAAGATTTTATATAAGAAATAATACCTAATGGAAAATAAGTTATTTGTTTCAAACTATAAGGAAATCAATTACTTAGGTCTCGAGGACCTAAACACACATTCTGGTAATTGGGTTGATAACAGCAATCATGGAAGTAAGATTTTACCTCTCCAGTTATATTATAATAGTTAATTTTTATTGTTTTTATATTTATGATTAATTTTCATTAGTTTTATATAACTTGTTTGCATGATGGCTTGGTGGTGCATTATAATCTTAAGTAAATATTTTTCTTAGCTCATGTGACTTTGATTACAAGATGTCTTTATTTTGAAAAGCTTATTAATCATCATTTAAGTTGTTAAAATTTAATATAAAGACTCAAGTTGCCTTGAGTTTAGATATGTATACAGAAATATGTAGATTTATTTATTTCTAAACAAATGAAAAGAAAACCTTTTTCAAGATTTTCAAGCAATTGAGTTGTTTTATAATAGTTTTCCCTGTTCCTCAGGGGAAAAAACTATTGAAATTAATCTATTTTGCACAAAAGATATTTTCTATGTCTTATAGATTCTGGAAATAATTAACTTTTTCAACAACTAATGGAATTTTAAAAATATTTTAGAGGAGACTCCTGACTTCTCCTAATCAGAATGTTTGTAGTATCCAGTGACAGAGAGGAAGGAAAAATGAAACGTACAGTTCCAAATTACCAAGTTGTGAACACACTTGAACAGTGTTCCAATGGACTGGACATGATTTTAGCACCGCAAGCCTGTAATTCCAGAACCACAAAGACAGAGGCTACAGGATCCATCAGAAGTGAGACTGGACCACATAATGAGACCCTGTTTCAAAAACATTCTGTAACTCAACAAAACACATCATGTGCTTATATGTAAATGTCATAATGAAACCTAATTCTGCATACACTTAACAAATGCTAAGAAAATGATCAACAATAGAAAGAGAGATGAAAGTCAGAAAAGAAGCAGCGAATGACAGGGAAGATTATCCAACCTCCTCACCAAGACAGCAGAGACAACACCCCGAGTTTGTGTTCTTATTTTTAAAAGTTAGTTAACATACTTTTACCCATATTTTGTCTTCTAAGGTATAAAACATGCTTGGCTTGCAACTTCTGATCTTTAGAGAGCCATTGTGGTTTCCTCCTAGATGGTTGCCCTGTTCCACTAATCATCCTCCCAGGGCAGATATAATTAGGGAATATTAGTTGGTACTTTATTTTTGTCTCTTCCCCTAGAGTCACTTTATTCTGAAGATTATTGTGTTTCTTTAGCTTTAATATTTAAACAATAAATACAAAGTTCCTAGGTGAATTCATTTAAAAATGTCTATGAATTATTTTAAAAATCTATGTGTACATACAAGTACATTATACAAATTAAGCAGATTGTATTGACTTACTTAGAAATACACATGTGGGGGGCATGTGTGCATATACATGTATGTGTATGTGTGTGTAACAATTAAAAAGAAAACATGAATTTGAAAGAAAGCATTGGAATACATAATAGGGTTTCGAAGGGAAAATGATGCAAATATATTATAATCTCAAAGTATTTAAAATATTTTTTAAAAATTGGCATCTTCCTCCATTAGAAAACTGTCATCATTCAGTAAGACTAACTTAACCAGGCTCAGTAATCAATAAAGTGGTAGACAGATATTTCAAAAGAATCAAACCTAAATTCAGATCTTTTAAGTTCATCAAATGATCTTGACAAACGGTGACTTTAGTTAACAGTAACATGTTCAAAATGTTTTGAACTGTTCATTAGAGATTTCCATATGCCCTTCTTGAGTGTGAGAGTCTTACAAGACTCCCCACTATCTCTCTGTCTTTTCTATCTCACCTCTTGCCATTCCACCAACTTACACTCTAGTCAAAGTAGCCTGGTTTTACTCTGTAGCCCCACCTGTCATTATGTGCTGGCTCATACTCCTCACCCTATTCCTAAACCTTACTGGGCTAGCTGATGTTCATATTTGGTTCAGGTCAATGTCTTTTCTTTATGAAACTTCTCCTTGAATGTCTTTATACTAGACTATCTGTTGTTATTTTTAGTTATTTTTAACATTTATTTATTAATTCAAGTTACATCTCCATCACGGCCCCCTTCCTCCTCCCCTCCTGGTCTTACTCTCCCATCCTCTATGCCCTCTTCCATCTATCCTTCTCCTCAAGCCGCCACGTATCAACTCTCCTCAGTTCAACAATCACTTGAGGGCTAAGAGCTTCCTCTTGCTCTAGGGCCCAACATAGCAGCTCAGCTAGAGTAAAGTGCCCCACTAACAGGTAACACAGTCTATGAATGAGACCCCCTCCTCCCTCTTACTAAGAGATCTGTACGAAGAAAAATTACCCATCATCTATATTTGTATAAGGGGGCCTAGGTCCAGTGTAAACTTTTTTTCTTTTTTGGGGGGGAGGGTGGCGTTTCAGTCTCTATAAGTATCTGGGGTCTAAGTTGGTTTGTTCTGTTGATTTTTATGTGCTGATCTTGACCCCTCCAGGCCTCTCTATTCCTCCTCCCTCTCTTTTTTCATTGTTTTTCACCTTTTATTATTCATACATTTTAGTTTTTGTTTGTTTTTAACATTTATTTATTACTTCAAGTTACATGTCCATTACCACCCTCTCCCTTAAACCCCTTCTGGTCCCACCCTCTTAACCTCTACCCCTTCTCCTATCCATCGCATCCCTTCAGTGTGGGGTAACTCCATGTATCTGCCCCCCTCAGTTCATTGGTCACACGAGGTCTAAGAGCTTCCTCTTGCACAGGTGGCATACATGGCAATCCCACTAGGGTGGAGTGTCCCACTAATAGGTAACCAAGTCCATGTTCCTGTTGTTTTGGGTCTATTGATTGTAGGATGGTTATCCTGTACTATATGGCAAAAATCCAGTTATAAGTGAATATATGTCATATGTATCTTTCTGAGTCTGAGCTAGCTTACTCAGGATGAGCTTTTCTAGTTCCATCCATTTGGTTGCAAATTTCATGATTTCCTTGTTTCAGATATCTGAGTAGTATTCCATTGTGTAAATGTACCACAGTTTTTTTATTCATTCTTCGGTTGAGGGACATCTGGGTTGTTTCCAGTTTCTAGCTATTTACTGAGAAAGGGGAACACTCCCACATTGCTGGTGGGAGTGCACACTTGTACAACCACTATGGAAATCAGTCTGACGATATCTTAGAAAACTTGGAATAGTTCTACCTCAAGATCCAGCCATACCATATACATCCAAATGATTCCTCACCAATTCACAAGGACATATCCTCACCTACAATCATATCGGCTTTATTTGTAATAGCTAGAAACTAGAAACAACCCAGATGTCCTTCAAGCAAAGAATGAATAAAGGAAACTGTGGTACATTTACTTTGAGCTTTTATTCTTCCTTGAATTTTCTGTCTCCCACCAATATAAGACTCAAATTTGGGATATCTTGTTTCTCTGTCATATCCCAGGAATTTTATCCAGTGTATGACATAAAGCAAATCCCAAACAATATATGTTGAATGAACAAATAAGGAAAATAATTACTAAGAGACTGGTAGTGAAAGACAGACCTGTGCTTTATGTAGTACACATATACCAACATTTCAATATTTTATTGAGTTTCAGAGTAACTCTTTATCATGAGAAATTAAACATTTCCTCTTAAGCAACAATTATGTACTATTTTATTTTGACATTTCTTTTTAATAATAAAGTTTGTATTTTCACTGAAAAATTCAATTGTACAATAAATCATGCTAATATGTATCCTCCACTCTCCCTTCCATCCCCACTCAAAATATTCCAACATATCTCCCTCCCAAATTAATGTTCATTTATTTATTTATTTGCTCATTCATTTTTAATCCACCAGGTTCAATTAATGTTGACTGTGCACTGGTGTGAGGCCATCCACTGGATTACGGACAACCTTCCAGTGGTCAACCCCCTGAAAGTAATGTGACTTTTCCTCTGTCATCAATCATCAATTGCCAATATCTGCAAGGATGGAGAAGAATGCTATGAAATTCTGCACATGACCTTGTTGTTGCACACATGAACTTAAGCAGTTGTGATTACTTGCACAAGACATTTCCCTTTTTAATTTTTTAAAATATTTTTAAGACTATATATGAAAACAAATAAGTGGAAAGATGTTTTTATAGGCATATTCCCTTTTATTTACTTATTTGTATTTCAATTTTTTAACATTTATTTATTTTTTCCAGTTATATCTCAATCATAGTCCCCCCTCCCTGTACTAGGTCCCTTTTATTGATTGATTGATTGATTGATTGATTTAGGTTACATCTCCATTGTAGTGTCCTCTTTCCACTCCTCCCAGTCCCACTCTACCACCCTCTACCCCCTATCACTTCCATCCCACTCCTCTGGAGTGGAGTGTCCCTACATAACAGTCCCCTGCCCCAGTTCAGCAGTCATATGAGGGCCAAGAGCCTCCTCATACACTGGGAGCCTACAAGGCAGCACCACTAGGGCAAAGTGTCCCATTGACAGGTAACAAATTCGATGTTCCTGTTCCCTTTGGTGCATTGATTGTAGTGTAGTTACCCAACTATAAGTGAATACATGCCATGTGCATCCTTCTGGGTCTGGGTTACCTCACTCAGAATGAGCTTCTCTAGTTCCATTCATTTGGCTGAAAATTTCATGATTTCATTGTTTCTGATAGCTGAATAGTATTCCATCATGTACATGTACCACAGTTTTTTAATACATTCTTCTGGTGAGGGACATCTGGGTTGTTTCTAGTTTCTGGCTATTACAAATAAGGCTGCTATGAACATAGCTGAGGAAACTTCCTTGTGATTCAGTGAGGAATCATTTGGATGTATACCCAGAAGTGATATGGCTGGGTCCCGAGGCAGAGCTATTCCAAGTATTCTAAGATATCGCCAGACTGACCTCCATAGTGGTTGCACAAGCCTGCACTCCCACCAGCAATGGAGGAGGGTTTCCCTTTCTCCATTGCAAGCCTGTGCTGTCATATGAGCTTTTGATTTTAGCCATTCTGACAGGTGTGAGATGAATTCTCAGAGTCGTCTTGAGTTGCATTTCTCTGATGATTAAGAATGATGAACATTTCTTCAAGTGTCTCTCAGCCATTAGGAATTCCTCCTTTGTGAATTCTCTGTTTAGCTCTTTTCCCCATCTTTTTGATTGGATTGTTTGGTTTCTTGGCATTTAATTTCTTGAGTTCTTTGTAAATTATGGATATTAGCCCTCTGTCAGATGTGGGTTTGGTGAAGATTTTTTCCCAATCTGTAGGTTGCCGTTTTGTTCAAATGACAGTGTCTTTTGCCTTACAGAAGCTTTTCAGCTTCATGAGGTCCCATTTATTGATTGTTGGTCTTAGATCCTGAGCTGTTGGTGTTCTGTTCAGGAAGTTGTCACCTGTGCCAATGATTTTGAGGGTCTTCCCCACTTTCTCTTCTAGTAGATTTATTGTGACCTGTCTTATGATCTGGTCTTTGATCCACTTGGACTTACGTTTTGTACAAGGTGATAAGTATGGGTCTAATTTCATTCTCTTACATGTTGACATCCAGTTGGACCAGCACCATTTGTTGAAGATACTGTCCTTTTTCCATTGTACGGTTTTGGCTTCTTGGTCAAAAATTAAATGGCTATAGGTATGTGGGTTCATTTCTGTGTCTTCAATTCGATTCCATTGATCCACTGGTCTGTTTCTATACCAGAACCATACTGTTTTTATTACTATTGCTCTGTAGTACAGCTTGAAATCTGGGATGGTAATACCTCCAGATGTTTTTTTATTGTACAGGATTGATTTAGCTATTCTGGGCTTTTTGTTGTTCCATATGAAATTGAGACTAGCTCTTTCCAAGTCTATAAAAAATTGTGTTGGTATTTTGATAGGAATTGCATTGAATCTATATATTGCTTTTGGTAGGATGGCAATTTTTATTATGTTGATCCTACCTATCCATGAGCGTGGTAGATCTTTTCATGTTCTGATGTCCTCTTCAATTTCTTTCTTCAAGGACTTGAAGTTCTTGTCATACATATCTTTCACTTGGCTTGGTTAGAGTTGCTCCCAGGTATTTTATATTGTTTGTGTCTATTGTGAAGGGTGTTGTTTCCCTAATTTCTTTCTCAGCCCATTTATTCCATTTATTTGTTGTATAAAGAAGGGATTCTGATATGATAGTATATATAAGTGACCCCAAAAATTCCACCAGAGAACTCTTACAGCTCATAAACACCTTCAGCAAGGTGGCTGAATACAAAATTAATTTTAAAAATTGGAAAGATGTTTATTGAAATAGTGGGATTAAAATTTTCAATCATTTAAACACATTTGGAGTATCTATAAATGTCTAATTCTGCAAATTTAAAAAATTCTTTCAGACCCTAAATGAGTAAGGTTTCAGAAGAGAAATTGAACACTTTCAGTGATGTCCTTAGATCACAGAAAAACTTAGCCAGATTAATGGCAACATAAAAACTGATCATTCCAAAACCAGGTTTCCCCTTTCTAACAACATATATGTCACCTGTTACCATGACAGTTTCCTTACCTTCCTTTTCTTTCTTTTGTTTACCATTGTGTGCCAATAAGAAGGCTAATTTTAAATAACTTCTGTTCAAATGCTGTAATTTATGATATGTCATAGATGTCTGTATATGTCATATGTCTGTAATAGATTATTTCAAAGATGAGCAAGTATAGTTAAGATTCAAGGATATGAACTGAAAGATCAACTTTGTCAGTTACTTAAAATTGTGAGTGATTACTGGATAAGAGATAACTCAAGAAAGAAAGAAAATTATAGACCAATTTTTCCAAGGACATAAATACTCAATTAAATACCTGCAATACAAATCGAAGAATACATCAAAAAAATCATCCACCATGATCAAGTAGGCTTCATCACAGAGATGCAGGGATGGTTTAACATATAAAAATCAGTCAATGTAATCCACGATATAAACACAGTGAAAGTAAAAAAAAAAAAACACACAATCTGAAGTGATGTAACGATGTAATAAATAAGCATTATAGTAAAAAACAAACAAAAATTTTAAAAAACACACACGATCATCTCACCAAATGCTGAAAAAAAACTTTAACAAAATCTAACACTCTTTAATGATAAGTCTTGGAGAGATCAGGGATAAAAGGTACCTAAACATAATAAAGACAATTTATAGTAAGCCTATCAAATTAAATAGAGAGAAACTCAAAGCAATTCCATTAAAATTGGGGACAAGGCTCCTAAGGGATCACAGAGAGTGAAGCGACAATCACAGAACCTGTATGAGCTAGGCCCTTTGCATATACACTATGGCTATGTAACTAGGCATCATAACAGGGCTGTTATGGACTGTTAGGACAGTAGGAGTCAGAGTGTCTCTGACTCGTTTGTCTGTTCTAGGACCCTTTTCCTCCTACTGGGTTCCTCATCCAGCTTGATATAGCAGTTTGTGCCTAAATTTATTGTAACTTGTTATGCAGTGTTTGGTGGATATTGCTGGAAGGCCTCCTTTCTTTTCTGAAGGGAAATGGAGAAGTGGATCTGGGGAGAGGGTAGATTAGAGGAGGAGATGGGTGGAGAGAGGAGAAACTGTAGTCAGGATATAATGTATGAGAGAAGAATAAAAATAAAATAAAAATGCAAACATGTTCACATAAAAAAAAGATAGATGAAGTGATTTTAGTATACATTATCAATTTCCTAAAAAAATAAAAAAATAAACATCAAACTATTGAGAAACTATTGAAAATTATGACTGTGAAAATCCTGTTCTAATTTTATTCCTTTACATAATATTTGTATACATTTTTTTATAATCAGAACTTGCTATTTGAAAACTAAAATAAGTTATATCAACCTCCATGATTAATATTTTAGAATCTCTTTACTTTGTTTGATTTTATTTATATTATTTATCTGAAAATTGTAAAATGTCTTTTCCAAAAACCTAATGTGCCATTGTTGTTACCCTCTTCTTGAAACTTTATGGTCTCCATATTTTCTTTTTACTTTATCTTGTTTGGTGTTCTAGAAGTATCGACAATGTAGCAGGATAATCCTTGTTCTCAGTTTAAGGATGATAGTGTGGATATATTGCTATAGGAATGGTCAGTGATTTCTTCCTCTTTGTGTCTGTATTCTTCAAATTCTTATCACTGAAGAATACAACTTTTTAAGTAATGAGGCTTCCGGACCTGTAGGTCAAAACTTCCATCTGTGTTCCACTTTTGCTGACAAAAACTAGATTGAGAGTTGAAATTCCTATGAATATTAACTTTTCATTCATTCAATATTTGCTGAATACTTACAACATGCATATAGAAAGAACAAGGCTGGTTCAGTCGAGGAATTCTGAGAAGTGTTAACTGTAGCTAAGGAGTTAATGCCAAGAGTATCACAAGACCAAGCAGGAGAAATAAAATAGACCATTCCTCATAATTAAATGAGTTTTGACTGACATTGTACACTTATGTTATGGTATCATCACTCAGTTTCCATAATTTATAAATAATTATTTCTGTCTCACAAATTCTATGATAACAGAACATATGAGCCCAAATTTACACAGCAAGCATATTAATCAAATTGTGTGGCACAATGTGGCTCATCATGAAGAAAAAGTCTGTTAGGGGACTCATTTCTACTCAACTGATTTACCATAGATTTAAAAAGTACTAGAAAGGACAATGTAGGAGACCCCTAAGGAAACCAATGCTGTCCCTTGGTGGGTGTGAGAAGAAATGAATGAAACTAAAGAAATTAGGATATAACCAGAGGTCTATATGAGAGGTACACTTGAAGATAATGGAAGGGGGGGTCCCAAAAAGAATAGTGTGTTGCTGTTGCAGTAAATTTGTATACTAATTTGTCCATATTCCAACACAGGGAAAATAGAAAAATAAAAGGTTCCCATTGAATTGTACTAAAAAAAAATTGGTAGTTTTACTTGAAGACAAATTTAGTGATTTTTTAAAGCATAACATAACAAACATCTTGACACATAAATATTTCAAGATTTATCATAATAGTTACTTGTACATAATAATAAGTACTGTACATGCATATATTACATACTAGCTAAGAGAATATTTACTCAGATCATAGACTATGAGAAGACTTAGGGTTCTGGGTCTATTATCAGTGTAAGATTCTGAGAAGATTCCTAGGCTGAAAGTAGCAACATAGGCATAAGTGAGATAATCCTGATGGATCAAATATACTAAATATTACTCTGTGTATATTTGACATTTTGTTGTTCTTGTTAGGCTTGTCATAGTGCTATAATATTTTTCATAAATGAGTAAGTTACAAAGATCTAAGGAACTGCAACAATAAATTTTCTGAGAACATAGAACATATGGGATGTTCTTAACACAAACATTTATTATTTGAGAATCAATTTTAGCCACACTGCTTCCATCTGGATGAGTCAATCTTAGGTCCACTGTTGGAGTGCTATAGCACACTTTGATAAATGACCTCTACATAATTATTTTTAAGCATGATTGTCTTCACAAGGACTGTAAAATAATATCTAAACTTTTGTTTAAAGCTAACTAAAGTAATTCTAGAATAATTAAAGATGCAATTTCTCAAAATAAAACATGTGTATTTATTTTTTAAAATAGTTTCTAATAGACCAAGTACAATTGTTCAACTAGCAGTTTTATTCATAATGGCCAGAAACTGAAAAGAACTTAGATGTTCCTCAACCAAAGAAAATGTGGTACATTTACACAATGGAATACTACTCAGCTATTAAAAACAAGGAAATCATGAATTTCACAGACAAATAGATGGAACTAAAAAATATCGTCCTGTTTCTAGCTATTACAGATAAAGCTGCTATGAACATAGATGAGGAAAAGTCCTTGTGGTTTGATGAGGAATCATTTGGATGTATACCCAGAAGTAGTGTGGCTGGGTCTTGAGGTAGAACTATTTCTAAGATATGGCCAGACAGATTTCCATAGTGGTTGTATAAGTTTATACTCCCACCAGCAATAGAGGAGTATTCCCCTTTCTCCACAACCTCGGCAGCATGTGTTGTTATTTGAGTTTTTGATATTTGCGATTCTGACAGGTGGCACCCAACGTGGGGCAACATTATGGGTAACTTAGCTTTCAAAACTGTAGAGGAAACTGGAAATTTTGAAACTATGGAACTGGTGGTTGACAAAATGACAATGTTTACAGCTGAATTCTGTCCTATTTTCCAGTCAGACCAGATGTTTTATGCTATTTGCTTTTTCACCTTTTATTGACTTATCATAAAGAAGTCAGACTCACAATTAGAAAGTTTGCAAATATAGATTGAGGAGCTAAAGAAAAATTTGCCAAAGATGGTAACTGCAACTGACAACTTTCCAATGGTTGAAAGAGGGAAACAGGAGGAGTTGGAACGCAAGGTGTGGCCCTGTCCTGCACCTCGTATTTCCTATCTAGGTCTCCAAAGCTGTTACATGAAACAACAACAGCAGAAGATCAGGCAAGTAATGGTGTGAAACCAAGTGTGCCCTTAGAGGAGCCGCTTGGTACTCCACAGGCACCATTAGCTTTCCCAGTAATTTATCAAAATAGGCCTGGTATTAATGAAGGTCAACCCAATCAAGAATTAACATGGTATCCAATTGATATGTTGGATTTGAAAAGATTCAAAGAGTGTATTGTGTCTTATGGTATCCATTCAGGCTTTGTCAAGCAAATGCTTAATAACTGGGCAATACACCATAGAGTCATTCCTCAGGACTGGAAGGGAGTGGTATGAGCTGTGCTGGAAGGTAGCCAGCAATTACATTGGTTTTCATAGTGGAGACATGAAACTACAAAGTTAGCACAAAATATCTGATCAAATGCTTGGTGAAGAGCGGTATGCTGACTTAAGGGAACAAATTCATATGGATGATACTGCAATTGGACAATGCCTTAATACAGCTTTAAGGGCCTGGGACAGAATTACAGAAAATGGAGAAAGATATGTTTCATATATTAAGATTATACAAGGTCCAAGAGAAACCTTTACTTATTTTTTACAAAGGTTGACTTTAGCTGCTGAGAGAGATGTACCAAACGCTGATATCAGACAAGAGTTAATAAATACCTTGGCATTTGAAAATGCCAATGTCCAATGCCAAAGAATAATTAGACTATTTAATGCTCGAGGAGACCCCAATAGACAATTGGATAAGAGAAACAACAGCTATTAGTTCTCAAGAATATCAGCCTAATATCATAGGACAAGACATTGCTAGGGGTTTTAATCGATGCTTTAAATGTGGTGAATTTGGTCATTTCCAAAAAGATTGTACATCTACAACTTCCAGAGCTCAAACTGATTTCAGAGCTAAAAATTACAGGTATCATGTTTCTAAAGTACGTGGTCATAACAGGGAACAAATGGTTTCTGATAACAATGGAAGGTCAAGGTCTCCAGGTTGTTGTACTCGGTGTGGAAGAGGTAAACACTGGTCCCGGGATTGTAGATCAAAAACAGATGTCACAGGTAATCCCTTGCAGGGAAACAAGAGGAGGTGCCTACTGGTTCAAGGCCCCAAATCAAAAAATTTGAACCATAGTCTATCAGCCACTCAGAGGGAAATAATGAATCAGGAAGAACAAAATTAAACGTGGTCGATCTTTTGCATGATAATAAAGGCACTGCACCTTTAGATCTGGCCACAGACAAGTCCATTACATTATCCAAAATAGATGAATGTTATACATTGACCACAGGCATTTATGGTCATTTACCATCAGGGACAATAGGTTTAATATTTGGAAAAAGGGGATTCACTTCTCAAAGATTTTTGGTACATCCAGGTGTTATAGATGGAGATTGTAAAGAAGAAATCAAAATTATAGTATCCATATGGAAAGAGGTGATGATTAAGGCAGGAAATAAAATTGCTCAGCTGCTGTTGTTTCCATATGCTAAGGGCAAGTATGCTCCAATACGAAAAGCAAGAGCATTTGGGAGTACTGTAAAAGGTGTATTTTGGCAAACAATGGTGAATGACCGACCAGAGACCAAAGTTAAAAGTACAAATGAATGAAACTGAAATTGAAGGATTGGTGGACACAGGAGTGGATGTCACTATTCTCACAATTCTTGGAATTGAAATTGGTCACTTCAAAAGGTCCCTACACATTTTATAGGGACTGGTAAAATATCCCATGTTAAGCAAAGTGACAATGGATTGAATGTGTTGGACCAGAAGGGCAAAAAGTGAAATTAAGACTTTATGTGGCTGACATACCTATAAATTTATGGGGAAGAGATCTTCTACAACAATGGAGTTCTCAAATTAATATTCCTGAAACCCCAGAAACAGCAAACGATGAAATGATGGATGTATATTTTTAGAAATTTAAGATTCTGTTTATTGATGCAAGTTTAAAAAATGTTTTATATGTAATAGAAAATTAAGTTTATTGATAAGAATTTAACATCATTTTGTTTGCATGTCTTTTGATTGTCAAAAGATGTAAATACAACTATGTATTGTGAGAAGTTAAAGGTTATGCTTTAATGTACATTGATGAAAATTTAGTTATTGTTTATGTATTGTACATAAACAATTTTTACATTGTATATGTAGTTATGATTGTAGATTTATTTTTTATTTTTTATTTTACAAGAAGGGGGATATGTAGGGATTTAGTAACTATCTAGGGGTTTCTGATACAGTCTCTTATTTCAGGGCATGAAGATCAACTTGGCTGTGACCAATTAGCTTATCAGTTTGTGGACTAAAAACAGGAAACAGGAAAGACTTAATGGACTGAAAAACAAGGTTGAAGCCAGGAAAAACAGGAAAGACTTAACGAACTAAGAAACAAAGTATTTGGCCTGGCATTGTTTTCAGCTGCTAAGTGGGTGGAGCCCAAATTAAGCTGAAACAGGTGGAACAAGGAAAGATCCTATTTAAAGACAAGTGGATGGAGCCAAGGGGGCCCCCCATGCTAGAGAGCTCCAATGCTATCGAGTCCTTATCATCTGATGGAGAAAGTGCTGGTGAACTGATAGCTGGATCTCCTTGAGGCAGAAAGAAGCTGGTGAGCAAAGAAAGCCTCAGCAAGAGAGCCAAAGGCCAAGGACTAAACCCTGTGGCTCAGCTTTTGCCTAGAGGGGTTTGACCTGTCCGAACACTGGCCTAAAAGAAACTGTGGCCAGCTTTAATGACTGAGGTACAGTGGCAGAGTTGCTGATGCAAAGGAAATAAGTCGACCTACAGATGGCTGGGGTCTCCCAGAGAGAAGAAAGCCTCAAGCATTATTTAAGGTGAGACTGCCATAGCCAATTTACCCTGATGAATCTACATCTGAAATATTCCAGAAAAAAGACTGCTAAGCGCATTAAAGGGTCTACCACAGAGACTGTGTTCCTGACGACTGAGGACCTGCCCCAGAGACTGCATCCTTCTAAAAGGTTATGAAAATAGTTGTAATAATTATCAATAGGTTTAGTGGTTAGGTCATAGAGGTTGTAAGCATTTGTAGGATTAGTAGTTAAGTGTTTATATTTTATATAAGTGAATATAATTAATAATAAATAAATAGTTAATAATTTTTAAAAGTTCGGTTACACCCAAAGGGGTGATCTGGTGATCCATTATTGACACTGCGATGTTTACTTGTTATCCTGTGGTGTCTAGTGTGGGCATTTTGGGCCTATTGGAGGATAATTATACATAAAATCATTCTTAACATATAAACCATTCATTTTATTTTATTTATTTATTTTTAATGTTTATTTATTACTTCAAGTTACAACTCAATCATATTGCCCTCTTTCCACTCCTCCCGGTTCCACCCTCCCACCCTCTCCTCCCTCTCCCACCCATCCCATTCCTCCAATGTGGAGTGTTCCTACATATCAGCCCTTCTCAGTTCTACAGTCATATGAGGGCTAAGAGCTTCCTCTTGCACTGAGGGCCTACATGGTAGCATCTCCAGGGCAAATTGTCCCATTAATTGGTAACAAAGTCTATGTTCCTGATCCTTAGGTGTGTTGGTTATAGGATAGTTATCCTATACTACATGGCTAAAATCCAATTATAAGTGAGTAGTTGCCATGTGCATCTTTCTGAGTCTGGGTCAGCTCACTCACGATGAGCTTTTCTAGTTCCGTTCATTTGGCTGTGAATTGCATGATTTCCTTGTTTTTGATAGCTGAGCAGTATTCCATTGTGTAAATGTACCTCAATTTTTTTTTTTATCCATTTCTCGGTTGAGGGGCATCTGGGTTGTTTCCAGTTTCTAACAATTACAAATAAGGCTGCTATGAACATAGATGAGGATATGTCCTTGCAGTTTGGTGAGGAATCGTTCTGGTGGATACCCAGAAGTAGTATGGCTGGGTCTTGAGGTAGGGCTATTCCAACTTTTCTTAGATATTGCCAGACTGATTTCCATAGTGGTTTTACAAGTTTGCACTCCCACCAGCAATGGAAGAGTGTTCCCCTTTCTTCATAACCTTGCCAGCATGTGCTGTCATTTGAGTTTTTGATCTTAGCCATTCTGACAGGTGTGAGATGGAATCTCAGAGTCATATTGAATTGCGTTTCTCTGATGATTAAGGATGTTGAGCATTTCTTCAAATGTCTCACTGCCATTAGAGATTCCTTATTTGTGATTTCTTGGTTTAGCTCTGTTTCCCATATTTTTTATTGGATTATTTCATAAATTATGGATATTAGCCCTCTGTCGGAAGTGGGGTTGGTAAAAATCTCTTCCCAATCTGTATGTTACTGTTTACTATGTTGTTCGAATGACAGTTTCCATTGCCTTACAGAAGCTTTTCAGTTTCATGAGGTTCCATTTATTGATTGTTGGTCTTAGAGCCTGATTCATTTTATTTTCATAGGAAGACTAGAAATATGCTCTTCTAGTAATTTTCAAATATAGAATATATTATCATTAACTGCAATCACCATTGTGTGCAACAGATTTATTGGATGTACTCTTCCCATCTGACTAAACTGTGACTTTTGACCAAAATTTCCCCAAACCCTGTACCCTTCTTACTTGAGCCCCTTACTTACAGCCATTCTACTCCCTCTGAATTCAGCTTTTCTAGAGCATTCTTCCTTTGCCATGTTTGTTTCATTTAGTACAATGTGATCCAGTCATCCATGTTGCTATTATTGACAAGATTCTCTTCTTGCTTATAAATTGAATATTATTTCATTGTGCATATTAAATTCTATATTGATCAAATTGAAGGGGTCAGGGAAGCAAGACTAAATAGTTAAACATCACAGTGGATGTCTTTATAAAGGTGTTCTTGTTGCAAATAATATTATAATTAGTGGACTTTGAGTAAGCTAGGCTGCATTTTATGATATGAGTGAATATTAATATATCAGCTAAGAGTCAATTAAGCAAAAAGACCAACTAATCCTTAACAAGCATAAATCCAGCAACAGCCTCTGAATTTATAACATGTTACTATTTCTTCTTAGGCCACCATTCTGACAGCTTCCACTCTTTAACTGCAACAACAGGTCTTTCTTGTGTCTTCAATCTAACAGCCTTCAGAATTTGATGGATAATATTAGCTCTTTTGAGGGGACACCCTGAATCTAGCCCACCCTAAAGATTTTGAACTGCCTATCCTCTATAATTATGTGAGCAAATTACTTAAAATAATATCTACACACACACACACACACACACACACACACACACACACGCACAAATACCTCTATTAGTGTATACTTTCCCTGGAAAATTCTGAGAATGCCATAATGTAATAAAATGAATAAATAATAATTCCACATGTGTATACCTCAATAACATTTTCTCATTAATAAATTTATTTATCTTTTTGAGTGAGATTTATAAAATCACAACTACAAGCATCATACAAATGACTCGTGAACTATCTTGTTTCTCTTCTATTTCTAAGAAGGTTATTAAGCCAACAGTGTTAAAGAGACTGTGTAATTTAAAAGATACTTTTAGGAACAAAGTATTTTCTTTTCATTATAAAAAATAGGAGTCTGTGATCATAAACCATAACTGGTTATCCAAATCACACAGATGCATACATACCGTTACTTCACTATCCTGCCTGTTGAAATAGTGGTCTTATTTAACAGCTATTACTGAGAAGTGTATCTCTATATTAACCTTGACTGTGACAGTTTTCTGTTGGTAATTATTTGTGTTCAACTATCTCTTAGCCTTTTACTTTCATTGCTCCCAAACCAAGTGAAGCATTCAATATATTGTTTAGTTCTACAGGTTCCACTGTCTAAGATTAAAAAGAAATAGAAAAGGTTAGTGTTCCAGAATAACTGTTATTCAAACATGAAATGCAATAGGAGACTGGTAATAATAAAAAACCTAATTATAAGCAACAAATCCAGATTATTTTTTCATACAATTTTATTCAGTGGTGCAAGATATGAGGGACCCAGAGACTGGGAATGGTCTTATATCCCCTGTCTCAACAACTAGGAACAAAAGGTGTTAGAAGATGATGGTTCAAAAATACCTCTAGACCTACCTTAAACCATGTTTAAATCTTATAAAACATGGAATAACTAGGAACTAATAATTTAACAGACTTTGCTATCTAGAGAACTAGATCCCAGAAACCTAATGGGAAATATTTCTACCAAATTTAATACTGAGAGGATCAGGAGAGATGTCTCAGTAGCTAAGAGTTCTCACTGCTTTTCCAGAGAATGAGGACTCAATTCCCAGGACTAGCATTGTGGCTTATAATTATCTGTAACCCCACTTTCCAGTGATTCAACAGCCTCATCTGGTCTCCACATGTGCCAGGCATGCAGATGATATGAATACATGCAGGCAAAAGAACAATACACATACATTTTAAAGCACTTATTCTCTTCCAAATGACCCAAATTTGGTTCCTAGAACCCACATGGCTGCTCACAACTCTCTGTAATTCCATTTTTCTTTGAATCCGATTCCCTTTCTCACCTTTATGGACACACACATGCATTTGATGCATCTGAAGCAAACATACACATATACTTAAAAACTTTAAAAAACTTTAAAAGTATATTACTGTTTGGCATCAGTTTTCTGAAGGAAAGTAAAGTGTAGAATGCTTTTAATGAATCTCATTAAGTATTGGGGGAGTGGATGGATGGTAATAATTTTCAGCAGGACATAATATTTTCACTGTGGCACAGGTGGAAGGATTTGCAATGAGCATGGAGACTTCTGTAGAAAGCTACTAGGGAGCCCTTAATGGGTTGCGGATGTTGGAGTGTCACTCACAGCTTGGAAAGTGGGAACAAGGATGCAAAGGCAAGGTTTGAGGTTGAGGTAATATCCACTGAGACATACCCACTGAAGTAAAAGCACCTGTACAATCAGTAGTGCTAATAGAGAGTTGGGCTGAATGGTGGAACTTTACAGACCCAAGAAGGATAAAATCCAACATGAACTCAGGCAATGGTAGGTGTCGGGAATGCAGTCACCCAGGAGACCCTGTGCAAGGAATTTCTGTTCTTTTTTTTAAAAATAGATTCTTCTCTCATTCAATGAATCCCAACCAAAGTTTCCCATACCTCACTTCTCTGAGTTCCCCCACACCTACACCTCCTCTCTCCCCAAAATCAACTTCTTCTCCATTTCTTTTCTGAAAAGAGCAAGCTTCCAAAAGATGACAGCAAAACAGGACAAAACAATATACAATAAGAAAAGAGAAAACCCCTTATACTGAGACTGAACAACTGAACTCAACAAGAGAAAAAGAGTTTCAAGAGCAGACAAAAGAGTCTGAGATACACCTGCTGTCCCTGTTAAGAGTCTCACAAAAGCATCAAGCTAACAGCCATATCATATATACAGAGGACTTGGTGCAGACCCATGCGGGCCCAGTGCTTGCCACTTCAGTCTGTGTGAGCCTATGTGAGCACTAATTTCTGTTTTTGAAAGTACTTCTTCAAAATCAAATGGTTTGAAGGTCTAGTACTACCATTTGGCTGAAAAAATTCTAGATGTTTCTAACACACTATAAGATGCAGAGTAACAAATTATGTAGATAACATTCTATTTTCCTTAAAACATAGCTTTTTCTCTTTTTT
Source organism: Lophiomys imhausi (assembly GCA_907164525.1). NCBI lineage: Eukaryota > Metazoa > Chordata > Mammalia > Rodentia > Muridae > Lophiomys > Lophiomys imhausi. The sequence goes on from CAJQZJ010001969.1 coordinate 13,216,392, forward strand.
TACTATCTGCTTCTCTTGAAGAAAATGAGGCATGATTATGGAGGCACTTTGGAAAGAACTGTATCTTCTTGCATTTAGTAATCATTTGGGAGGAATTTAGGAAGAAATAAAGTAGGATAAATCACACTTTTCAAATTGGGACTTGTTTCATGCCATTTGGGTAGGTCACTTGGCATTGGTTATCAACTGCTCACAGATGTTCACTCCACAGTTTCTAATGCCATTCAATGTGCAATTCATAGCACCTTGCCTTCTGTTTTTAATGTTTCAAGGTTATTTTGCTGCAAAGTGACCTCTGCCAATTGTTCTGATACTTATCAGTCTGTGATGTCAGTTTCAATACTGGGGCAAACATAAAGTCACTGACTCAGAGACTGTTTATTAGGAGGCACACCTGGATCTTAAGACACATCATCTGGTCTCTAGTCAACTCTGTGTCCTCTCCAAATCACACATGAGGTTTTGTAATATTCCAAAGACATTTTATATGTTAAGTGTGGTCTTTTAAAGATAGGATAATACTGATTCTGGAGAAAAGTTAATGCTATAAACAGTTCTAACTTAAAAAAAAACATGACACTAAAACATTATTATAAACATAGCGTTCATCAGCTATAAGTACTTTGGCCTGGCAAGAAGACTTAGCAGTTAAAGATACTTGTTATTATGTCTGATGACTTCTGTTCAGACTCCAGGACTTACATGATAAAAGGACAAAAGCAGCTCTCACAAGCTCTCCCTACCTTCTACACGAGTGTTATTCCATTTTTGTGTCATACGAACATACCTGCACACCTAAATAAGTGCATTGGTTTGTCTAAAGATGCAAGAACTTATATTGGTTATAAATATACAGACTTTTATTTTATTTTTTGTTGTTTTTGTGACAGGGTCTCATGTAACCCAAGTTTACCCCATCTTTCTGTGTAGCTGAGAATGACCTTGAAAATTTTATCCTTCCACTTCAGGTGTTCAACCAATTCTGAATTTGCATGATGTGTGTGTGTGTGTGTGTGTGTGTGTGTGTGTGTGTGTGTGTGTGTACGCTTGCTCACACATGCTTGTGTATTTGTGTTAATATTCTTTAAAATATCTTTCATTTTATAAACATCTTACCCTATTTCATTCCATGAAGCCGGCTACATTACTCTGAGCTTTCTTTTTGAGGGGGCCAAATAGTGAACAACTGAGGTAGACAATATCCAGGTAGAATACAAGTGCACAGTCCAAGTTTCTCCAGTGATTTCAATTCTATCAAAAGCAGAATCTTTATGAGCACAACTGGTACCTGCAGTGCTCTGTGAAGCCATGCCTGACATGAAGTCTGGTTGGAACCCTGAAAAGTAGAACTAAACTAAGTCATAACCAACAGAAATGGGGTGATAATCCAGGTCTTTTGAAGCCTCTAAATTTGGGATCCATTTGTAAGTGTACTTGGTGCACACAGAAGCCTAAAGAAGACGTAAGAACTGTTGTAACGAGAGTTCTAAATCATTGTGGGCCACTATGTGGATGCTGGGGACCAAACCTGGATACTCTACAAGAACACTAAGTGCTCTCTTAAAATTTTAAAGTTACTGACTTAGTTCATGCCATTATTTTTTATTGTCTTGCCAACCAATAAAGATTTTAAAAAGGCAGACCTTTTTGCTTTAATTATTCATTTATTTATTTTGAGACCAGGTCCTACTCTGTATGCCACCCTAGCCTGGAACTCTGAGTAATCCTCCTGCCTTATCCTCCCAGTTGCTGAGATTATAAACACAAGGCACCACACCTCACCTTCAAGGTAAGCTGCCTCATTACTGCTGAGGGGGCCACTTGGGCAATGGCATGTGCATGGCTGTCAGAAGGCAAACCCTAAAAATCGCTTCTTTCCTTCCACACTGAGATCCTGAGATTGTTCTCATGTCATCAGATGGTTGCAACAAGAACCTTGACTTGTTGAATTACCTCTCCATCCTTACATAAGCTTTTTAAGAACAGAAAATATGAGACATTTTGAAGTGGTCTGGAACTTTTCAAGTTAACACTCTTTTAGAAAATATGCTTAGTTAAGGAAAATGAAACCGGAGTTCTCTAAATTAAGCAGCAGTATTTCCACCTTAGGGCTTGAGAATACTATTAACATGACAATAAGTTTTAGAAAAATAGAATTGTCCCTGTGCTTGCATGACCATTTATGCTATAAGATGATAATGACTTAGAATCAAAAATGGTATCATAGTATAAATGCTTGCATGATGATGAAAGTCCCTGAAAGTTCTTGATCAGGTTTTATTTATGTATTTTTATTGAACACATGTCCTCAATAAAACCCAAAATAAATAATGTAAATATTAAGGCTACTACTTCTGAAAGCTTTAAAAGATGACCAAATGCCATCTGGTCCAATGTTAGAGGCAGAATGGTTATTGTCTATTGTCTGTTGTCACATCTTTCAGGAAGCTGTCAGCACAGCTTTAGGGCCTCAGGAATGACACAAGGTTCATGGGGAGGAAGTCATTGGCCATGATCACTGGACTCTAGATACAAGCACATGTGGAATAGAATAAAGGTGGAGCTAAAAACAGAGTGAACGATGACACTGAGCCATGAATCTGGAACCAGGCCATGGAACCATTCACGTGGTGCTCTAATTAAACTATGAGAAATCCCAGAATCTTAATTTTCAAAGAAAGATTGCTATGAAAGTTAAAAGGTGAGCCATATTTTTAACATTTTTTAAGGTGGTTCATAATTTTAAAACATTTTATAATATTTATCTTATTTAGTTATCTCTCTCTCTCTCTCTCTCTCTCTGTGTGTGTGTGTGTGTGTGTGTGTGTGTGTGTTTGTGTGTGTGTGTGTAGATTCCCATGGAGGTCAAAAGGAGGAGTTGGATTCTCTTGAGCTATTTATTAGTGATATCACATAGATGGTAGGGATCAAATTCAAGTCCTCTACAAGAGCAGTGAGTGCTCTTAACTGCTAAGCTATTTCTCTTAGTTTCTTTTCTGTTGCCATGATAAAACATCATGATGGAAGAAACTTAAGGGGAAAATGTGGCTTATTTTGCCTTGAATTTCCAAAGATATAGGATCCCTCATGGTAGAAAAGACAACACAGCAGGCAGAGAAGATCTAGCAGCAGAAGCAGGAGACTGCCTGGTCACATTGCCTCCACACTCAAGAAACAGAGGGTAAACAGGAAGCAGGCCCATCCCATAATGCCTGTGGGACTGCTGCCATTGATCCTTCCTCCAGGAAACTCCATCTCCTACATGTTTCACAGTGTTCTCAAACAACACCAACAGTTGGGGACCTAGTGCTCAGATGTGTGAGCCTAATAGAGATTGCCCACATTGAACCCACTGGAGGCAGGAAGATAGGAAAAACACTTGGGGTGACATTTTATTCACATGGAAGTATGACACAGCCTGGCATGATTGCTTAGTTTGACAGTTTGCCTTTTAGTAGATTATTCAACCAATTCACAATCAATGTTATTGATATAATTGACTCCATAGGTACCTTTGGTTTTCTATAATTTTTATGTCTTTGAATATATATATATATATATATATATATATATATATATATGTTCATCCTTGCTGTCCTTTTTCTGTATTGAGTGAAGTATTTCTAGGGTATTATTTAAATTTCTCAGATGACTTTTTTGTTATATTTTGATGGTGTTTGTATTGTTAAATAGTTGTTTAGGGATTATGATTTATACTTCATGGATAACAATTGATTTCATATTTATAATAACTTATTAGTCACATTTAGAATCATTTCTATTTGACATCTCTCTTCTCTTTTCCTTGATTTTATAATCCTACTGTTTTATAGCTGATAATGACAGAAGTCCAACAATACATTGTTTAATTATTATTTTATTATTTATAGTAATTTTTGTGACTTTGCACCCACCAACTTTCTTTATGCTGTCATTGTTCTAAATATTATATTCACAGGTCTCATGGATCCCAAATATTTATTTCATGAATTTTTTTCCAATCCAGTTTAGAGAAGAATAGAGAAAAATATGCATTAATATTTTATAATACATCATAGTTTTCATTGGTCCTTCTTGCATTTCTTTGTCTAGAACCAAATTATCTTGTAATGTTAGTTACTTTTATTCTAAAGAGCTTTCTAATATACTTATAAGGCATGTCTGCTAGAGAAAAATTCTCTTTTTCTTATTTGTCTGGGAATATCAGTTTCTTTTTTTCTTTTTTCTAAAGTAATTTTGATGGATACAAGATTCCTAGTTGACAATCTCTATATTTTATTTTTATATTTTAGCATGGTGAATATGTTACCCCACTACCTTCCATCTTCCATAATTATCTTCTCCAAATTCCACTGTTAGTTGTTTCTTTGTTGTTTTCAAGGTGTACATGTCTTTAAATTTTAAGATTTTTTTTTTACTAGGATCTGATTTTTGTTGGAGTTTGTTTATTCTAAGTATAATTTACTAAGCTCCTAGTTAATGTAAAAAAATGTACAGTTAATACATTTTGACAAACATGGAAAGTTTCTAATCATTGTTTTTCAGAATATATTATCTGTTCCATTTCTGCCACATGTTGCTTAAGCAGCTTCCTACATATACAGGAGCCTGAGGGACTGTATTTCAGAGCTCTATTAAGCAAAATTATTCCAAAACAAAAATATGTTTCTGAAGTAATCAACTAACTGTACATCTTACCTCATGTGTGAACTTTATAATGATAGAATGACAGAAGACAAACTGTCACATATTATTGTTGTATGTATTATATTATGTTATATTATATTAATGTAAACTCACTCAAACAACTTCAAACTAATCTGTAAACTGGAGATCAGTGGTTACTTGGGGAACAAGGCAGGGAAACACAAAAGAGCAGAAGAGAATTCCAAAAGAACAGGAAGAAACTGTGGGCAATGATTCATATATTCACTATCATGTTTATGATAACAATCTCATGCCACACACCATGTGAAATTACAAAATTTCACTTCCTAATCATATGTCTATTGTTTCATTAATAAGGATATTACACAATGGAAACTGTAACCATTACTCTGTGAATGGAATAGAGAACTAAGGAAGGCAAAAGAATAATGCAGCTACAATCAATCATGGAGAAAAGCTTCAACCATCTTAGAAGAGCAGGTCAGGGTATTGCAGCTACTTAAGTTACCTGAGAGGAACAGAGACCAATTACAGTTAAGTTCTAATGGTGACAAGAAGATCTCTACTATCTCTTGGTAGGAAAAGCCCCTTGCTCCCACTGTAGACAGAATGCTGTCCAAAAAGGACAAAACCTGGAAGCAGGTAAGTCGACAGCCTAGCTCTGCCAAGACAGAGCTGCTCTACAATCAATGTCTGTCAGAGAAACGGGGCCAAATGACTGAAGAGCGATGCTGTAATGTATGGAGAGAAAACGGGAACTGTCCAGGCAGCCACTGGTATGTCATTTCTTAGTTTGGGAAGCTGCAGGCCCTGTACTTCCTATAAAATCAGATATATTTATCCCTCTCAGGTCTCTGAGGTGGTTGAAGAACAGATAACTAGAGTCTCATAATTAAATTTTGAGTTGTTTAGGAGTCAAGAGAGTGTTATAGATCTAAGAAGATACTTTTAAAATTGTGTTGCAAGTTACTATGAATGTTGAGTCAGATATAGAACTTTAAACTCATGGAGATGGTTAGATAGTAGAATGTTAAAGTCAGGTACCAAATACATATGGACTGGACATTGGGAATGTACGCTAAGCCATATAACCCTCATAACTGTGGCCTAATTACCTCTGTTGTACTGTATTGTATTTATTATTATAAGAGAAAGAGCCATTTGTTGGACTGAAAGGGGAAACTGTAGGGGGAAATAAGATATACCTTAAACTTAAAAGAAAAAAAAAAGGGAAGAGGATGGGGGGTTGAGGGTGGGAGGGTGGGACTGGAGGGGGAATAGGGAGGGGACTGCAATTGAGATGTAACTTGAAGAAATAAAAAATAAAGGAACAAAAAGAAGGTCTCTACTAACAATTCTCTTTCGTAGGATTCAGAGATTTGGAATTTTCTTGTGCGAAAGGGTGAAATATCTGTGTTCCTCATCAACAGGTATAGACCTGGAGCACAGGAGAAATTACACTGATAGCCCTGAATGTTGTCAAATTGTAGACACAAGTCACATTCTTTATTAAGTCTACAAACAGGAGATAAAACCAGAAACATGGCAGTCATAAAAAAGGTAGGTTCAAAAGACAAGAAAGAACTATGCGTGTGTGCGCACACACACACACACACATGTTAAACAAATTTGGGTAAACCTTGAAAGAAAATGTGCCTTATATCAAAAAAGTATTAGATCTCAACCCACATTTCATTCTATTCTGACGATGTTATTCAATTACACAGATAAGGAAACAATCAATGCAGTATTCAGGAAGAAGATGAATAGTATGTCCAATGGAGGAAAACTAAAGTTGTCTTCTCATTACTCTAGAACAAATATAAGGCTGGAAAGAGTGGTACAACAGCGAGTACTTTATAAAGGGAAGCATGCTAGCTGACCAAGGCATGTGCTCTCAGCCAAGTTCTTCTCCGGTATAAAAGCAAAAAACAAACATGTATCATGCATGCTGAAATTAAGGACTATGCAAACATGATCACTTCTTTGACATTGCAAGCTTTAGCCAATGGGTGAAAAACTAAGGAAGGAGAAATGAGGAAACTAAGGTTCTTCATAAACTGACATAGTTTGAACATAAAAATAAGATTTTAAAATTGAGAGAATTCTAGTCACAACACAGTTTAAAAATAAAAGTAAGATTTTTAAATTAAGAGGCAGTTATCACAGAGAACAATCTGTATGTTATAAACCATAAGAAGTTAAAAATTGAACCTGAATAGAGAATGAGATGAAATTATTTATAATAAAATGAGGAGAGAGTAACAAGAAAAAGTAAGGTACTGTTTTTCTTATTTTTCTTAGCAACTTATGAACAAGTGTATTTAAGTTCTGTAGTTAATGTAGTTTTTTATTATTTTTAGATTTAGGAAATTCTAAGAAATTGACACATTTCATGAATACATTAATTAGCATTCTTTCACTGTGACAAAATATTTGAAGTAATCAACTTAATAAGAGAAGTTCACTGGTATGTCATTTTTTAGTTTTGGAAGCTGCAGGCCCTGCACTTCCTATATAATCAGATATATTTATCCCTCTCAGGTCTCTGAGGTGGTTGAAGAATAGATAGTTAGAGTCCTATAGTTAAATTTTGAGTTGTTTAGGAATCAAGAGGGCGTTCTGGATCTAAGAAGATATTTTTAAAATTATGAGGCAAGTTAGTATGAAAGCTGAGTTAGATATAGAACTTTAAACACATGGAGATGGTTAGATAGTAGAATGTTAAAGTCAGGTGCCAAATACATATGGACTGGACATTGGGAATGCATGCTAAGCCATATAACTCTCATAATTGTGGCCTATTTATTTCTGTTGTGTTGTATTGTATTTATAGTTATAAGAAAAAGAACCATTTTTTGGACTGAAAGGGAGAGCTGTTGGGGGGAAAAAGAAATACCTTAAACTAAAAAAAAATGAAGGGAAGAGGATGGGGGTGTTGAGGGGGAGGAGGGTGGAAGGGTGGGACTGGAGGGGGGAGGAGGGAGGGGATTGTGATTGAGATGTAACTTGAAGAAATAAAAAATAAATTATTAAAAAAATAAGAGAAGTTCATTTTGGGGTGTAGTTGTAAAGATCTCAATCCAAGATAACTTAGCGCTTTTGCTTTGGATTTGTGGGACCAGAGAACTTCCTGACAGGAATACAATGTAGAAAGGCCTGCTTACCTCATGACAACATGCAGGCAAAGAAGAGAAGTAGGATGGTTGTGGGCTTTCAATATTCCTATCAAAGTATGTTCCCAGTGACCCAAATCCTCTCACTTGACCCCATCTAGGAACTGTTTCAACACTTCCAATAGTGGCATGTACATAATGGGGATCAAGTCTTTAACACACATTTGGCTTTGTGACTCCATACAGAGAGATATTGAGAAGGATATCCAACCAACATTTTATGAAAATTACTTTTATATATTTTTTGTTTTAGTTTTGGTTTTTGTTTTTCGAGACAGGGTTTCTCTGTGTAGTTCTGGGTATCCTGGAACTCTGTAGAACAGCCCTGCCTGGAACCCACAGTGATTCGCCTGCCTCTGCCTCCTTAGTGCTGGGATTAAAGGCATGCACCACTACACTAGGCTTGAATATTATTTTAATAACTGATTTTAAGGGTATTTGCAGATTCACAGGCAAAACAGTAAAGAGTATAGAGTTCTTGTAAAGCCAAAACCCATTTCTTCCACTATTGACAACTTTATTACAAGTAAGTATATTTTAATAAAATATTATGGTAACATGACAAATTTGAACCATTTTTAACACACTTAAATAAAGACCATGTTTTACTCATATGTGTTTGTTAAACCACTAATATCCCTTTTCAATTATTCCATTTATAATATTGCTTAAGGCTCTTCTTGGATTGAACTTTCTCAGTTTCCTTTTTTAATGATCAACAAATTTGATAAGAGATGGTGAGATATTTTCTACAATGTTCCTTACAGGAGATTCACATGATGCTTTCCAGATGGTTAAACAGATGGGTTGTGACTAAAGCTTGGAGACCAAAGAGGTGGACTGTCACTCTCACTCCATCACATCAAGAGTAATGACAGCTGCAGTAGCTGACTAGGCATCACCAGGAATCCTGACTCTACCTTCCTAGCCATGGGATGACTAGTGGGTACCACCACATCTGACGTTTGTATGTGTTCTGGGTTCTAACTCAGTCTCTGCTTGCCCAGCCAGCAAGTTAGAGGCTGAGCTACCTCCACAGCTCTGTAACATAAATCTTGATCAGTTCACTCGCATAATGTTTGGAAGATTTCTCAGCTGTCAAAGTCCCTCTTTTAATCCCATTTTCATAATCCATTTTACCGATGACACTACCTGCAGCTCAAAGAATAAAGGGAGGTTCCACTTCTTGAGAGCAGAATGACTATACAAGTCATTTGCAATATTTTTATGGAAAACTTCTTTATTCCTCCCCCACTTCTTTGTTATGACAAATGGATTATGCATTAATACTTTTCATATTTTGAATTATAAGATCCTGCAGATCTGACTCAAGACAGTGCCCCACCACATACAGAGACACACCTTCAGTGAGAACTTGCCTATGCTTGTCAGATATTAGATTCTGATGGTACCACTAGCATTCTGTGGTCCCTTCATCTTCTCAATGAATGTTTACATGCATAAATGCAGGTTCACAATGTGTACTATGAGGTTCTATGTCTTTTGACATATGCAGAATGTCCCATAACCTTCACCATAGTACCAGACAGAAGAGTTTTATCTTGTGAAAGCATCCTGTGTTTTGTACATTCAGCCTGCTTCCTATTGTGAATTTTTTTTAAATTTATTTAATTGTTGCTTCAGGTTACATCTCCATCATATTGTCCTCTTTCCCCCCTTCCCAGCCCCTCCCTCCCACCCTCTACCCCCTAACCCTTCCAACCCACTCCTCTGGAGTGGAGTGTCCCTACATAACAGTCCCCCGCCCCGGTCCAGAAGGAATAACTTTGCATCAGGACCCAGCCATACCACTTCTGGGTATACATCCAAATGATTCCTCACTGAATCACAAGGAAGTTTCCTCATCTATGTTCATAGCAGCTTTATTTGTAATAGCTAGAAACTGGAAACAACCCAGATGTCCCTCAACTGAAGAATGGATTTAAAAAACTGTGGTACATCTACACAATGGAATACTACTCAGCTATCAGAAATAAGGAAATCATGCAATTTGCAGCCAAATGGATGGAACTAGAGAAGCTCATCCTGAGTGAGCTAACCCAGATCCAGAAGGATGCACATGGCATCTATTGACTTATAGTGGGATTTTAGCTACATAGTACAGGATATCTATACTACAACCAACACACCAAAGGGAACGTGGACATAGACTTTTGTTTTGTTTGTTTGCTTGTGTGTGTGTGTTTTTGTTTTGTTTTGTTTTTTTTAGGTTTCTCTCCCTGGCAATGAGACCCTTTTTACTTGTAGTACTGCTGAATTTTTAATGCCTTTTGCTCCAGTTTTCTTCTCTTCCTTGATTTGAAATGATAGCATGTAACATTTTTATTAAATACTAAGCCATTATCTTTTTAAATGAGATCTATTTCTTTACATTTGGGTCATCAAGGAAATTAGCAGGGCAGGGTGACATACTTGGAAAGAATATACAACTTACTTAAACTGGAAGGAAACTGCCGTCCTTCAACATTGTCAGTTCTAAACTAAATATGCTGTTGGAATTTCAAGCATCATTTTTAAAATCTTGAGAATTTTTTAAAATTAACATTTCTTTATTTATTCAAGTTGTACCTCGATAACAGGCTCCTCCCTCCACCCCTCCCAGTCTCATCCTCCTACCCTCTTCCCCCTCTCCCTTCTCTCTTCCTCTGATGAGGTGGAAGCCTCCTATTAAGCCCCCTCAGTTCAACAGTCACATGAGGGCCAAAAAGTCTCCTTTTGCACTTGTACCCAACATGGCAGCCCAGCTAGAATAAGGTGTTACACTAACGGGTACCATAGCCCATGACAGACACTGCCCCCCCCCCACTACTTGCTAAGGGATCTGTATGAAGGTCTAGTTGCCTATAACCTATATATGTATAGGGGGGACCTATGTCTGGTCTATATATGCTTTTTTTTTCTTTCTTTGGTTAGTATTTTAGTCTCTGTAAGCCTCTAGGGGCCTAGATTGGTTGGTTCCATTTATCTTCATGTGGTGTTTTTGTCTCCTCCCAGTCTCTCTATTCCTCCTCTCTATCCTATGCACAGCTCCCAGAGCTCCACCTAATGTTTGGCTGTGTGTCTCAGCATCTGTTTTGATCCACTACTGGGTGGAGTTCCTTGCAGGATAGTTGTGCTAGGTTCCTGTTCCTTTGGATCTGTGGATTGTAGGATTGCTGTTATCCTACAATGCACTAAATGGCTAACATCCAGTTATAAGTGAGTACATGCCATTTGTATCTTTCTGGGTCTGTGTGGAGGAATGTACACAATATGTAGGCATATAGTTTCTTGACATTCTACTCACCATGTTGTGGATCACTATAGTCAGAGTATGCAGAACAGATGTATGTATAGCTAGTATTTGCTTTTCAGGTACTATGATTCTCTTATTTTAACACAATAAAGAAAAAAGATAATTATCATTATTTTAAAACTTATCCTTTTGGAACATTGTTTTTCCTGAACAACAATTAAAAATTTCCTTTATCTTAGCTTAGGGGAGGGTGGACTTTTCAAGCTGAGATATATATAGTTCAAAGGTAGAGCATTCATGAACTCTTTGAGGCCCAAAGTTCATTGTTAATTTTCTAGAACCACACTAAATAATAATAGTAATAATAACAACAACAACAATAATAATAATAAATAGAGAACAATTCTAAATTTAGTTCAACTTATTAACAAAAAAAGATTATCTGAAAATTCAATCTTTAATCAAAGGTTGTACTTCTGGTTCCCTTGTGATCTTTTTTAAGGGAAAATATGTCTGATATTACCAAAGGGTTAATAAAATAAAGGTTTAAATTATATCAATATAATATAATTGTAAACTTATATACAATTTCAATTATATCCTAAGTGTGATGATGTTACAGCACTTTTACTATTTAAAACTTACAATACCACTGCCTAAATGTGGATAAAACTTGGGTGTGGCTGTGGACCCATGGGATTCTCATGCAGAAGTTTAATCTTCATTGTGAAGTATGTCCAGGGTAGAAACTTAATCTGACTGTGGTATTTCGAGTTGAGAAAGTTCATTCCCACTTACCAGGAGATAGGGTTATAGAGTAGAGTCCCTTGATGACAGTTCTTGGCTTTATAAGAAGGTAGGCCAGAGAAGACATGTACAATGGTGTGCACCCATTCATTGTCATATGACACCCTATTGTAGAAGTGGCCTTTCAGCCTTGGACAAGAAATGTGAGCCAAAATAAGCCTCTCCTTGTAACTTCTCAGGTCTGTGGTGTTGCTTTGCTGAGAAAAGAAAACAGACAAAATAGTGTTTTCACAATTATGTAGGTTGTTTTGCTGTGTAGTGTGTGTGTGTGTGTGTGTGTGTGTGTGTGTGTGTGTGTGTGTTTTATTAAGTAACTACACTGATGAAATTTAGGTAAGTAAAAGGGCAGAGCCTATGTAAAGTTCTATGAAGTTAGAAGACTTGGTCAGGTCTGCTTGATGAATGCAAAAACAAAACGGAATCTTGGATAATATTAACCTAGAATTTTCTTCTCATTCAGTGTTGTTAATTCTGTGATAAGTATGAATAATTCAAAAAGAGCAGCATATCATTTGCAAGATTTTCCAGTCTACTTCAAACAGTGTTTGGGGCAAAGTTAAGAGAACATCTTATTTTTCTTAATAAATTTTAATTTAATTTATAAGCTATTTTATCAAGGACAATGGGCAAAATGTACTCAGCAGGTTGTATTTATATATTTGTGCATGCATATACATATATACACATGTATATGTACACATATATATGTGTGTGTGTGTGTGTGTGTGTGTGTGTGTGTGTGTGTGTGCATATATTTTAACCAAAGAAAAACAGGCTATGAATTTGAGAGTGATAATCATGAAAGGGGCTAGAGGGGGATAACACAGTGGGGCTAGAAGGATGAAAAGGAAAAGGAGAAGTGTTGTAATTATAATTAAAATGAAAAATAAGTAAATTTTTATACATATTTAAAGAACATAACACACACACAATAAATAAAGGTAATAGAGCAGGCTACCACTTGCTATTTTGTGCCTTAGGAAGAAAATAATGACAACCTTTGGAAGCATTACTTAAGGCATTTCTGGTCTGATTTCCTAATTTTACACAACCCTTGATTGGGCAAGAAACACAACTGCTTACTAAGACACTTGACCAGCTTCTATTCTTTAGATATGGTCTGGGCATTTTGCTCTACATCTTTTAACTCTGGGCATTTTGCTCTACATCTTTTAACTCTGAGAATTCTACCCACCTCTTGCTTAATCCATTTCTAAGTCCATTCCCTCTTCTCTAACTCCTACAGTTACCATTGGAATGCATTGGTCTCTCAAATTCTCTTTTTCATAAAACTTGTTTCTCTTGTATTTATAATGCTGTTTGATTATCTCCCCCAATTACCCAAGCTAGTAACCTCAAAGTCCATCTCTAATATGTTTTGTCTCCTATCACCCAGGTTCAACCCCTTTACCTATCTTTGAAGAACTAACTATGCTCATCTATGAGACCAAAGAATATACCCAATTTCTGATTTACTATCTATGCAAGGAGTGGAAAGTTGCTGCTTAGATACTTGTGGAAGCTGTGAAATAGTTTGGACAGGAAAGAATTCTGTGACCACAGGTAAAAAGTATGGTTCAGAAAGGTAAGTAAAACTCAGTTCGTACTTCAGCTCTGTGGACTCTCCAACCTTTGAAGAGTGGCAAGAGCAGGATGCAGAAATATTCAAAATTGGGGCTGTGATGCCTACATATCACAGTGGCATTGCTTTACAACATCCTTAGTACTATCAGCTCCTTATCTCAGCATAGCAAACTAATTACTAAACTCAATTAATTCCCCTCAGAAAATATTTCTCAGACCTCCTCTTTAGTACTTTGTTTGACCATCTCACATTCTAAATATTTCTGTATCCTTTTTCTTTACATACCATCTTCCTTCCCTTCCTGAAATGTAATTCTGATTATATTTTTTCTGCTTATCATCCTTCAGTGGTTCATCACCATCTACAGAGCAAAGTCTGCACCTTGATCAACAGATGCTGGGACATGACATCTTCTGTAAGTTCAAACCTGTGCATGTACTTTCATGTATTCCCTGACTTCAAAAACACTAGACAATCCCATTGTTATATCGCCATATTCTATGAACTCTCTCCTTGATGGTTTATCATCGAAGCTGATGCCCCATGTTAGCAGCCCTGTGGCACTTCCTCTATCCCTGCCTTCATCTGCCAAAAATAAAGCTGGTCCTCCAATTATTTGGTAAGCACAGCTTCTCTCTGGAAAGCTCGTTGTATTTTCAAAATGAATTCATAGATCCACATGTTATTCCTGGAAGTGATATCTGATTGGGGCTTGAATTCAGTCAGAATTGGACTCCTGTCAAGTATGCACTACACTAGTTATCGAGTAAACTTGGGTGGGTAAAATTTTCTAAATCTCCTAAACAACAGAAAAAAGGTATTTTCTCCTTAGGCTGTATAAGCATTGTCAATTATCTAAAGTAGTTCCTGTTCTAAGAAATATTAGCTATCACAGTAGTTGATCTCTATATACTATGTATGTAGTGCATATTTTATATTCAATTACATACACATGTTGTATATATATATATACATATAAATGTATATATATATTCTTATACTTCCTGTTAGCATTTTATTTTATGAACCCCAAAGTATCTTCATGGTGAGTTCTTTACATGTAAGAACTCAGTAAGTATGAATTAGTCTACTGAAATAAAACTACTATTCCAGTGATCATTATACTCTTCCACAGTCCTTTCTTACTGTTTTACATTGTTTTTGTTGCTGTTCAGCATCCACATCTGTTGCCTTCAGGGCTCGTCTATTTATGGTCTGTCTTGTCTATTCAGCACTGATGTACTCAGAAAATTATGACAGTATTGGTGAAGAATTTTATTACATATGCTTTAGAATTTTCTCTTCTGAGATTTTGGTGTACAGCTCCTTAAAGAATGCAACAGACTATAGACCTATTCTGGAAGTTACATCTGTGTCTCAAAGTATGCTTCTCAAAAAATTTAGCTAGCCTTACCATTTTTTAATAATTTATTTTTTATTTCTTCAAGTTACATCTCAATCACACTCCCCTCCCTACTTCCCCCTCCAGTCCCACCCTCTCACCCTCTTCCCCCTCAACCCCCCATCCTCTTCCCTTTTTTAATTTTAAGGTATATTTTTCCCCCCCAACAGCTCCCCCTTTCAGTCCAACAAATGGTTCTTTCTCTTATGGCAATAAATACAATACAAAACAACAGAAATAATTAGGTAACAATTATGAGAGTTATATGGCTTAGCATACATTCCCAATGTCCAGTCCATATGTATTTGGCACTTGACTTTAACATTCTACTATCTAACTGTTTCCATGAGTTTAAAGTTCTATATCTAACTCAGCTTTCATACTAACTTGCATCACAATTTTAAAAACATATTCTTAGATCCAGAACACCCTCTTGATTCCTAAGCAACTCAAAATTTAACTATGAGACTCTAGCTATCTATTCTTCAACCACCTCAGAGACCTGAGAGGGATAAATATATCTGATTATATAGGAAGTGCAGGGCCTGCAGCTTCCAAAACTAAGAAATGACATACCAGTGGCTGCCTGGACAGTTCCCATTTTCTCTCCATATATTACAGCATCAATCTTCAGCCGTTTGGCCCCATTTCTCTGACAGACATTGATTGTAGAGCAGGAATTATGAAGGACTTGCCTACCCTGTCATGGCAGAGCTAGACTGTCAACTTACCTGCTTCCAGGTTTTGTCCTTTTTGGACAGCATTCTGTCTACGGTTGAAGCAAGGGGTTTTTGTTGCCAACAGACATGCTTGCCACTAATTCAACCATCTATCACTGAAGATTCTTCAATGCTCATCTTCTACTTGGAGTAGAATAGTGGGTGCTGTCAGGATCTGACATGTATCAATATAAAAAAATCTTAAGAAAACATCTTTGAATGCCCTATTCTGAAGATCTCTTGAGGTTTTTGAAGATGCCCTATCTATCTCTTATACTAAGATAAGGAAATGTTGCTTGTCTCTTAGCAACTTGATTTCTGATTAGCTTAGAAAATAACTGTGATAGACTGTCATAGTACCTAACAAATGACAAGCTTGAATGACTATTAGTTTGCATTTCTTAATTATCCTAAACAGTTTATGACAGTTGGTAGCAAAAGGCCAAAACTTCACATTTCATTTTGATTTATAATATCTATATAACATAAAAAGAAGGAAAGATGTTTCTAGGTTGTCTACAGTATGAATCAGCAAAGGTGAAAGAAAAAGAGCAGGACATGCACAGGGAGTGAGGAATTGGCAGGACAGCACAATAGCCTGGAGCTGAGACTGAGCTGACTTGGTAGAAAGGGTGATGACAAATAATAGACCTTGAATATCAGACAGAGAAATGTGATCTATGGATTAAGAAAATGAGTCAATAAATGCTGAAGGAAATGTGATGGAAGAGTGCCAATGTAAGGCTCACCTTACACCTAATAGACAGAGAGAAAGGGAGGCTAATGTCAATGCAAGGTTAATACACTTCAAGGGCAAATGTAAAAGAATCCCAAAGTGTTTAAATGATATACCAAATACAATTGACTCTTCAGATAACAAGGATAATAATTAGACACATGAGATGGTAAGCAATACAGGTAAGGAAAAGAGTAACACGTCATCTATAGATTCATGTTTGGGGATGTGAATGAATGACTCTTAAGCTACAGATTTGCCCTAAAAGTAACAGAGATAAGAGTGCAGTTATTCATTTAAATCAGACCCATTGCCTTAAACCCTGTGGGTGGTTCCTGTCTTCAAATTCCCATCAGTAGGCAGCCTCTCCAAGAGGATGTGTTCTAAACATGACACCAAGTGTTTGAAGCCAAAACTTGATTTGAGTGATCATGTTTTTCCTACTTTCTAATCTCTTAAAAATACAAGAAAGAAGTAGGCTCTTACAGCTTAAGTACTTCTCATAACACAAATTTGAGAAGTCAAAGTCAAGCTTAACATTTTCATGTTTCTGTAGAAGAGGGCTTGAATGAGCAACATATAACCTGGAGTTCAGATATTCTTAGAAGAAACACATTTAATCTATCTTCTCACTTTTCGAAACTACTCTATTGTTTAATTATTGTCCAATTTCTTGGCATGACAGAGAGCAGATCTCTTCTAAGACTACCAGTGAGAGGACTGACTCACAAGTGGTACAAAGAAATTTTTTAATGAATGGAGTTGCGAGTTGTCTCTAGTTAGCATTAAAACATCCTCTTAAAAAGACTTCAGTGGAATTTACTGAGTTCTTTCCACCCTATTTGGTGTTTTCAATGCTTGAGAATACACAGATTCAACTAAACCTTTGATTCAGCAATCAAAATACAAGACATTTGCAGTAGTAAATAATTAATATGTAATAATTGATGTATATACTTATTAGAGTGATGTAGTTATCCCTGAACTTGATGGTCATAAATAAGCATACAATGACACCTGATGGATTTTAATATACATTAGGCACTGGGTCTGGGCAGATCTTAACCTTCACCAAATGAAAACACCATAATACTTGCACAGATCCCAAAGGATGTTTCTCCCCACACCATGCTGATGCTTTAGGCTACATGGAATTCTGATGCTCCATCTAATCTACGGTGTGACCTTCCTCCTTCTTCTCCTCACTTGTCTCTTCCCTCTAATTCTTCTCCTTTCCCAAAAGCCCACTAACTTTAGCTCCACATACCTCTTTCTCTGCTTCATACCAAGCTTAGATAACCTTTAATTAATCAATCAGAGAAATGGGTGGATAACTTGCAAGATTGCATACAATTATCTGGTGTATGTTACAACAGAGACAATGTTCTCTTCTGGGGCATGATTGGCAGACTTTATGGGGAGCCAGCAAATACCAATTAATTATATAGGGTTTATATCACCCCATCAGAAATTAGTTGGTAAACTAAATAAATGTACATATATATGCATGTGCTTGATAGAGACTTACAACAATGAACAAAGGAGTAAAAGAGAAATCTACTTAGGAGAAGTGACCCTAAGTGACGTGAAAAATTACTAGGAAAAAAAAAACTATGTAGAGTTTCTTAATCAATGGCACTATTGTAGGATGCCATTTTAAAATCATTTATATTATCTCAAAAGCCAGATGCAATTCAGAAATTCCTACAAAAGTGTTTCTGATTGTTCTTAATGAAATGCAACATAGATACATTTGTATATTACCAACTCTATGAGACTACTGTAATTACACTTGTTCCTTAAAATAGAATGGAATCATGATGTTTCGTTGTTCTTTCATTAGTGTATTTTAATGTTTGGAGCAGAAAATATTCAAGAATTATCTTGAATATTTTTGAATATTCAATATGTTCATGAATAGAGTGTGGTATTTTAGCATGTATACATACTAGGCCATAATCAAATCAATACAAATAGTTTATCTGTCACTTCAAACATTTTTCATTCCTTTGGGTTGGACATACTGAAAGTTCTTCTAGACATTTTAAAATATTCAATAAATTATTGTAGGCTAGAGGTACCCTACAATGCTACAAAACAATAGACTAGGTAGTCCTATCTTACTCTACTTTTGCGTCCAGTAACTTCTAGCCCCATCGTCTCTACCCTTCCTAGCTATTGGTAAGCATTATTCAACTCTCTGCATCTAAGAAAACTTTGTTTTTCTTTAACTGCCATTTATAACTAGGAACATATGGTATGTATCTTTCTTTTCCTAAAATATTTCACTTAACACGATGTCTTTGTTCATCCACATTGCCAAAACTGATAGGGTTTGATTCATTTTTATCCTATGAGCCACGTATACCACACCAGAGATGGTCATCTTTAAAAATGAGATAGTATTCAAGTTGTCTGTATGTGTTTTGCAGTGCTGGAGACAGATCTTGAGCATTTTACATGTGAGGCAATTGTTCTATGACAGAGTTTTGTTCCCATCCTTATATTAACATTGTAAATATTTGATAAGAAGTTACTATGTGCCGGTCTCGACATTGAATAAGTTTATCATTCCTCTTGACAACTCTACAGGTTGGTCATTAGTATTATTTCTACTTACACAGAGATGACTGAGATTGAGGCAGCCAAATGAATCCTCACAACTCCCCAACTAGCACAGAAGAGTGAAATTGGAATTAGAAAATCAGATTGATTTCTGAGTCAGGACATGTGGTACTTACAGGTCACTTTAGAACACTACAGCCTATTATTTCTTGTATTTCTCAAAAACAAGTTACATTAAATGGCCAAAAAAAAAAATACTTTGGAACAGAGTGAAAAACTGAGTCTTCTGTTGTTAAAAAAATAAAATAAATCTCAGAACAGATCCTCTGCTTCAATATATGCAAACTATGTCTTCTAGGTGACAGAATATTAACATTAATATTGCCTTTGGAGTTCCAGCTTGTCAACCTCTGTGTCAAACTTGGCCTTAAATTAGTATTTGCAAAGATTATAACTGCAGCAGGCAGCTGGGGCCTCTCAATTGACTGCAAGTAATCAAATTATCAGTTGGTCGGAGATGAATACCACTGAAATTCATCCCACTTACATTTTAAAAATGGGCAAAATAACAGAGCACAAATTAGCAGACTCTATAGCATAAAGCAACACATTAAAAAAAGCAA
>CAJQZJ010001969.1:13235938-13249552 GCA_907164525.1 Lophiomys imhausi
CAAATTAGCAGACTCTATAGCATAAAGCAACACATTAAAAAAAGCAAAGGTAAACAGCACCTCTACAGAGACAAGGGATCCAAAGAGTTACCCTTAATTTAGAATGCCCAGTGCTGGAGCAGTCCCTAGGTCTCATATGTAAAATTACACTAACGGGGAGAAGAGTCACCTGTAAGCCTCATGTAAAGTCAGAAGGAAAACCATTGGTATCATCATTTTTAAGATGTTAATGAAGTGGTAGTGGGACAGCTGTGCGTTTCCCATTCAGAGTAGAATATAATTTAACTTTTTCTTAAGTTTTTCTCACTCTATCAGTTCATCTTTCCCAGACAATTTTGCAGAACAGTGCAGTCCAGTACCTCCCTCCTCTGCCATTGCAACCCTCTCTTTACTTCTGTAACATTAACAAACTGAAAAAAATGTATTCTCTCATTTCACCCTTGCAGGTTTGTATGAAATCTGCTATTGACCTAAGAGAAACCATACTGTAGGAAGATATAAGTGTTCTCAAACATTATATGCACTATAAGAACCTGTTTGTGTGACAATATTTTTATGACCTCCTCAATATCAGACAGAAAGAACATGAATGCTTCATGGTTTCCTTTTTTTCCTTTTCTTTTTGTAGTACTGTAAAAGAACCAAGATCTTAGCTTTGTGTTTGGCAGGTAGACTCTCCATTGTTGATCTATATCCCTAGCCTCCCTGGTTTCCTTCTCAAGATCTCACTAAGTTGTCCAGTCTTCTGCTTATTCTTCTACACAGGCAAATTCATGTGTGTGGTCCTCCAGCCATAGCCTCTGTATAGTTGTCAATAAGGCCAGTGCCTTCAGGCCCAATTTCTGGTTTTCTTTTTTAGCTGAACTCGGGCTTCCTGAGTGCTGGAGTCCTAGGGGAAGCATACAGATTTCTCCTTGGAATTGAACCATTTATCGTCTCAAAGGTGAGCATTTGAGCCTTTTTGAGATGTTGTTACTGTTTGAATGGATTGCCTTGTCCAACGCCTCCTCCCTGGCAGTTTCTTGCACAGATTAGTCAAGGTACATGGGTTGCAAAGGTCTATACTCCTTGCTTTAATTCAGAAGCTCTCCGAAGTCTGTTCACCATCCAGAATAGAACTGGATGTCTGGAGAGTAGAAGAATCCAGAAGACATGGCAGAGAAGTACTATGCTTTGATGTCCTGTGGACAGGTAGGAGGCACTCTCTGATAACAGAGACAACTAATGGGATTCACTGCTTTACAATGATATATCCTCTAGTGTCAGCTTCAGCAGCTTGGTGACAGAGCCTTCCTAAAGACTCAATAGTGTCTGTTCTTGAGAGGCTGAGACCCATCCAATGTGAGGAAACGAAAAAGCATGAAACTGCTAGGCATGGACTCATGCCTGCAATCTCAGTACTCAAGAACCTGAGGCAGAAGAGATGCTACAAAGTTCTAGCCAGTTTGGGCTACAGTGTATGAGCCCATGGAGAGAAAGAGGGGAAGATAAGGAAGATAAAAAGGATAAGGAGAAGAAAAGAGATTAAAAGCAAGGAAAAGAATGGAGTAAGGGAAAGAAGTGGAAGAAGGAAGGAAGAAACTAAATGCCCAATTTTTGGCTTCAATGAACCTAGAAATGTCAATTGCTTTTCAAGTAAAGACAGATAGATAGCATGTGTATTCTATACTAGAATGGTTAATTTCAATATCAGAAAGATAGGAAAAGCATCACATGAGGATGGATGTGGACTGGAACAATATTAAATATCTCTCAGTTCTTTCATTTGTATTTATTTGGATTTCCATTTAGCCTTAGACTGAGCACAAACTCCCCTGGGAATCACTACCTTTGTATACGTTATAGAAGTATTGATGTATTACATGGAGTCAGATACCAGTTGGTCAGAGTAATAGTGTTCCCACATTAGTAACTAATCATATATTTTCTTTTACCCAGAAATGCTTGAAACTATACAGTCTGGTCCCCATAAAAATTAAAACGACAATAAAGCAAACAATGACTGCCATGCGAGGCAGTCCATCAGAGAAAACAGTTAATTTATTAACTCAACCAACAAGTGTATGTTCCAATCACAGTGTTTTAAGCAAAACTATAAGTTTCTGGAGAAAATGTGTCCTGCTAAAGTTGACTCCAGAAGCCAGTGCGAGCTGCCAGCCAAGTCACTGTCATGTCCACTCTGAAGTTACAAGCATAATTAAAACAACACTCACAACAAATAGCCTTAATTGTTTAGTTTTAAATTTGGGAGGAGGGAGAAAATAATTAGTTGAAGTAGATTATCTTCAACTCTGTTACAATTGTCAAAAACCATATAGCTCTTGTGAACATACAGCAGCAGAACAGAATGTTTTTTATGACTGTTAGATTCATCTCACAGCTACAAAGCAGAGGAATTTAAGAATCCCTTTGTAATGAGTTTCTTAACACCCAAACATGTTCCTCTCAATTAGAAACACTGTTCCTCTCTATGAAGCCCCTGACGCTTTGGGAGCTAAGGTTAGCATTAGGCAGTCACAGCACATTTGGGAGATGGAGGTATCCCCTACCCTGATGTGTTCTTTCGCCTTGGCTAAGCCTTACAAAGAGGAACAGGGATAAAAGTAGTTCAAGGGAAATTTCATTTTCCTCTTCATCTCCTTTAAGTGGATGTATTATAGAAAAATAAAGACACTCCTTCCATTGTAAAATAGGCCAAAGTCTAGTGAGGTGGAAACAGGGAGACACGCATGGATTTATCTGTAGGGTGGACCATTCACATCTGACATGTCAGATTTCCCTCATAACTAAATGGAGGGTGACAAGTATAGTCCACTTTTGCTTTACTGCCTGGGGAGCCAGGGGAGAAAAAATACATCTGTGATGCTTTAGAAGACAGGCAGTGAAGCAGAAGTAGGCATATTTTAAAATATACATGAGATGGAAAGGGAGGGAAGGAGGGAGGGAGAGCAAGACAGACAGACAGAGGAAGAGACAGAGAGACAAATAGAGACAGAGAGACAGAGAAAGAGAGATAGAGACAGGCAGAGAGATGGAGGAGAAACAAAGAGAAAGCAATATTAAATTCAGTGCATAGCTAAATTAAGAGAATGGTACATGTCTGTTATGTACTCATGCATTTTTGTAAAAGCACATGGTGGCATTATCTGTCTTAAATGCTAACTGTAAAGTATCACTAGATAGTGTACAACCCTTAATCCAAGTGATTTACCTAGATAGGCAAGGACCTTGACAAATATTGATACAAAAATGTTGAACTTCAAAGGGACGCATTCTTCAGCCCATAGAATATATTTCATTCCTGCATTATATTTGCTAAGGTTCTGTTGCCTGCAATTACTTGTTGAGTAATTTCCTTCTCATTATGTGAAGGAATGTCTGTATTTTCAATTGACTCTTTACCAGCAGAAAGCTAAGTGCTGGCAGGATTTTGATATTGTAATTTTTATAGCCCATCACCAGCTTCCTATTTGTAACAGCACTCCATGCCTTATGCAACCAAAGAGACGTATGAAGTGTTATGTCACTGCTGATTGGTTGCAATAAAGATACGATGGCCAATAGCTGGAGCAGGAATTGGAAGGAAGAATTTCTGGGAGAGAGAGAAGAAAGCAAGGACAGGAGTTTCAGAGGCAGACATGAGAGGTAAAAGAACTAATCATGTGGCAGGGTACAGGTAGAATAGTCAGGTGAAGTCTAGATGGTAACTGGAAATCTGACCAGCTCAAGACCTAAGCATTAACTACATAAAAGTCTCCATGTCTTATTTATACTACTGGAAAGTCCACAAAAGCCCTTCCATATCCCCACCTCTCTCTACCATAATTACTAGCATGGTTTTTATTCAATTGTTGGGCCACAGAGAGTACAAAAATCACTCATATGAAAAGTTTAGAGATGCTTCTTTGGGTGTATTTAAGTATTGTGACCTGCTGAGGATAATAATGTCACTAGTTAAAGGCTAGGCTTACAATCAAATATATAAGAAGCAAACTGACCAGCATTTCAGCAGATAATGTATCTTGTGGTGCATTTTTCGTGGAAATATAATTATATCAATATTGCTAAACCTTTAGTGGTGTTATCTGCAGATGTTAGAGTCTGGTGATGCCTGCAAAGATTTCAAGGTTCTTGTGACAAAGAACAAGAAAATAAACAGAGGCATGTGTATAACATCAGAAGTAGATATAATCTATTGGAAAAGTATACTTCCAAAGAGGGAGAAGAGAGCCAAGGCTAGGAGGAAGGTTAGAAGCACTATGATTTCATATCTAAAGGATTATGACTTTTTATAGGTCACTTACATCAGGAGCTTTCTTGAGCATTTTCCTACCCTCATATTATAAATGTACCTGTAAGACTGATTTGGGAGTTTCCAGTCTTTCATTCCATAAACTGGTTTCTTCCATCAGGCTAATTCTTCAGTCGTCCTGCACCTCATCCCCTACAGCTGCCCTTTTTCTCCTGCTTCAATGGAGCAATGAGTAACCATGTCATTTTTTTCTTACAGAGGTATACAATGAGCTTTTCTTCATGTGTATAAGCACCTTAGTTTTCTCAGATATACCCCAAGCCCACCTTTACCCACTGCTTTACATAGATTTTGAACAAAACCATTATAAAGCAGGTAATACGCCTTCATTTTATTTTTTTCTTTCTTTTTTACCCACTTTTAAAACACCCATTGTCACTGCTCAATTTCTTTTGTTTTATGTTTTTAAGCTCCAACACATCTTGAATACATTTTTCTCTTGGTATATATCTCTGGCAACTATATCACAGGTAAAGTGAGATTCATGAACCTAATTTATAGATAAGTGTATTTCATCTCAAACTTCATAGCATGGCTTTTTTTGAAATATGAGAAAATTATCTAGAGGAATTTAATATGGTTTAGTCATTCAGAATTTGCCTGATTTGCAAGTTCTTAGTCCTTCCAATTTGACACCAGAGTAACTACTAACTCGATAACTTAAAATGAATCACTTCTGGCATGCACACACCTAGTGGGAAATGCTGGAATATTAAAATAACATAGGTAGCATTTTAAGTAATTCCAGGTCTAGGAAGAAGATTTAATTGGTGATATTCTTGCCACAAATACTTAATAACCTGAGTTCAGATCCATAGGACCTAGATAAAAAGCCGGGCATTTGTGGCAAGGGACTGAATGTGTGCTATTTGGTAACTACTAGCTGTGTGATTCTTATCCTTTTTTTTTAATATATATGTTTTGTCTGTGCATGACTTTTGTGCCTGGTGCCCGTGGAAGCCAGAAGAGGGGGCCAGATCCCCTGAAAATGGAGTTGTACACAGTTGTGAACCACCACATGGTCCAGGGAATCGAACCCAGGTGCTCTGGTAGAGTAGCAAGTGATCTTATACCTTCCCAGCACTGGAGATGTATAGACAAGAGGATCTTTTGGGCTTGGTATAGCCAACCAATTTTATAGTCAGTGAGCTACAGGTTCTGAATTTTGTAGTGTGTGCTGTGTGGAACCTTGTCTGGGGTTGTGAAGTTGCAAAAGTTTCCCTGAAAAGATAGTATCTGACCTATTTCTTGAAACATAGGCAGTGGAAATATTACAATATGTGATCGATGTAGAAAAGTTGGCATGTTATAAACAAAAGTCTAGCTAAAAGATACAAGTAGGATGCAAAAGCACAAGGTATAAGTGATTAATCTTTGTGTCATTCACATTCAAATTAAGCTCTATGAGACATACAATGGCTCATATTTGCACAGTTATCATTCAACAACACCTTGATAAACATAGTACCAGAATTTTGCTTAAGAAACAAGTCATCTCAGTAAAAAGATACTCCAGCAACACTTCAATGTATCATTTTCACCTGTCTTGATCTTCATTGCAAATTAGGTTTCCTGTAGATCTACCACCTCTGCTCTGCTAGATATGTTCAGAGAACTCAAGTTAAATTACAGGAGCTGACAAAGCTGGACACTACCCTGTTTATATACTATTCCAGTCTGGATTCCTCTGCTCTGTGTTGCTATGAGGGCTGAATGCACTGTGAATCATTTGAGCTCAGACATAAACGCTTTCACTCCAACACTATTGCTGTGGAAGGTCTAACAACATTGCTTCTCACAGGCTGATTTCAATGCTGAGATCTGGTTACTGCCCCTTCTGAGGCATTCTCTTGATTGGTTAATAAAAGTCACTGGTGGCCAATTAGCTGGGGCAGAAAGAGTATAGGAAAGTGGGACTTCCTGAAATGGAAACAGGAACCTTGTGTTTTACACAGAGGAATCTCTCTTTCTGCCAGGAGACATGGAAGCAGATAGACATGTTTACCAGAGAAATGGCCATGAGAATGGTGTTAGGGATGGCGTTCCTGCAACTAACCATATTGTCTTCCTCTCTTGTCTCTTTTGTCCATCCTCCCTGTCTGCTACTTAAAGATCTAGTGTTCATAATAACACCAACTCTGCTGCTGGAACAGGGGAGGAGCAAAGTGCATACCCTCAGAGGATCACACAGAGTCTAAGTCTGCAGAAGGTGGTGGTAAAGCATAACCAACCATCCTCCCTCTCTAACTGTTCATTCCATACTTACATTTTCTGTACACATGTCTGCTCTGTGAAATAATAAATATACTTAAATAAAAATAGAGGTTCTGATCTCCCCCTTCCATGTGCTCCCTCTGCTCTTCCTCATCAAGTAAAAAGTATATCTCAGATTCAATGGTAATCTTAGGCTTTTGGCTAGTGGAGGCTATGGGTCTGTTTCAACATTCTAAAGATTTGCCTAATGGTCATAAAATCTTATATCACATACAGGGAAGGACAATAAATGACTATTTAGTAGCTACAGGTGTTCCACGATAATGTGCATCTGGACTTGCAACATTCCAACCTCCCTACATCATTATAGTTATAAACACTCAGTATGACTTTATTGTCTCTGTTTCTTTCCAGAAATTCTTATTCACAGTTATTTATTATTTTTCCAGGGGACAGATAAATGAAAGATAATAAATGTTTCAAACCAAACACTCTTAACTTGTACCATCCACATGTGTTCCATGAGGAACAAACTGCACATCTTCATAGGACAGGACAGATTCTTAAACTTGGCTCCATGGTTGAAATTTTCCATTAATTAACAGGTGTCCTCTGTGGAGAAATAAAGGGAGAGTTCTTACAGGGAGAATTTTCAAGGTAATTACCATTTGTCCTTGAGTAAAATGTGAAATTTTCCTTTATACTGGAAATTACCAAACATAAACAAACTTGGTACATTTGGTTGCTCTTGTTTGATTATTTAACTCAAATAATATAAATATCTATTAGATTTATTCATTTTATGTTATGTGTGAGTATGTGTCACAAGTGTGCATTGGGTCCTCAGAGACCAGAACAGGGACCCCCTGGAACTGGAGTTATGGATGACTAAAAATCACCATGTGAGTAGGTGCTCGGAATCAAACCCAGGTCCTCTGCAAGAACAAGTCCTCTTAACCACTGAGACATCTCTCCAGCTCCAATTTAAATAGTTTTAAAATTAGTAATTCAGACTTGATATGCCATGTTAGGTTGATATCCCTGGGAAGTCTGACAGGAAATAGATGAAGAGTGGATCTTAGGGAGAGGGACTGGGAGGAGAGGAAGGAGGAGAAACTGAGATCTGGATGTAATATATGAAAGAAGAATAAGTTTGAAAAAAGAAAAAATTAGTAATGCAGGAAGATAATTTGTTTGCTATTTTCAAATCACAATTGGCTGGGTCTTGAGGTAGGGTGAGTCCACATTTTCTAAGATATCAACAGACTGACCTCTATAGTGGTTGTACAAATTTTTCCTCACACCAGCAATGGAGGAGTGTTCCCCTTTCTCCACACCCTCGCCAGCATGTGTTGTCATTTGAGTTTTTGACCTTAGCCATTCTGACAGGTGTCAGATGGAATCTCAGAGTTGTCTTGAGTTGCATTTCTCTGATGATTAAGGAAGTTGAGCATTGCTTCAAGTGTCTCTCAACCATTATAGATTCCTCCTTTGTGAATTCTTAGTCTACCTCAAGACCCAGCCATACCACTTCTGGGTATGCACCCAAACAATTCCTTACCAAACCACAAGGACATAGCCTCATCTATGTTCATAGCAGCTTTATTTGTAATAGCTAGAAACTGGAAACAACCCAGATGTCCCTCAACTGATGAATGGATACAAAAATTTGTGGTACATTTACACAATGGAATACTATTCAGCAAACAGAAACAAGGAAATCATGCAATCCTCAGCCAAATGGATGGAACTAGAAAAGCTCATCCTGAGTGAGCTAACCCAGATTCAGAAAGATACATGCACATGGCATCTACTCACTTGTAATTGGATTTTAGCCATATGATACAGGATAACTATCCTACAACCAACACACCAAAAAGATCAGGAACATAGACTTTGTTACCTATCAATGGGACAGTTTGCCCTAGGGGTGCTACCATGTAGGCCCCCAGTCCAAGAGGAAGCTCTTAGCTCTCATATGACTGTTGAGCTGAGAGGGGCTGATTTGTAGGGACACTCTACGTTGGAGGAGTGGGATGGGTGGAAGAGGGAGGAGAGGGTGGGAGGGTGGAGGGGTGGAAAGAGGGCACTATAATGGAAATGTAACTTGAGGTAATAAATAAACATTATAATAAAAAACAAATTTTAAAAATCACAATTGGATTTCTTCACACGTGTATGAAGAACAAAACATCCAGAAAGCATATTCCAATGTTTGGGAAGTTCATCTTTGATGCCTCTATGTCTTTGGATCACAGCCTTTCCACTGCTGCCAGTTAAGAAGAAAAAAGAAAGTACACATGTATGTAAATATGAGCATCTTTATATTAAATGATTGCAGTTTATATGTCTTGTGTTATTTGTAGACCTTATATTACCTCATTACTTAATTAAATTATGAATTTTATAGAAAGCATAAATATCTTGTCATTTAAGACCATCCTGTTAATACATCCTTCCAGCCTTCTAAGATAGAGGAAATAAAGGATGTTCATTCTTTGAATAAATATTTTTATTAATTCTTTGAGAATTTCATACACTATATTTTGATCATATTCATCCTTTCTCCCAACAACCTACAATGTCCACCTTCCAAATTCCCCACTCATCTAACTTTGTGTGGTCATTTTTTTTCTTGCAAAATCCATCCAGTCTATTCAGTGTTTGACAGATACTCTTAGGTGTGTGGCCATCTACAGGAGCTTATCCCACTAAACAGGGGACAGATCCTTAAAGAAAACCAATTCTCCTTTTGCCATTGGCTTTCCACTACCAATATCTCCTCTGCTAGGAGTAGGATTTTGTGACAGCTTCCACCCTCTATGCTGCGACTTTGTCTGGCTTGGAATTGCACAGCTCTTATTCATGCTGTCATGGCCACAGTGAGTCCATTTTGTGGGTACTAAATAAAATCAGCAGCTGCAGAGATGCTAAAATTATTAGTAATTTGTGTTCCACTATATTCTAATTCTTTGAATACTAAATGGAAAAAATATAGAACTTTGTAATGTTATCAAGATGAAATCATCGCGGGACAGTGGTGGCCTTTAATCCCATCACTTAGAAGGCAGAGGCAGGCAGTCTCGGAGTTAGGGGTCAGCCTGGTCTACAGGGAGAGTTCAGGACAACCAGGGTTACACAGAGAAACCCTGTCTCAAAAAAAAAAAAAAGATGAAATCTTTTTTACCGATTCAATTATGTTTTCACTATTTAGGTAGTACAATGAGTAGTCATTATTAATGGATGAACAGGAATTCCTGGAAACTGACTGGGCTACATGTCAATTTTAATTATTTTCTATTTGAGAAGATAATGGAGCTGGGGAGACCAAGCACAGAATACTATAAAATTTTGCCTTTTGAGTCTGGTAAGAATTCTGTTTTTTTTTTTCTTTTATTATTACTTGAGGTTACATCTCCATCACAGTGTCCTCCTCTCAGTCCTACCCTCCCACCCTCTAACCCCTGTTCCTTCCATCCAACTCCTCTGGAGTGGAGTGTCCCTACATAACAGTCCCCCGCCCCAGTTCAGCAATCATATGAGGGCCAAGAGCCTCCTCATACACTGGTGGCCTACAAGGCAGCACCACTAGGACAAAGTGTCTCATTGACAGGAAAAAAAGTCTATGTTCATGTTCCCTTTGGTGCATTGGTTATCCTGTACTATATGGCTAAAATCCAACTATAAGTGAATAGATGCCATATGCATCCTTCTGAGTCTGGGTTAGCTCACTCAGGATGAGCTTTTCTTGTAGGGGTTAGATAAATTAGATTTAGAAAATATATAGGAGTTTCTGATACTGTCTCTTAATTCGGGGCCTGAAGAGCATTATCAGCATGAAGTCAGGAAAAACAGGAAAGACTTAATAGACTGAAAAACAAGGTTGAAGTCAGGAAAAACAGGAAAGACTCAATAGACTTGAAGAAACAAAGTATCTGGCCTGACATTGTTTTCAGCTGCTAAGTGGGCAGAGCCCAAATTAAGCTGAAACAGAGTTCCTCCGATTTAAGGACAGTGCATGGAGCCCAGAAGAAGAGGAGGCCCCTGATGCTAGAGAGCTCCAAGAGTCCTGCTGAAAAAAGTGCTGGCCATCATTTGATGGCCAGATTTCCCTGAAGCAGAAAGAAGCTGGTGAGCAAAGAAAGCCTGAGCAAGACACCAAAAGGCCAAGGACTAAACCCTGTGGCTCAGCTTTTGCCTAGAGGGGTTTGATCTGTCGGAATAGTGGCCTAAAGGAAATTGTGCCTGGCTTTAAGGACTGAGGCAGAGCAGCTGAGTTCCTGATTCAAAAGAAGTAAGTTGGCCTGCAGACGGCTGGGGTCTCCCACAGAGAAGAAAGCATGAAGCCTTATTTAAGGTGAGACTGCAATAACCAACTTACCCTGACGAACCTGCATCTGAGAGATCCAGAAAAAGGACTGCTAAGTGCGTTAAAGAATCTACAACAAAGACTGTGTTCCTGATGACTGAGGACCTGCCCCAGAGACTGTATCATTCTAACAGGTTAGAAAAATAATTATCAATAGGTTTAGTGGATAGGTTAAAGGGGTTGTAGGAATTTATAGGATTAATAGTTAAGAAATTGTTGGTGTTTGTTATAAGTGAATTTAGTAATAAATAAATAAGTGTTAAATAATAATTTAAAAGTTCGGTTACATTTTCTAGTTCCATCCATTTGGCTGCAAATTGCATGATTTCGTTGTTTCTGATAGCTGAGTAGTATTCCATTGTGTAGATGTACCACAGTTTTTTAATCCATTCTTCGGTTGAGGAACATCTGGGTTGTTTCCAGTTTCTAGCTATTCAAAGAATTCTGTTCCATTTAATCCTGTAACATTTAATTTTAAAATTTCAATTCCCCCAAAAGACTGTGTGCTGAATAGTATAATAGATCTTGCCCACTGGTGATGGTAAGTTCATAATTTTGCCTCTACAGGCACCATAAGAGTCCCCATACCACATTCCATCTAAAAGTGTACACTTAATGTTTCATATGCAGAGACCAATGTCACAAAAGGTTCTACAATATGAAATAGAAACAAAACACTGATAAATTCCTACTGGCTGTCTCCTGCTCTGGAGAAAATGCCATATGAAATAAACAAATAAAATAGGGTATTTTTATTTACTGAATGAACTTTTATTAATTTCCATAAGCTGCTACTAGTTACTTATAGGTAGGTATCAGACCTACCAAAAAGATAAAATTTTATTTGAGAAGACATGTTTTCTCTGGGGTTTCAAAGGAGTAACCCCTATGAGGAAAATGATATATTCAGAAAAACTGTGAGATCTCTAAGGTCCTATCCTTTTGTGTTCCATATAACACTGGGAGTCTCAGTAGGCAAACAACCACAAGGAAGGACAACCATAGATATCAATTTTTCATTTAGCTCCATATGGTCTAAGGAAGGGGGCCAGAATTGATAGAATTGTATTTCCCTTTCTATCATGGATACCTTATCATTCTTTCTTTGAGCACCATGTATGACCCTTGCATTACTCCTCCTTAGTGCCTTCCCATTCTTATTAAAATCTATGTAATGAACAGAAGAGCATATACTACTTCATGAAGGGAAATAAGATCTGTAGAGCAGTAAAGATGGACACATTATAACTATTCCCTAGAAATGTGTATACATTTGTAGCCAATATTTTCATTCTAAATAAATAACAGTGTGAGAAATTATGAAACACTGCTTGAGATAGAAAGCATCAATTTAAAAAAAGATATTTTCTTAATTGAAAATGAGATTATTTTATGTAAAGATGAATTCTTTATTTTCCTTTGATTGTTAGAAGGTACTATATATATTAAAATATTACCTGTAGTAAACATTAATATATTAAATATAAACTTAAAAATTTTTAATTAAATTTTACCTCTCAACTCATCTCACAATGGCAAAAATTACTCTTCATAAAACTAGGGAAGTCCCTGATCTTCAGTTTCCTCTACTCTTCAGCCAAACAGAGACATAAAATTTGATCCATAATAACACACACACAAAGAGCACACATTTAACCTAGGCTATGGTTCTGAATTATATTGAAATTATAAAATATCAAAATTCTGCATCAGCTTTCCCCATAAAGAGAAGTCCTTTGTTCTTTTCTTTGCCATCAGCAAGTCTTGAATTATTTAGTAGAAAAGAATCTGCTCACTAATGTAGCCAAGTAACCGTCATTCACTAAGAGAAACCAGAAAGGCTGGAGAGTGTTAGTTCATCCATAATGTCAGTCCATATTGTAATCAAAAGAGGCAAACGTAATCCTGCGAAGAAGAGACCTGCTGCAGAACAGCAGGAGCTTCCCTGCAAGAGTGCGCAAACTCAAACATCAAATGTCTCTGCACTTTTAAAAACAGAATAGATATGATAATCCTATGTGCCTCTGATGATATTGAGATTGTAAATATAATTTGAAAAAAATAAAATAAATCAGATGTACTTTCAAAATTGTACAATGATTGGGAGGAGTTGTAAGTTTCATCTCAGGGCAATTCTTTCATTCACACATGGTTAGTTTATTTATAAAATCTGAGGAGATCTATATTTCAAGTTATCAAAGGCCTATCAATTATCTATCACTTATTTGTTCTATGTGGACAATGATATCAACAAAATATTTCATTCATTTTATTCTCAAAACCACAAAGGTGTGAATGTAATTCAACATAAATATAAGATAATCGTTCACATATAGGAGCAATTTCACACTCAGTACATGCAAGCAAATGTTTTGAAGTGTCTGTTTAGTTTTTCCTAGTTACCAAAGCAAAGTAAAAGAGAAGCCGTCAAGTTCTTTAAAATGCTTATGTCAACACTCACAGTGTTTATGTACAATATTCTAATATGAATTATGCCCTTCACATAAATATAAAATGAGCAAATAACAATTATTTATTTCTTCCTTCCTTCCTTCCTTCATTCATTCATTCAGTGTGTTGTGTGTGTGTGTGTGTGTGTGTGTGTGTGTGTGTGTGTATCTTTGTGTGTGGTGTATGTACCTGTTGATTTGGGATGTGCATGTGTACTTGCAGGTGTGTGTGTGTGTGTGTGTGTGTGTGTGTGTGTGTGTGTGTGTGT
>CAJQZJ010001969.1:13249562-13271126 GCA_907164525.1 Lophiomys imhausi
GTGTGTGTGTGTGTGTGTGTGTGTGTGTGTGTGTGTGTGTGTGTGTTTGTACTATCATACATGTGGAGGCCAAAAGTTGACACTGGGTTCTTTTTCAATTGCTCCTCACCTTATTTTTAAGGCAAGTTCTCACTAGACATGGAGCCCACAGATTTACTGGCAGGGAGCTCCCAGAATCCAACCATTTGCCTTTCTCCAGAACTGGAGTTAGAGATGTGCACCACAGCCTTTGATTTCTACATGGATGCTCGGCATTGAGCTTGAATATGTTCTCTCTCTCTCTAATGTATGTAATGTTCAATATCCCAAAAGTCAGAGTAATCTTTTCTTTACAATAAAAATTACCCTAGACAAGAATAATCTGCATTATATTCAGTTTCCTTACACTTTGCTCCCTACAGATCTGTCAATTGCCTTAGTAATTAGAAGAGGCAGGCGGATCTCTGTGAGTTCAAGGACATCCTGATCTACAAAGTGAGTCCAGACAGCCAGAGCTACACAGAGAAACCCTGTCTCAAAAAAAAAATTAGAAAGATAACCAGAAGTGCTCATACCCACAGAATCAACTCATTACACTCAAGTCCGCATTCCTATGCAACCATCTTTAAGGTGATTAAATCATTCTGTCCAAGAGATAACTCAAGACAGAGTGTCTTTCAAACATGGGACGGCGATTACAGTGAAGATTCCCCAGCAGTGTTGTCTCTGTTTTACTTTGCACCTATGTTTGTCCTGTGTTGAAATATTAATTAATGCTCTCTGGCTTGCTCAGTCTACTTTATTTTCTTATTTAAATGGAAAGAAAATTTCTTTGATATTATATATTCTGACCACTATTTCTCTTCTCTCAACCTCTCTCAGATCCTTCCTACCTCCCTGCCCCTTTCCTCTCTTTAGAATTAAAATCAGAAGGGAAAAGGAAACAAACAGACAAAACAACAAAAATGACAAACAAAAGATTCAACAAAAATATTTGAGAAAAACAAACAGAAACAAAACTTATGAAAACACAAAATCAGAAATCATAATATATAAGCAAAAGACTAGTCAGGGAAAAAATTGGCTGAACAAAGCAATATAAGAGAAAAAGTCTATAAAAAATATTTAGTTTGTTTTTGTGTGCTGCCACTACTGCTAGCAATGGGGCTCAACCTTAGTTAAGGTTGTGTGGTTGATATGCCCAATGAGATTTCATTGGAGAAAACTAATTTTCTTTTGTAAGCAACTGCTGATTGCAAATAGTTTCATGGTTAGAGGTAGGGGCCCAGGACTACTTGCCAACACTTGGTACCACCATCACATAACAGTGATGTAAGCCCTTCCACATCAATCAGCAATGAAGAAAATGTTCTAAAGATTTGTCTGCCTATCAGTGTTACAGTGGCATTTTCTCATTAAAAATCTATTTTTCAAAATATGTGTAGGTTTGTGTTTAGTTGATAAAAATCAACCAACAAAAGAATAGACCCAGGGTATAAAGTACCCAATTTTTGTTCTTCTACCCTGTGGCAGTCTTCTCCTGGCACTTTCTTTCAGTTAAATAGAAGCAGGAATTTCAGGACAGAAATCTTATGTATGCAGCTCCTTCCAACTACTGACTAGGGATACAAATTCACTGAAAGCTGTGCTGCCAATAAATTGCTTTAAGCAATCTATCTTCTGTCATATTTCCATGGTCCTGTTATTGCTAATTTATTAGTTCTTTTTATCACATTAATTTATCTGTGTGTGTGTGTGTGTGTGTGTGTGTGTGTGTGTAACATGGCAATAGTGTGGAGGTCACAGAACAACTTGTAAAAGTCAGTTTCTTCCTTCGGCATGTAGTTTCTGAGGATTTTAGGATTGACTGCAAATACCCTGACCTTCTGAGCCATCTCACCAGCCCTTATTTCATAGTGCTGTGTTCTTGTTTGCAATCAGAGTTTCCTCAAGTCTAGTATCTCTTCTTATCCTATGGAAGTTTATTTTTGTGTTTTTGTTGTTATTTTATCAACCAGTCTTTAATAGTAAAATGTATTATATTCATATTTAACCTTATATGTAATTAAATTAGTGTTCTCATTAAAATGCATTAAAATTTGTAGTATTTCTTTTAGTAATATATTTCCTAGATGGCCTTTTTTTAGAAAATTCTACATTTTTGTTTTGAATGTTGAATTTTTATTTGACAAAATAGTTTCCCTATCTATCATACAAATTTTTCAGCTTGGTCAGATTGATATCAGACTCTTTGTTAAAATTTAACTGTTCCAATAGCTGAATAATATTCCATTGTGTAGATGTACCACAGTTTTTTAATCCATTCTTTGGTTGAGGGACATCTGGGTTGTTTCCAGTTTCTAGCTATTACAAATAAGGCTGCTATGAACATAGATGAGGACATTTCCTTATGATTCCGTTGAGGAGTCATTTGGGTGTATACCCAGAAGTGGTATGGCTGGGTCCTGAGGCAAAGCTATTCCAAGTTTTCTAAGATATCACCACACTGACTTCCATAGTGGTTGCACAAGCCTACAACCAGCAATGGAGGAGTGTTCCCTTTCTCCACACCCTCGTCAGCATGTGCTGTCATTTGAGCTTTTGATCTTAGCCATTCTGACAAGTGTGAGATGGAATCTCAGAGCTGTCTTGAGTTACATTTCTCTGATGATTAAGGATGTTGAGCATTTCTTCAAGTGTCTCTCAGCCATTAGGGATTCCTCCTTTGTGAATTCTCTACTTAGCTCCATCCCCCATTTTTTGATTGGATTATTTGGTTTCTTGGCATTTAATTTCTTGAGTTCTTTGTAGATTTTAGATATAATCCCTCTGTCAGATGTGGGGTTGGTGAAGATTTTCTCCCAGTCTGTAGGCTGCCATTTTGTTCAGATGACAGTGTCTTTTGCCTTATAGAAGCTTTTCAGTTTCATGAGGTCCTATTTATTGATTGTTGGTCTCAGGTCCTGCAATTTGCAGCCAAATGGATGGAAATAGACAAGCTCATCCTGAGTGAGCTAACCCAGACTCACAAGGATGCATATGGCATCTATTCACTTATAGTAGGATTTTAGCTATATAGTAGAGGATATCGATATTACAACCAACACACCAAAGGGAACATGGACATAGACTTTTTATTTTTTATTCTTTTTTATCTGTTGTCTGTTTATTTGTTTGTTTTTTAGTTCTCTCTCCCAGGTAATGAGACACTTTTCACTGGTGGTACTGCCTCATAGACCCCCAATGTATGAGGAGGCTCTTGGCCCTCATATGACCTCTGAACTGGGGTGAGGGACTGTTATATAGGGACACTCCACTCCAGAGAAGTGGGATGGAAGGGTTAGGGGGTAAAGAAAAAAATGAAATGTGAAGTTTCAGCCTTTTGCTACTAATTGTCATAAACTGTTTAGGATAATTAAGAAATGCAAACTAATAGTCATGCAAGCCTGTCATTTTGTTAAGTACTATGACGGTATATCTCAGTTATTTTCTAAGCTAATCAGAAATCAAGTTGCTAGGAGACAAGCAGCATTTGCTTATCCTCATATAAGAGATAGATAGGGCCTCTTCAAAAACCTCAAGAGATCTGCAGAATATGGCATTCAAAGATGTTTTCCGAACTTTAGATTTTTTTGATATTGAGACATGTCAACTCCTGACAGCACCCCCTACTCTACTCCAAGTAGAAGATGAGCATCAAAGAATCTCCAGTGGGAGATGATTGAATTAGTGGCAAGCCTATCTCTTGGCAGGAAAAATCCCTTGCTCCAACTGTAGACAGAATGCTGTCCAAAAAGGACAAAACTTGGAAGCAGGTCAGCCTAGCTCTGCCAAGACAGGGTAGGCAAGTCCTTCATAATTCTTGCTCTACAATCAATGTCTATCAGAGAAACAGGGCCAAATGACTGAAGATTGATGCTGTAATGTATGGAGAGAAAATGGGAACTGTCCAGGCAGCCACTGGTATGTCATTTCTTAGTTTTGGAAGCTGCAGGCCCTGTACTTCCTATATAATCAGATATATTTATCCCTCTCAAGTCTCTGAAGTGGTTGAAGAATAGATAGCTGGAGTCACATAGTTAAATTTTGAATTGTTTAGGAATCAAGAGGGTGTTCTGGATCTAAGAAGATGTTTTTAAAATTGTGATGAAAGTTAGGATGAAAGTTGAGTTATATATAGAACTTTAAACTCATGGAGATGGGTAGATAGTAGAATGTTAAAGTCAGGTGACAAATACGTATAGACTGGACATTGGGATTGTATGCTAAGCCATATACCTCTCATAATTGTGGCCTAATTACCTCTGTTGTTTTGTATTGTATTTATTATTATAAGAGAAAGAGCCATTTGTTGGACTGAGAGGGGAAGCTGTTGGGGGAAAAAGATATACTTTAAACTTAAAAAAAAAAAAGGAAGGGGATGGGTGGGTTGAGGCAGAAGAGGGTGGGAGGATGGGACTGGAGGGGGGAGTGGGGGGGATTGCGATTGAGATGCAACTTGAAGAAATAATAAATAAAAAGAAACACACACAAAAAAGAAAGAAATACACACACAAAATTTAGCTGTTCTATTTGACAGTTAAATTCTCACTGGTATTTCATAGGATATAGTTGGAGTCTTATGCTCTACAGTTCTGAAAAATACCCATCTTCTATCTCTCCCCATGAGCTATTACTGCTCTTCCATTTCTGAAATGAGCAAGCATGAGGAGTGTTTCAGAAACTTTACTACAGACATCATAGTTTGGATGAAAATATTCAGAATGCTGTCAATTCGACCATTCTGCTTCTGGATGATGTTATTGGCAGGCGGCTGGGTTTTTCTGGACTTCTGGGTCTTGTTATCACCTCTTAATGTTTGGGGTATACAGATGAAACATGTCCCATTTGGACATAGCTTGGAAATGTTCTATTCATTTTCTGTATTTTCTTTTTTTTTTTTTTTTGGTTTTTTGAGACAAGGTTTCTCTGTGTAGCCCTGGCTGTCCTGGACTCACTTTATAGACCAGGCTGGCCTCGAACTCACAAATATCCACCTACGTCTGCCTCCCAAGTGCTGGGATTAAAGGCATGCGCCACCACCGCCCGGTGATTTTCTGTATTTTCAAGACATTCACATTTCATTACTTTAGGTGTGATAGGAAACAAAACAGTTTTTAAAATTAATTTTGTAAGTTTTTCATCTCCTTTCCTCAAATTATTAATGCATTTTGAGTATGATTTAGAAAACTATGAAAAAATAGTGCTAAATAATTGTTTTTTAAGAAAACTATGAAATAATTGTCATAACTAATATCAGAATGCTTATAAAGGGACAGAATTCCTTGTCGTGAGTTTAGTTTCTAATACAATAGAGGGGGATGCCTCTCCCAAATGGATTGTTTGAGGGGCTTCTCAAGTTGGGACTCAAGATTTACTGAATGATTGAAGATAATAACACCCTCCAACTTAACTGATCCTAAAACTTCAAACAATCTAATTATATTTAGATCACTCAAAGTTCAAATGACAATAAATTTGTTTCCATGTAATCTAGACACCTCTGCACTCACTATTACTTGAACTAGGCTGTTTGGCTTGATTTTTATCTCAGCCACGCAATCAAGCCATGCCTGGCAGTTTATTGGAAAGGCTCTAGCTGGGTTGAGGGGAAGAAGATAGAGATGATGGTGACAGAGTTATTAATAATGATTAATTATTTATGTGAGTGCTAATACAGGCTTCTGAATAGTGATGGCACATACTGAACTGGAGACAGATTTCACTCTCCTTGGAAACTGGCTTCTGAGAAAGATATGCACTTCAGACATGAGGAAAGCCTTGCCCTGCAGAAGGTAGTATTTCTAATTTCAAAACTCCTTTTTTTATATTTCCTTTTGAAATATTACTGAGGGTATATTTTATACTAGTAATAAAGAACCTTGTAATAAGTAAATTTTGCAAGTGTTTAGCCTAATTTCAAAGATGGTGTCTAGTTAACTATTCTTTCTTTCTTTCTTTCTTTCTTTCTTTCTTTCTTTCTTTCTTTCTTTCTTTCTTTCTTTCTTTCTTATTCTTCACTCATATAGTACATCCCAACCGCAGTTTCCCCTCCCTCTTCTTCCAGCACTCCCACCTTCTCTCTTCCTCAAATCCACTCCTCCTTTCACCTTCAGAAAAGAGTAGGCCTCCCAGGGATAGCACCCAAACATGGCATATCAAGCTATAACAAGACATGGCACCACCACCCCATATTAAGGCTGCAGGAGGCAACGCATAAGAGGAAAAGGGTCCCAAAAGCAGGCAAAGGGGTCAGAAACATCTCCTGCTCCCACTGTTAGGAATCCCACAAGAAGACCATGCTATACAACCTCAGCATTCAGAGGGGCTAGGGCAGACCCCTGCAGACTCCCTGAATGTTGGTTCAGTCTCTGTGAACCCTTATGAGGCCAGATTAGTTAACTTTCTGTTTCTTGATTTCCTCTGGCTCCTACAATCCTTACTCTCCCTCTTCCCCAGGGTTCCCTGAGCTGCACCTAATGTTTTGTTGGGGGTCTCTGGATCTGTTTCCATCAGTTTCTGGATGAAGCCTAAGTTATGCTAGGCTCCTGTCTATAAGTATAGAAGAATAAGATTAGTAATCATTTCATTAACATTTTTTGCTGGTCTTGTTTGGCTCTATCCCAGGTCTTTGGGCTATCCAGTTTCTGGTTCCTGACCCTCGGTGCAATATCAAGGATGAGCTCCCTCTTGTGACATGATTTCAATCTAGACTAAACATTTGTGGGAAAATCTCACAGTTTCTGTGCCACCTTTACCCCAAGCACATCTTGAAGGCAGGACAAATTGTAGGACAAAAGTTTTGTAATTGGGTTGGTGTCCCAATTCCTCCATTGGAAGTCTTTCCTGGTTACAGGAGAGAGCTGGTTCAAGCCCCATATCCCCCATTGCTAGGAGTCTTTCTCTTTCTATCCTGTCCTCACCAGATCCCTCCTGTTCCTGTCAATGATTGTTTCTCATTCACTTGATGTCATTTTTATCTGAAATGAATATTGGTTTATTAATGCAGTTTAAAAGTCTAAGTTAGATGCTGTTTTTGAACACAATGAGCAGAATATTCCAATTTGTTTTCATCACCAATTTCTACACCAATGTTGTAAAATTTTTAAAAAGGTAGAAGAAAAAAAGAGAAAAGAAAAGATAAAAAGGGAATCCTGACCTCTCAGAGACTTTAGAAGCAACAGGACTCTCCCAACAACACTTGAGCAACGAAGGACTGAATTCTCTTAGGAGAACTTTAGGTCAAAACTTCTGCCTACCTACTCAGTCACTCCTGAATAAACAATTCTCTTGGGCATTTTAGAATTTGATAGGGAGGAGAAGGCAAGGATAGAGGCAAAAGGAAATCAGGTCTCAGTACCAATCTGATTCACTCATTTAAATACTGTCTTAGAGGGCTTTTGGCTTTTCAAATGGACACCAATGTTTTATCCAATACATGGTTCCTTTTGTCTTCTTGACATAAATGCATTCTTTAGAAATATTTCTCCAACTGAAAACTGACACTTGAAAAGATCACCTTCCAGGAAATTCATCTTCAAGCATAGCCACTCATAACATGATCCCTTTGTTCAGGAACGATTGCTGCATCCGCTTCTTCATGCTTGCTGTGTTCCTTTTCTCTAGCTTGTAGAGTGACAAAGCTCTTGATCATCAAAATTGCCCAGACTGCTGGCAGAAGACAGTCCTATTTGAACAATTTACTACAAAGTTAAATGTAACTTTGGAGCTCAAAATATTTCAAAGTTGCTGATCTTTGTTAGCATAATTGTTGTTCAAAGAGCATAATTTCAGAAACATTTAAAAGCAAATTACTTCAATTTCTTCCCCTCTACTCTACTGTGGACATTGTTTGACCACATCTCTGCTTGTCATTTGGGAACAAAACTGATCAGATCTTGTTGTCAGAGTGAGCTACTGTGCCATCAAATCTATTCTCCTGTTCCACTTGTCAAAGCCAAGCCAAACTTGTGTGAACATCTCTAGTCTACAATAGCAATTACTTTCTCATTGCAACCCTACCACTGCTGATGGAAACTCCAGTAATCAGTGAGCACTCTCCAAGGCTTCATCTAGTGTAAACTCTTTGTTGATAGGTACTGTGATTGTATATACTCCCTGCTCTCGTTGCTGATATATTTGGGCATTATAACCTCATTTTATGAAAATAACCAAACAGTACATTTTATTGTTTTCTTAAATGTACCAGATATGCTACCACTATCTATCTCTCTCTCTCTCTCTCTCTCTCTCTCTCTCTCTCTCTCTCACTCAACATACTAAATTTCCTAGGCTGCCTTCAACTAGCGCTGAGGCCTGCTACCTTGGCCTCTTAAGCAGCTGGAACTACAAGTATATTGCTGTCTTCCTGATCTAAGTGACAAATGTGAAATGCAAAAATATCTGATATATTTTTACCACTGTAATTTATGTTTTACATATAGTAATATAAACATATACAAAATATATAAAGTGTTGTAGTCACTCAAAATAACTATTGATTATTCATTTTGTATTCTACTCTAGTATGTTTCTTTGGTTAAAACAATAAGTGGAGTTACTTTTACTCAGCTATCAGAAACAAGGAAATCATGCAGTTTGCTGCCAAATGGATGGAACTAGAGAAGCTCATCCTGAGTGAGCTAACCCTGACTCAGAAAGATGCACTTGGCATCTATTCACTTATAATTGGATTTTAGCCATATAGTACAGGATAACTATCCTATAACCAACACAACAAAAGGAAAGGGAACATACACTTTGTTACCTGTTAGTGGGACATTTTGCCCTAGTGGTGCTGCCATGTAGGTCCCCAGTACATGAGGAAACTCTTAGCCCTCCTATGACTGCTGAACTGGGTGGGAACTGATATGTAGTGACACCCCACTCCAGAGAAGTAGGATAGGAGGGAGATGGGGTGAAAGGTGGGAGGGTGGGACTGGGAGTGGTAGAAAGAGGGCACTGTGATGGAGATATAACTTGAATTAATAAATAAACATAAAAGAAAGAATAAAAAACAGCTACCTTGCCACTCAATTACAAAACAAGACAAAAAATGTAACAAAACTCTTCAAAAGGCAAGGACAGAAAAGGTTATGGATATTTAGCATTGAAAAATATGTGCATGTTTTACCATATTGTCAAGTGCAGAAGCTTCTTCCTTTTTAGTCCATCCATAATTATATAAGCAAATTCATTCATATTAAAATATTTTGAACTTTCCCATAGTTAAAAATACAATTGATGGAAGACAGAAAATAATAGCTTGTCTACCAAAAGATAATTTAGCTTGGTGCTTCCAAAAGATATTTTACAAACTTATAATGCATAAAATAGAAAAGATTTTTGCTATAGACGTATTCTTAATCATTGTAGCTTTAATGCTTTTATTTTGTGTTAGCTATAATTTTCATGATGCTAAGAATGAGACCAGGCCTTTATGATTGCAAGACAAGTGCGCTGCACTGAGCTGAACCCCAGGATCACATGGCCACAACTTTAAAAAAGTAAAAGTCCCTTGTAATTCATCCTGCAAAAGTAATATTTTCAATGGTTTGAAAACTTTCTACTATACAATGATGGTGGATGCCACCAATCTAAGTCAAAGACATGTGCATGTCTGTGAGTTCAAGACTACTCTAGTCTACATATCAAGTTTCAGATCAGCCAAGGTTATATAGTAAGATATTGTCACAAAAAAACCCTAAAAATAAGATCCTAATTGTACACTGTAACTTTTGTCTCTCTGTAGCTCCTACTAAGTTACGATACACAATTAAGATATGTAGACTAATATTACACAACTGGGTGTACTTATATGTCTTCTTCTGCAGTCTCTTACATCGTCTACATTTTATTTTATTATTTTTAATATTGAATTTCCTGTGGTCTGTATAAGTTCTAGGTGTACCTTCTTTATCAAAGTCATATACCGCAAAGAATTTTTTTTGTTTGGCTGGTTACTCATTGCCTAGCCCCATTCTTTCATGTTCAGAAACATTTAATTCTGTAAAGTACTGTTTATCACTATTTTATGGCTTTATATAAAAATTATTTCCTATTCCTATTATAAACTTAGTCATTTTTACTCTCTTCTAAAAGACTAAAATTTTATCTTTTCAGTTTCACCTTACAGAAATTGTGTTCTGTTTTGTTATTTTGATATGCAAATTAAGCAATAGAGTGCCATTTTAAAAAATATATA
The DNA here is from genome assembly GCA_907164525.1 of Lophiomys imhausi. Classification (NCBI taxonomy): domain Eukaryota; kingdom Metazoa; phylum Chordata; class Mammalia; order Rodentia; family Muridae; genus Lophiomys; species Lophiomys imhausi. The sequence goes on from CAJQZJ010001969.1 coordinate 13,259,785, forward strand.
TTTACTTACTACTTCAGGTTATATCTCCATCACAGTTTCCTCCTTTCACCCCCACCCAGTCCAGCCCTCCCACCCTCTACCCCCATCCCTTCCATCCCACTCCTCTGGAGTGGAGTGTCCCTACATAACAGTCCCCTGCCCCAGTTCAGCAGTCATATGAGGGTCAAGAGCCTCCTCATATACTAGGGGCCTACAAGGCAGCATAACTAGGGCAAATTGTCTCATTGACAGGGAGAAAAAGTCTATGTTCATGTTCCCTTTGGTGAGTTGGTTGTAGTATAGATATCATATACTATATAGCTAAAATCTGACTATAAGTGAATAGAGGTCATGTTCATCCTTCTGAGTCTGGGTTAGCTCACTCAGGATGAGCTTTTCTAGCTCCATCCATTTGGCTGCAAATTGCATGATTTCATTTTTTCTGATAGCTGAGTAGTATTCCATTGTGTAGATGTACCACAGTTTTTTTAATCCATTCTTTGGTTGAGGGACATCTGGGTTGTTTCCAGTTTCTAGCTATTCCAAATAAGGCTGCTATGAACATAGATGAGGAAACTTCCTTGTGATTCAGTGAGGAATCATTTGGATCTATACCCAGAAGTGGTATGACTGGGTCCTGAGGCAGGGCTATTCCAAGTTTTCTAAGATATCACCAGACTGACCTCCATAGTGGTTGCACAAGCCTGCAACCAGCAATGGAGGAGGGTTCCCCTTTCTCTACACCCTCGCCAGCATATGCTATCATTTGAGTTTTTGATCTTGGCCATTCTGACAAGTGTGAGGTGAAATCTCAGAGTCCTCTTGAGTTGCACTTCTCTGGTGATTAAGGATGTTGAGCATTTCTTCAAGTGTCTCTCAGCCATTAGGGATTCCTCCTTTGTGAATTCTCTGTTTAGTTCTGTTCCCCATTTTTTGATTAGATTATTGGATCAATGAAATTGAATTGGAGACCCAGAAATGAACCCACACACCTATGGTCACTTAGTTATTTGACAAAGAATCCAAAACTGTACAATAGAAAAAGGACAGTATCTTCAACAAATGGTGCTGGTCCAACTGGATGTTGACATGTAAAAGAATGAAATTAGACCCATACTTATCATCTTGTACAAAACTTAAGTCCAAGTGGATCAAAGACTTTAACATAAAGCCTTATCACACTAAATCTACTAGAAGAGAAAGTTGGGAAAACCCTCTAACTCATTGGCACAGGTGACAGCTTCCTGAACAGAACACCAACAGCTCAGGATCTAAGACCAACAATCAATAAATGGGATCTCATGAAACTGAAAAGCTTCTGTAAGGCAAAAGACACTGTCATAGAGTGCTGTTTTTACCACCCCCTTCTTTGAATGACAGTGATTAAGAGTACCTGTGTGCCATTCAACAGAAGCCAGAGGCAGATTCAGCTCTTTGGTGAGCTGCCACCATGGAGCTGACCAGTTGAATTGCTGGTGTATATTTATGCAATATGAGTCTGCCTAAAGTTAACTACAAAGCTCCAAGTAGAAATAAGGCTGGATGGGCTGGAGAGATGGCTCAGCCATTAAAGGCTAGGCTCACAACCAAAAATATAAGAAATAAGGCTGGAAGGAGAAGAGAGCAAATTGATGAAACCTTGTGAACCTGGGTGTCATCTTGCCCTTACCTGAAACAGACACCAAGATGTTCATGTGCTTATATCCTTTAAAACCAGTTCAATTTTCTCAAACACTTCTGCTGCATCTATTGAAATGGTCATGTGATTTTTAATCCTTAAGTCCATTTATGTAATTTATTATACTTATTAATACTCAGATGATTTAAACTGGATCTGACCTGAAAACCTCCTTGTTGAGGTCTAGTTTTCTATGCAATATAACAAGGAAGAATGCAATAGCAAATCCAACTCAACTGTGATGCCTCTAAACTACAATGACCATCAGAGTAAGATATTCCTAATGGTGCAACAGTGGTACTCTCATATGTTGGCAGTAACCAACAGCTGCCTGCTTGGAATCAAAGCCTGCTCAACAGAAGGGAAATCATGCCTGGTACTAGAAATAGAGCAAACTATCCAGGACTAGTGAACTCATTGATATTAGAGAAGTTATAGCAGCTACTTTACGGGACCAGCACATTCCCTAACTGCATTAAAAAAATAAATTATTAAAAAAAACTTATCCTTATTGTTTTATATTGTATTATTGTTATAAGAAAAAGAGCCTTTTCTTGGACTAAATGGGGGAGCTGCTGGGGTGGAGCGGAAGCTATACCTTAAATTTTTTTTAAAAAGCAGATAGGAGGGTGAGGGGGAAGAGAGTAGGAGGGTGAGGCGGGGAGGAGGAGGGAGGGAGGGTACTGTATTTGAGATGTAACTTGAAGAAATAAACAAATGTAAAATAAATAAATAAATAAATAAATAACACTTATCCTTATATTCACAGCTAAATATAGCTCTCAGCTCTCATCAAAGAAACTTCTCTTTGCAACAAATACAGAAGATTGCAAACAACCAAAATTGATCAAAATGAAGAGTTCAATAGATTGTGGGGTGCCCGATCCCAATTGATGTATGTATACAACATAATGCCTGCTCCTAAGACTCAGCTCAGGAAACATCGAAGAAGAGGGAATAGAAAAACCATAAGAGCCAGAAGAGAAGAGATCTGCTGTGAGATTCAATCTCCTAAAAAAGACAAAATTACACCCATGGCACCTCAGCAGTGTGCTGCCTAAGTAACATCTGAAGAATGACAACATCAACAGATGTGCTATGTGGAATGGGAAAATCTCACAATGTCCCACACCAAACAATGAACTATAGACATCTCAAAGAGAGTTAGTCTTTCCCAGGGATGAGCCAGTAAATCAGTAGTCAGACCTGAAGTCATAGACACACAAACAACACTAAATGGACTCATTAGTGCTGTGTGTGTGTGCGTGTGTGTGTGAAAATGTTTTTATTTATAAACATTTATATTTATTAATACTTACGAAACACCTATAAAATACCTAAATCCTATAACCTAAAACCTATAATCTAAAATTTATGATCTATCTAAGAACACCCTAATATCTAAGAACACTCTAGTATGTATCTAAAAACACTTAACTAACACTATTTTAACTTTCTTAAAAGGATATTAATATTCTGAGTGTAGGTCCCTGCAGGATGACTTGGTTTTATGGCAGTCTTGGCAGTCAGTCCTTTTCAAAGTTTTGTGTTCGCTGGGCCTCACTTTGCCAGTTTGCAAGGGTAATTTATCATGACTGGCTTATAAAGTTAGCCTGTTCCAACTGCCAAACTGAGAGTGGCTTTTTCCATCAGCTAAGACTCCTCCACGTTCTCCTTGGTCCAGACAAACCTCAAGGCCTTAAGCCTTTCCAAGTGGCTTCTGAATTTTGCTAGCCTCGTTCACTTTTTTGGTGCTGTGGGGCCCCAAAACAGATGCCTTCAGGAACTCTCTCTTACCAGGTTTTACGCCATGCCTTTGTCTTGGGCTATTGGAGCCTAAATTCTGTAAATGCCATATCTTGCTATGCACTTCTCCAGCATGACTTCTCAGTCAATGAGGACAGGTGGAAGAGAGCACCACAAGGAGCTTTCTGGCTTATATATCACATTATCTCTCGATCCTTGGCGGTCTTGAGGGTCCACGAGATTTCTCAAAATGTCCAGCAGTCCCATTGCTTCTCATGGCAACTGACGTTAACTGTGCAACTTGCATAGTTTCTTAGCCACACTCCTTCAACAGGGCATATTGCCTGGCCACAACTGAGTTTTGTCCATTTTGGTCCAAGTTCAAGGGACACCAAGATCTATCTCCTTTATGTGCTGCCAGATGCTAATCTGAACTGTCCACCAATTTCACTAAAGAGGTCTAACTTCCGCCGTGTGTGTGTGTGTGTGTGTGTGTGTGTGTGTGTAACAACAATCATCAAAAGGAGAGCATCAATTTTAGAAAGGGTGAGGGGAGGACATGGGAGGAGTTAAAAGGGTGTGACGTGGGAAGATGTATAGGGGGCAAAGGAAAAAAGAAAGTGATATAATTATATTTTAATTAAATTTAAAAACTAGAACCCTTTATAATTTAAATAACCTTGGCCTCTGTAATGTGCATATAGAGAAACCTGAGTTTCAGAGAGGGAAAGTGACTTGCCCAAAGTTATTCAATATGCACTAAGAAAAGCCCAGCCCAACCAGAAGCCTCCTGCCTTCAGTCAAACTAACTTGTACAATTCCTTTTTAACCTATGAATGCATATGACTTCCACAACTCTATAGTTGTCTGTTGAGTATACTTTATGTAATTTGATCCATGTTACTATCCTGTGAAATAACTAAAATTATTATTACCATTACTCATTCACTGAAGAGCAGCAAGTCAATGCCTAATAAAAGTAAGAAGCTAGTGATATCGATTTAAAAGTTAGTGAAAAACACAAGAAACACTTGAACCCATCTCTGTCAAATTTGGTTTTCATTTTCTATAGTATAATATCACTTAAGTTTGTGTATAAAGAACTAATATCTCTAATTTAACAAAGTATAATGGAAGAGTTCACCTTATCAACATCCATCACTCCTATACACAGGAGTACTACATTTTGTTAGCATCTGCATATACAGGTACATTAGTTCATTGGTGTTTCAGAATTTACTATATTTAACATACTTTTATATGGTGCATGGGTGATATAAAATTCTATGACAAATAGTCCTAGCCCTAGCCAATTTTTCTGTAAAGAAATAGTTATAATTGTGGAAATTTTGTGCAAAAAATATCAAATCCATAAGAAATACAGTAAATAAGATGAAATAACATTTAATTCTGAATGATATAAGGCTGTGTAATTTAGATTAGTAAGGAATTTGTTCTTCCTTTGCTATGTCTTCAAAAATTATCATTATATGCCTATAAAACAAAACAGAAATTTATGAGTTGAGTTATTTCCTATAAGGGTTTAAATCTAATTGAATGCCACAGTTTTACTCTTTTCTTAGTTCTGTAATAGCACCTTATGGCAGTTCATAAATAGATATGACTATTGGTTTGGCTACAATTATTCGATAAAATTTAGTAAAGAGAAAGTCTACCAAAATGTTTAAAGATTCTCAAAACAGGAAGCCTTAGAGTGTGAGTTAAGAGAATTAGTTTAGTGCTTCATGTGATGGTTAATTTTGGTTAACAACTCCATTAGATCTAGGGCCACCTGGACTAAGAATCTCTGGGTGTGCTTGTGGAGATTATCTTGATTAGGTCAATTGAGGTGAGAAGGCACATTTACTTCAGGTAGCATCATTCCCTTGTGGAAATCATGGACACAAACTGAGAAGTGGAACTGAAATACATGTCTCTCTTTGCTGCCTGGCTGTTGTGTGATACAATCAGGCATTTGTAGTTCTTGCTACCTTGATTTTCCTACCATAATGAGCTATACCTTGAACCAGCAGCCAAAATAAAACCTTACATTTTTGCAGAGCCTTTTTAAAAATCATAGTACCATGACAACAGGAAAAAGAACTAAGGCACACTCTAACTGTCTGATTTTTGATGGGAAATGTTTGGCCTGGATTTATTCCTCTGGAAAATGGTAATAAACAATGCACAAAACAAATCCATTTGAAATTTTTGAATTAAGGTCTTATGCAACTAAACAAATAGATCTTTGTAATAGCAATTTGATTTGCAGCACTCCATGGAAATTATTTGTGAGACATGATAGAAAATAGTTCTTTTTCCATTATCATCCATGCCCAAAGATGGCAGATGAGACAAATGCAAATCGTTAAACATTAAGAAATGAACAGGAGAGTAGAAATAATATTAAGAATGGACTGAGAACAGAAACAGATTCGTAGTTCTAAACATGAAGAATAATAGCTATATGTATCAAATCAAAATTTTGTACTAACAGAAGAAACCAACAGCTAGTTCTTTGAGAAAATCAATAAATAGATCAACCCTTAGTCAAACTAACTACAAGGCACAGGGAAAATACCCAAATCAACAAAATGAGAAATGAAAAGGGGGATATAACAACAGATATCGAGGAAATTCAAAGAATCATTAGGTCTTACTTAAAAACCTGTACTCCACAGAATTGGAAAACGTAAGTGAAATGGACAATTTTCTTGATAGATTCCACCTACCAAAGTTAAACCAAGATCAGGTAAACAAATTAAATGTCTTATAATTCCTAAGGAAATAGAAGCAATTAAATGTCTCCAAACCCAAAAAAAAAAAAAAAGTCCAGGGCCAGAAGGTTTCAGCATAGAATTCTACCAGTTCTTCAAATAAGATCTAATACCAATACTCCTCAAACTCTTCCACAAAATAGAAACAGAAGGAACACTGTCAAACTCATTCTATCAGGGCTCAATAATCCTGATGCCTAAACCACACCAAGACCCAACAAAGAAAGAGAATTTCACCAATCTCCCTTATGAATATTGATACAAAAATACTCAATAAAATACTTGCAAACAGAATCCTAAACACATCAAAAATACCACACAGCATGATCAAGTAGACTTCATCCCAGGGATGCAGGGATAGTTCAACATATGAAAATCCATCAACATAATCCACCATACAAACAAGCTGAAAGAAAAATATACACATGATCATCTCATTAAATGCTAAAAAGGCATTTGACAAATCCAACACCCCTTCATGTTAAAAGTCTTGGAGAGATCTGGCATACAAGGTCCATTCCTAAACATATTAAAGGTGTTATACAACAAGCTGGCAGCCAACATCAAATTAAATGGAGAGAAACTTAAAGCATTTCCACCAAAATCAGGGACAAGGCAAGGATGTCCATTATCTCCATTTCTCTGAAACATAGTACTTGAAATTCTAGCTAGAGCAATAAGACAACTAAAGGAGACCAAGGGGATACAAAAAGATAGTTTTAAATTGAGGCTTCTCTGTAAATAGAGATTTGTAAACTCCCCAATTTTCTCCTCCGCCTGCCGGGTTGTCTCATTACTCCAAAGATAAAAGATCTAGAATATGAAGGAAATCTAAGAAATGCTGTGCCAATAGCTGCAGGGACAAATCTCAAAACCTAGTAGCTTTGTTTGGTTTCAAAAAAGCTCTCATATTATCAGATCTTCTTGAATTGACCTTTACTCTTTGAGTCACTAAAAGCCATTCATTTTTGTATAAAAGTTGGTCATTCATATTCATGAACCTATAACATTGCATTGTGTAACCTTGTGTGTCTTCCCATTGTTGATATTTGTCTTGTTTCCTGTATTCATTATGAAGACAGCCACTGAAAATGTTGATGTTTAATGTGTGGAAACTACATTGTTATGATAAATCTTCATCTATGTCAAAGTGATTATCTTTTTCTTGATACATTTAGAATTATTTAACCATTTTCTGTCTCCCAAACATTTTCAAATTAATCAAACTTCTCAATTTTACTCAGCAATCACATTGTGACTCTGTTACAGTGATAACATACCATGACTAAGAAAAACTTAAAGAAGACTAATCTTCGCTTAAGATTTCAGAGAGTAGACTACATCATAGTGGAGAAGAGGAGAAGGCATGGCATGGTGGCAAGACTAGGAACTGATCACATCTTCATCCACACACAGAGAAGATGAACAGGAAGTGGAGCGAGGTTACAAAACCTCAAGGCCCACCCCAAAGGCAAAGTTGCACATCTTAAAGGTTCCTAATTTTCTTAAAACATCTCACCAGCTTGGGACCAACTGTTGCAACACATAACCCTCAGGGTTCAAATCACCACAGACATCAACTCTGACTTTCAAAAGAACACAATTCAGTTTATTATGACATCACATGTGCTTTACTAGAAATAATATCTTTAAAAAACATTTTCCAGTTGTTCTCTAGTATTACCATTCACTAGCCTCATTTGGGTCAAATTCTTATGCTTCCTTATTTTTAAGTATTTGTTTCTATTTTTTGAGATTATAATATAATATATTATTATCCTTTTCCCATTCCTCCTTCCAATATATCCATTCTCATATACCCTTTTTTCATTTTTTTTCAAATTCATAGCATATATAAAACTTAAGTACATAAGTGCATTATGCTCTATCCAATGCCAAATACTCGGCCATTAAAACATAATTTATGAAGCCGGGCGGTGGTGGCGCACGCCTTTAATCCCAGCACTTGGGAGGCAGAGGCAGGCGGATCATTGTGAGTTCGAGGCCAGCCTGGTCTACAAAGTGAGTCCAGGACAGCCAAGGATACACAGAGAAACCCTGTCTCGAAAAACCAAAAAAAAAAAAAAAACATAATTTATAATTTTTTTGTCCTATTTCATTTATTTTTTTTCCTACTGTTAAGTTATTTGCTGTCTTCTTATTGCACTGGCAACAGATCCTTGCAATGCTGAGTAATCTGTGGTAATTGTGGGTATCTTTGTCTTTTTCCTGATGTTTGGTGACAAAGGAATGCTTCCATCCTTTCCCCATATAACATGCTACTTTTTATAAATTCCTTTGATATTACTTTCATTGAATTAAATTTCTTATTGCTGATTCTGAAGAATTCTTGAGAATTGGAACAAATTTTATCAGAAGAAACAGCAGGAGGCGCAATATTTCCATGGCTAACACGCTGTGGGGTTGGGCTATCTCTTTTCGTCCTACTCTGCAGACTAACTGGCTCACTCTTAGGATTGGTGAGCAAACTACAAAGGTCCCTTATTAGGTTTCACATGTGTGTGGCCAATCCAGCTGATAGCACAGATACTTAATGCTTAAGGGAAAGACATAAGTTATTCTTTCCCTATGAATGATACGGTACTCTTCTGAGCTAGGGAGTAAATACAAAACAAATGTAACTTGGACTCTCCCAGTGAGATACTGTAATTTTCATTGGGGTGATGGTTGCAAAATATAATCTCTGAAGCTTGAATACACCACTTTACCGCCTACTGTCGGTGGGCATCACTTTCTGTGGACCTTAGGGAGTTTCTTTAACCTTCTGTGACTCGCTCTCTCCAAGTACACAAAAGTCATGTTTAATGATAAAGTTACATTCTCTAGAGGATTGCCTAGAAAATCAAATCAAAACCCTTCAGGTGCTTAGAAGCACACCTGATACATAAGTTCTCGTAGAACTTGACCACCCTCATTTTTATATTGTTGCACGATATGCAGGAATGAATTCACCGAATTCACCTTCACCAATAATTTCAGCTAACACTGAAATGTTGATCATGTTTGCAAGAGCTGGGCACAAGGCTAATAAATGTAAGGGTGTCTTATCACAGCTGCAAAAAAACTCACTAGTCTGTTTCAGAACCATAGCTTTACCTCCAGACACTTCCCCGTCTAATGACTGTCAGCTGTCATAGGAGGAAGAAAGAGAAAGATGGCTTAACTCAACTCGCTTTCATTGTTAAAAATAGAGCACAGTGTGGGGACAGTGATGTCTCTCCAAGAGACATCAGCAAATCATCAAAGCGCAGCCTGGGATTTTAAAGGGTTATCAATTACTAAGTGCAAGGCAGAGCGAGGCCAAGGATAATCAAGATGTTCTCCCAGGCACAACACTTAACAGATGTAAAAGTTTCCAATAAATTTTTATTGGTTGCTAGTACATGAAAAAAAATCAGCACAAGTGGAATACTTTTAAAAAAGAAAATATAATTGCCTCCCTCAATAATTTGTAAGTACATTTTAGAGCCTAAACAGAAAAGAGAAAAGGGGATAGACACTGTGAATTTTCCAGATGCAATTTTTTTCTAGGCATTGAGCTAGTGGACCTGCAACAATTTATGACTACACTAATGTCTTTAATGTGTGAACTCAAGGCTTCTGAAGACATGACACATGCTCTAGATAAATGCCCTCAGCGACAGTTACACCATTTGGAAGACTTTCTCCATGAATGACTTTACTGACACATACCATGACAAAGTCTGTCAGACAGTAACAGAAGAACCATCTGGTACTCTGGTTAGCAAATAGCCTCAGGTCACTGCAAAGGAAAACCCAACATTTTATTCCACCTAAAACATAGATAAATTAAAAGAAAAAAACTAAAGCTTCAGCTACTAGAATACTTCCCCACTCAAATTATCAGATGTAGTTCTCATATATACTTATCTAACATATGTGTATATGTGATATAATAGATATATTAATTTATTAATATAATATATTAATTAATATTATATATAATAATGCACTTTCACTTGTATTCAGGTGATTACACTAAACAGTCATTTTAAGACATGACATGGTAAGTGCACTTTGAAGGCAAAAAATATAAAAACAATCTGAAGGATCAAGGGAAGGTGATGATGGTAACACCCCAGCATCACCTGAACAACTCCTCCTGTTCACTGTAACATTTACAGAGAGAAAACTCACCCACCAGTTTACTTTAGGCTAACAGGAAAAGCAGCTCAGGGAGAGACGGTGATTTGCTCTAGAGAAATGTGAGCTTTGCCAAAGATAGCTCCCAAAAGTATGAGGTCGTTGATGTTGTACATGCATAGAAATAGTTTGCATAAAATTAATTCCCTGCCCTGTAACTTCTGTGTTCTATGTAGATTTTAGTTAATTTTATTTGATATGATCCGCTGCTCATGAATTTTTCTTTTTATTTAAAATTGCAAAACTCTCTATTAAGTATTGTATCTATCAAACTAAATTCTCTTTGCCTAAAACATGCTTATAAATACAATAAAGTAATTAGCATTTGTTGGATGAAATTATTCTTGAACATAAAACCATTATGGACACAAAGCAGTCAAAACAGAATAGACTGGTCCCTCTCAGTGTTTGTCATGTGTGCAGTCATAACTGGTACGACTTGGGAAAGGTCTGGCTTCCCCTTACATTCATGTGTGTAAGATGGTTGTCGTGGCAGAAGAGAACAGAACTGACAGGTCCACTTGGGCTTAACCAGCGACTTTGCTCTCTATAGAGAAATAGCTTACCCAGTCATATGGTCATCTTGACACTTGCCAGAGATACAGTACCATGCAGTGTATTTGTGTTTGTGTAACCACCATCACGAGGCGATTTCTTTAACAGTGTTGAGAGATTCCCTTCTCTGGATTTTCGCACTTCTAGAAAACACAGGAAACTCATCACTAGCTGTAAATCAGAAGGATGCCAAATGAAGGCTCAGCATTGACACAGCCTATAAATTCTGGAAGTGATTTGACTATCATGACGTCTCGTTAAAGTCCATTCCTCTGCAGGAACTAAAAACAGTATAAGTCTATTGAAAAGTTAAAAAAAAAAAAAGAAAGGAAGGAAGGAAGGAAATTGTTATTCCTTCATTCAGCTGTGAAATTAAATGTTGAAAGTGGCCCAAAAGCAGTTAATAGCAAAAAAAAAAAAAA
>CAJQZJ010001969.1:13271526-13422122 GCA_907164525.1 Lophiomys imhausi
GGGAAGAGGATGGGGGGGGCTGAGGGGGAGGAGGGTGGAAGGGTGGGACTGGAGGGGGGAGTAGGGAGGGGATTGTGATTGAGATGCAACTTGAAGAAATAAAAAATAAATTATTAAAAAAAGAAAAGAAAAAAAAAAAAGGACTATGCTTACTAGAGGAATCTCTGAAACCCACTCTACTTCTCTGAAATTCCAGTGAGGAAAGCTCAAAGTCAAGCTGAAGGGCAAACTGAGGGCCTCAGTTTGGCTTAATCAGCCTTTCTAGTGCCCTTGGTACCTTTGTAGCAAAAGCCCAATGTTTTCTAGTAATTAAAAGCTAATCACATCTAAATGTCAGATTCTTGAATACATAAAAAAGCAATATCTTATCTCTCCTGTAAAACAAGCCTTAATTATTAGATTATTGAAGCCTTTTATTAATATTATACCCTTGGAAACATAGTTCTGGGCAACCAGAAACCATACTGTTCCAGGCTCAATGACACACTCTGTCATTCCCACTAGGGAAGCTGGAGGCAGGAAAATTACAAGTTTGATGCTACTTGGTCAATTTAGAGAGAACTTGTCTCACTAAAAGAAACAACTGTAACAAAACAAACAAACAAAATCCCAAATCAAAATACAAACCAGCAAAAATTAGAGTTTGGGACTACCTACTACTTCAAGCAAAAAGTTAGCTTGCCATGGCTTCCTGAGCTGCCTGGTGGTAGAAATCAAAAACTTGGGCCACACAGGACTTAGTTGCTCACAGCAAAGCCAGTGGCAATGTCATTTCCCTCAATTACCCCAGGAGTTGGTGCATACAATGGGTTTCCTTCTTAAAGGAAGTCCTGAGAACAGGGAAACTGGGGTTTTTATACTAGAGAGAAATACCACCTGTTTTTGCTCTTGGGGAAGACAAAATATCTTCCAAAGGTTTTCACCATGGAAACTTATTTGGAAAGATGCTCAGAACAAAAGCAGCCAGTGAGTCAGAGTTTCTTCTAAGATATGCATTCCTTTAAGAGACAGGTGAGTGTTGTCATGCCATTTTATCTATCCCCAGTCTCTGTTTTTTCTAGATGTGCATTCCTAAAAGACAACCACATACTTATGAGTCTCTCTCTCTCTCTTTCTTTAATTCCCAGTACTAAGGATCTAACCCAGTGCTCTGCACATATTAAACCAATACTCTACTATTGAGCCACATCCCTGCCCTCTATCAACTTTTTCCTTTTATCATACTTGATGCATTCTCTCGACCATCTCAGAAGCTTTGGGTCAGCTTTTTGAAGTCCTTGCCTAAGATGTGAAATAAGCAAATAACATCCCCTAGGCATGTCTGTAATGAGCAGATTCAGATGTTTAGAAATATCAGTTCATTGTCCAGTGAAAGAATATAAGTGAGAGGTTTGGAACCTTATGGAAGAATATTTGTAAACATTTCTTCTTTCTGTTTCCACTCAACTTTAAAGAGTTGACCAAGCACTAGTGAGAGTCCTGCAGCCTTTAAACTCTCAATTTGGTCTCCTATCCATGTGACTTCATCTGAACTCATTACCAAGTCCCTCAGGTGTTTTCCTTTCTAGGTGGCCCCCTGACTACAGCCTAGCCCTATGGGACATGGGTAACTGTACCTTTTAACCAGTGGTCTTCATCTGACCCTATGAAGCCTATGAAGAGTGCCAGCCCTTTATGATGGCATTTAAAAATTTATTTGGTATCTCCCATCAGGCATTTTTTTTAAATTAGCATTCTTTCTATCAATTCATCTCTGTTACCTTTGTGCAACTTAATATTTGTATGCAAAACCGGAGAGAACCTTCAGTGTCTATAACAGCTGCTGGCATGCACAGGTAAAGAGCATCCCTGGAAAGTTGCAGTAACATTTATGACTGGCCTCCATGCATCAGTCACAAACATGATTAATGTGGTTCTGTGTTCAAATGAGAAAAGGAAATAGCCACATCTCTAAGGCCCCTAAAAACTGTACCCAGTCTTGTTGAGGGTAGGAGATAGGAGAGGGTAAGAAGTCTGTAACTCAAGCAGAAGGAGCTTGAACATTTTAGGCTTTCAAGAAACCTTTCAGGAGCTTTCCTCAGAACCTGAAAGAGGTGCCTGCTAACCTCTTATGACCCTGCTCCACTAAACAGACTCAGGTCAAAGACAGAAAGCTTATTTCCACACACTCATGTAATGCAGGATATCCCCAGAGCAAATTATCCCAGCAGAAACTTAATAAGGTCAGTTTCAAAGACAGCTCAGTGAAGTCTCTGACACAAAGTTCCTCTTGGGCTTTCCAGGGCAATTCAGCATTTCTGAGAGGACATTTGTCCACCACAATCCATGGCCACTGCTGTGCACAAAGCCCTGATTGTGTCCACTGCTCAGGAGAGAGTGGTTCCTAGGGAACAGCATCTGCTCTCTGATTGTTAGATGGGTCATATTTGGTCTTTTAAAAAAGAGGCTTTGGAAAAAGAGATCATAGACAATATGCAAGTAACTAAAGTCTCTTTATACTAATCTGCTTCCAGGATAGACATCACAAACTTGGGTCATGTACCTTTTAAGGAAAAGATTTGAAAAACAGAGTAGTAACTCATATGTAGGTCTTGCTGGATTTCTTTCCTCATGAAAATTAAGGCAATGATAATTAAAATCATCATGATTGATTGCCTCCCCGAGGAGGCTTTCTACAGTTATGTTTCTCCTCTTCTCAAAAGCCCATATTATTATTATTCCAGACTCATAAAGATCATCAGGATATTTCAGAACAAACAGCTCATGGTGTCACAGAACCCAGACACAAGTATCCAGAAACATTTATCTACTTGCTCAGGAAAGGAGAGTATAATAGGTAGGTTTCTAACTTTATCGAGGAAAGTCATTTGTATACATTCATTATTTATGTCTATACTTAAGTCTCACAAGGTCACAAATATATACTTTACAATTTCCTTAACAATTACATAAAAATAACAAATGAAAATAAATAGGAAAAAAGGTTTTTTTTTTCCTTCATGCAAAGGTAGTTGTTGTTTTAAGTGAGAATTACCCTATAGGCTCATGTTTTGAATGTATGGTTCCCAGTTAGTAGACTCTTTGGAAGGATTAGGAAGCTTAGCCTTGTTGGAGTAGGTGTGGCCTTTTTGAAGGAGGTGTTCACTAGGGATAGATTTTGAGGTTTAAAAAGTCCTTTCCAGGCTCAGTCATCTCTCTACCTGCAGATCAGGATACAAACTCTTAGTTACTACAACAATGTCATGCCTAAACTACCTGGTACCACACTCCTTCCCATGATGGTCATGGTCTAATCCTCTAAAAATGAAAGGAAATCCCAATCAATCTCTTCTTTTCATAAGTTGCTTTGGTCCTGGTGTCTCTTTACTGCAATAGTAATGCTAACTAAGACAGAAGATGGTACCAGAGCCTTGAGTATTGCTGTGACCTGTAGGGGTTAGATAAATTAGATTTAGAAAATATATAGGAATTTCTGATACTGTCTTTTAATTCGGGGCCTGAAGAGCATTATCAGCATGAAGTCAGCAAAAACAGGAAAGACTCAATAGACTGAAAAACAAGGTTGAAGTCAGGAAAACAGGAAAGATTTAATGGATTTGAAGAAACAAAGTATCTGGCCTGACATTGTTTTCAGCTGCTAAGTGGGCGGAGCCCAAATTAAGCTGAAACAGAGTTCCTCCTATTTGAGGACAGTGCGTGGAGCCCAGAAGAGAAGAGGCCCCTGATGCTAGAGAGCTCCAAGAGTCCTGCTGAAAAAAGGGCTGGCCATCGATGGCCAGCTCTCTCCCTGAAGCAGAAAGAAGCCGGTGAGCAAAGAAAGCCTGAGCAAGACACCAAAAGGCCAAGGACTGGACCCCGTGGCTCAGCTTTTGCCTAGAGGGGTTTGATCTGTCCAAACAGTGGCCTAAAGGAACCGGTGCCTGGCTTTAAGGACTGAGGCAGAGCAGCTGAGTTCCTGATTCAAAAGAAGTAAGTTGGCCTGCAGACGGCTGGGGTCTCCCACAGAGAAGAAAGCATGAAGCCTTATTTAAGGTGAGACTGCAATAACCAACGACCCTGACGAACCTGCATCTGAGAGATCCAGAAGAAGGACTGCTAAGTGCGTTAAAGAATCTACAACAAAGACTGTATTCCTGATGACTGAGGACCTGCCCCAGAGACTGTATCATTCTAAAAGGTTATGAAAGTAGTTGTTATAATTATCAATAGGTTTAGTGGATAGGTTAAAGGGGTTGTAGGAATTTATAGGATTAATAGTTAAGAAATTGTTGGTGTTTGTTATAAGTGAATTTAGTATTAAATAAATAAGTGTTAAATAATAATTTAAAAGTTCGGTTACAGTGACCAGCCTTATAATTCTGATTACTGAAAAAAAATATGGAAGACTTTGGGACTTAGTACTAGAAGAGCAATCGATCACTGTAAGTGGTCATTGTAGTAGAAGCATGGAAGACATTAATGCCAAGAGTAATATGGACTATGGAGATTAGAACCATGGTGTACCTACCAAGAAGAGTGGCTGACAGAGAATGGAACTAGGCCAAAAGAGAGAAATGTGTTGTAGTCAACAAAGCTGAAAAGAGTCTAAAGAGCACTTTGACATCAGACACAGTGATACAGAATTTGGAGTTTGCCTATTGTTTTTTTTTTTTTTTTTACTTGCTTTGGGTCAATATTTCCCATTCCTCCCTACTGAAATATTAATGTATATTCTGTGACATTGTATGTTGGAGGTATTTGATCTCCTTTTTGTTTTGATTTTACAGGGTTTACAGTTAAGTACAGTTATGTACAACCTTGAGTCTCAGAAGAGACTTTGGATTTTTAAGTGAAAGACTGTGAAGACTTTTGAAGTTGGACTGAATGAATTTTTCTTTATAATATGGATACAAGACTATGGGAGCCAGGGAGTGGAATGTAATAATTTGAATGAGAATGTTCCCCATAGGCTCATATATTCGCATGCTTGGTCTGAGTTGAACTATATGGAAAGATTAAGAGATATGATCTTGTTGGAGTAGGTAATGCCTTGTTGGAAGAGGTATGTTACCAGTAGTGATCTTTGAGGTTCCAAAAACTCCCCATATATAGTGTTAAAGTATAAAATACCAAATAAGTATGTACAATAAATCAATATGTGCATTCAGAAATATCTATCATTTTTGAAATTATGAATATATGTTTTCCTTCCTAGGTTGTCTTTATTTAATATCCATTGTTTAAACTAATTTAAATATGTGTATTTTATTAAAAATAAAGTACAGTATTTGAGGTTGTAATTCAGTGGTAGAACATCAATCTGAAGACTGGGTTCAGCTTTCACTGACCCTAATAAATAAAAATCAAATTTGAAGGTTGTTAAATGCAGTTTTAAAAGCCTAAATGTTTTCCCATTTTAAGAAATTGGTCGACTATGCTGAATATAGCCATGATGAGCTCACATTGTCTTGATACATATAAATTAAGCCTTCTGTTGTGAAAGAAAAGTAGTTGTCTGGTCCCAAAGCAATCTTAGTAGGCAGTCAAGATCATAACTCATCTTTCTTATGACTGTTTCATGGAACAGGAAAATAGAGATATTCTTTAATTTAACTGAAGAGGGTACATACCTCTAGGCTCCTATAACAGAAACAAATTGGGAATATAAATTAATCCTGCATAATAGATTTAATCCTTTGTTATCATTCAAGTCTGGATGCACACCCAGACTTCAGGAGTTAAACACTGGGTTACCAGAGTGTAGCCAGAATCTTTGGAAGGTGATTGGATCTGATCTCATTGGTAGGATAATTCACTGATAATATAATTTAATTGTTGTATGGACTTAAGACCTAGTTGGAAGAAAGAAGTCAGTATGTATGCCTGAGGGTATGTATGTTTTCTCTTTGGCCCCTCATGTCTTTGCTGGTTGGGTATCTGGCACGTGGTAAGCAGCCTTGCTTCAGCACACATTCTTTCAGGAACCAAAGGAGTAAACCATGAGCTGAAACCTCAGAGATCTTAAGCCACAGTAAATCATTCCACATTTCAGTTGTTTCTCTCAGTTGTTTGCCATATCAACAATAGCAACAAGACTTATATACTCTTCCACCAGCATTAGGACTTAGAGACTTATGAGAAGCAGAAAAAAAAACATGCAAAAACAAAACAAAACAGAAAACAAACAAACAAAAACACCCAGGAACTTAGTATTTCAGGCTAATGAATACAATTAGTTATTTCCCAAGAACTCTGACTAGAGCTGTATCCAAAAGCTATATGCAGTATAAATAAATATACAAGACTGAAAGGATAATACTGAGTAAGCATGAGTTTGCTTCAGATGCTGAATCTGGAAGTTATCTAAGAGTGAGCTGCAGGACTTCAGGTCATCTGATTCCACACCACAGGAGCTGCTGCAAATACACAGCGATCTACTTTGCAGCCTCCATTTAGCACACATGCCACAACCTGCCAATCCATTTTACAGTCCACTAAAAATTAATCTTAAACATTTATGAGTTTTATATGTCATATTTTAAATCAATTTTATTAGCAAATCTTTTTCCCATATTCAACCAATAAAATAAATGGCACAAAACAAGTCAAATACAATAATTTATAGCTTCTGAATTGCAATAAGTAGATCTTTTAGAAGGCATTATAATGTTTCTGTATTCATACAAGCAGATATATATCTCTTAGTACTCTGTGTAACTGAATATGACAGAAAAGCAAAATAGTAGTAATTTGATGAGACAGAAGCTTACAACCCTTCATATGAAAGAATTGCATAAAATATAATTCTTATCTTCTTGTACAAAGAGCTCAGGGCTCTTAATGTGGATTTTCGAGCTCTGTGGGGAACAGCCTGCTGTTAGCTGAGCGAAACTGCTCTCAGTGTTCCAGCAGTCTAGTTCTCATTCCATGCAAAGAAAAGAGGGAGGAGGGCAGAGCTACTACCCAAATCTCCCATGAAAAGTTTCTTCTTGCTTAAGTTTACCAGTACAAATGAGGCTAGAGAGTAGCAGCTCCTTTCCTAGTGCTCTGTGGAGCCTTCCACCAAGGCCACAGCCTTCACACTTACACGCCTCTCTAACTCTACCAGACAAGATGAATCACTATTATCCACGGAAAGCTCATGTGACATACTTGTTACAAAGTTACAGTGCCAGTTTAGTGAAACTTGTACTGTAGCCACAATGGTCAGAATTTATTGAGGGCAGAGAAAGTCTTTTTAAATTTAGATTAGCTCCCAACATCAGCCTCAGAGTACAAACTGTGAACTTAGTGGTTTCTAGGATGCAAAAAGTGGCACCTAGCCTATTTTAGAAAATGCCTGCTTTTATCAATTTTTAAGATACTTTAAAAGAAACCTTAAATAATTCAATCAGGCACTTGCAGCCACTCCACAGCATCTAGGGCTCTGGGAAGTCAATAGGAATGAATGCTTCAGCCTCAGACAGTAAGAGCTGCAGACCCCACTGAGGTTTGCTATTGCTATTTATGACCTCATTTGTCCCCACAGCGGTCTTGCCCAGCTCTATAGCCTCCAGTTTTACAACGTTCTCTTTTTAAAGTAAGTGAGTACTCTGAAGGTATGAAATGGCACACATGTCTTAGCCAGTGTCACTCCAGAGCTCATAAAGTAGCAAAAGGGCATGTGAGCTCCTGCCCTCTGCTAGATAGGACCAGGCTCCTGGACCATCTAAGTAATTAACAAGCACTCAGCTATGGGTTTTCACACCCATGTACCATATGACTGTCAACAGAATGCCTGGCTTAATGCTTTTAACCTGAAAGCAACATCTAGGACAGAGGTGATGTTGCAGAAGGACCACTCCAGGGAGTGTTGAAAGCTCTCTGCCACATTCTTCTCTGGATAATTTGACTCTGGAGAAAGTAACAAAAAAGAAACCAAGGAATGTGCAACCTTTACTTGTCTGCAATGCTACGGATAAGAGATAAGCCTGTTTGCCCCTGTTGCTGCTGGCTATGAGTATGATATTGAGTGCATATTTCGCTGCTAATTGCTACATCACAATATTAGTTTGATCTTAGGGTGAAACACTGAGGTCAAAAGACAGTTGTGACCCTAGTATGTTCATATATCTTTGGGAGAAAGACCAGAACGCTCAGATGAGGGGCTAAGAAATATGTTGCCCCTAGAGGCATTGTAGGTGTGGCCGCTGTGACACACGTGTGTCAGTAGGTGGCAGGGAGGAGAGAGGCTATGTTTATTTCAGTATTACGACCTGTGAACACTTCCTGAAAGAAAAGGGAGCCTGAGTGGACTATTAGACTGGTGCCATGAAGGCCCGAATAGGTTCCCAGAGTGGGGAGCAAGAAACTCTGGAGACTAGAAAAACTCTGCCTGGAACCCCAGGACCTTGGAAGACATTAAGCCTCAGACAGACAGCCTTTACATGGGGCTATTAGGTTGGGCTGGGCAAGGAGCTAGCCAAGAGGACCACCAGTCAAGGGCCAGGGGTCCTGGACAGAGAGAGCTGGCATGAGATCCCCACCAGTCTGGCTCCATGCAGGCCTCGGAGTAGGGGACAGACCATGCCCAAGATGTCCCCTGCCTAGTGCCATAATGCATCAGCAAGGCATAGTAGTCCTGAGACAATCCCAGACACTCAGAGACCCTAGGTACCACTGAGAGGAGCAAGGAGCAAGGAAGTTGTGGAGAAATGGTAGAGAAACAGAAGAACATGAGCACAAAGAAAAGAGGCAGAATTGGAGACTCAAGGATAGTGAAGAACAGCCTGGTGTAAGTAGCCGGTGATGCCACCTGGGACCATGGTGAGGTCCTGGCCTGTGCTGCCACTTGGGGCCATGTCTGGGCTCATGACCCTGGAGTAGCAGGATCTGTTACCACAAAAAGCCAGGTGGACTTCCCCGGTCTGGCTGCCAGCCGTGAGCATGTTGATATCTGAGGGCTGTGCAGAACTGGACAAACCCCTCACCTGGGCTTAGTAGGAGAGATGGCCCTAGGGGCACGAGAGCAGAACAGCTGATCACACCCCTACCCAGCTACAAGACTCCACAGAGCAGGTCTTACACATTTCAGGATGTTCATGTGAGTAAGCCCCAAGGATATGAACATGGAAGAATTGGCCCCACCACTAGTCTGCCATGCAGTGGGGCGGATAAGGGAGAGACACCCTCCTCTCTCCTCGCTCCTCGCTACCTGTGACAGGAGGGAGACCCTGCTCTAGGGTCATGATACCAGGAGAGCTGTCCCTGCCCCTCATGAACCAAAGCATTTGGGAGAGTGGGCTCTGTGGGCAACACAGTAGATGTGACCCTGGTGGAAGGGGCACAGGCTCCCCCATGGGCATGAGCATGGGAGAGCTTCCCCTGCCACTTGTCTGCCATGAAATCACATAGGCCAGAGAGAGGTGCCCCCCTTTCATCCCTTGCCACCTATAGTATGCAGGAGAGCTGGCCCCAAGTTCACTAGTGTGGAAGAGCTGGCCCTCATCTACTGCAACACTCAGGAGAGCAGGCCTTCCATCTCACCTAGTGTGGAAAAGCTGGCCCTGGATGTTAGGGTCCTGGGAGAGCTGTCCATGAGAGTGTGAGTGCTGGAGAGTTGGCAGACTGACCAGCTCAGATTCCTCTCAGGCCCAGATCCAGGGCTTTGAATTGATCCACCTCAACATCTACCCTATCAATGAACTGCTAGAGTACATGAAGGGACCAGTCCTACAGATCCAAAACTAGAGAATCTACATGACACATGGCAACAACAGGATATCCGAGAGGATGAGGGGAGGGTAGACAATGTGAAATTGACAAAGAATCAATCAATAGAGTGGTTTTTTTAAATAAGAAATAAATATAAAAATTAAACTGATGTTTCCTGTTACATCTAATGGGTGGCACAGGTGGTAGTATTTTCTGTTTTCAACAATAATTGGTAAAAACATTTGTCCAAATAACATTTACGCTATGGACAACCATGATATTTTGGTACCATGCAGACACAACCCAAAGAGAAACAAATTGTTCCAAAATTAAAAATTAAGGAGAAGTTTCAGATATTTAACAGAGAAAATTCATACTGACCAACAGCAGGCAAAAAAAAAAAAAAAAAAAAAAGCCCTTGTAACCCCAATTTAAAAGACTTCTAACAGCATTGTTCCTCTGGGAAGAATAATTACAAGTGGAGAATGCCTCTTTAACCCAAGGCCTGAGGCTCCGTTTATTAATCAGGAACTAGGGAATTCTGGGAGATACCCAGAGAGCGGCTAAGCTAAGCTGTGCCTCCAGTGAGGGAAGGAACAGCAGGCACAGTGCTAAATGGACCAGGCTGATAGCATACTAACATGGTGCAAGATAGCCTCCATCCAGGGTAAGGTGGGAGAGGGTAGTGATGTCAGACAGCCACTCAAGGAAAGGTTTGAAGCTAACAAGGGCCCTGGATGGGCTCCTTGATGCATGGTTGCCAGAAGTAGAGTCTTAAGAAGACATTCACTAGACCCCAAGGAACAAAATATAATATTTTGTATATCCATTTCACAGCCTTTTAAAATATCCTACAAGCCAAAAAATAATAATAGAACCGAATTTAACATAATGATTTGAGGGGTACATTTTAAATTGCTACACCACAAAGCATCTCTTTTTTTAAAAATGCAAACTCACATTTTCAATATTTCATTTTTAAATTTATAAGTGAAGCTTACTAACATTAAAAAAACCTTCCTATTAATATCATGCATTGTAATTAACAAAATAATTTCTCTGGAGGGAAGAGAAACCTCTATCAGGTTTAACATAGTAGTAATGTTAATTAGCGTTTGAAATTTCCTGTGGAATCAACAGAAGCACAAGGAGGGAATGTCTCCTGTGGTTAGGATTAGAGGGCAGGGAGGAGGTAAAATGCTTCTCCTAGGGACTCTTCTCTGCTTAGAGCTTGGTCAAAGGCTCTCCCACAGCTGGAGAACATGAACACAGCGCCCCTGACTCTTCACTGAAGCCCCTGAAACTGAGTAGCAATTTAATAAGCTAGCACAGTAGAGAACCAAAGGAAAGATCTTGATAGAACAAAGTAAACTTCGGGCCTTATAAGAAGTTTTCAGAGAGAAAAGTTTGTATTTTTTTAGAAATATAATATTAAGTTAGAAAGGATCTGTAACAGCTGTCATTCCTGTAACTAACGGCGCTTGGGGGAAATATAAGAAGTTAGGTAATAAAGGTGGGCGAGATTGTGATACAGAGGCAGGAGGACCAGATGCAGGATGTGCCTCAGTATCCACAGGAGGGCAGAGGGCAGAGAAGGAAGCGTCCTAATAAGCAGCAGCATCCCAGGAGGTCACCTCCAGAAGCCTTGGAAATAACACACACTAAAACCAAGAGCATGTATCTGCCTTATGTATACACAGCATTTTAAACACCTTTTAGCTTTAAGACTATTGAAGTGCCAATTGTTGATGTATTTAGCATATGAAATATCTAACACTTCATAAACACATAGTTCTTTGTATTAAATGTGTGTGTGTTTGCATATCTCAAATATTAGCCCTATAGAGGATCTTTTTCTGTTAGCAAAATTAAGTTGCTGCAGTTGCCTCTATAGGAGCAATGACTTTATTCTATTCTGTATAAGGAGATTTTCCCTAAGTACCTTGAAACATCTGTTTTCCCTTTGTTTGTCCTGCAATGATTAACAGCAACTAAATAGAAAGCAGATCCAAATCTAGGAAGCTGTAAGATCTCTTGTTCAGCCACTTGGTCAAAAGAGCCTACACCTATCCACAGACACTACTTCATACAACACAGTCTGTCTCTGACTGGTACTATGGGACTATCTGCCTTATGTAGGTTTCAGATCAGAAGACAAAGGACTCTCGTGCTGTTCTGAAGTTCTGACTCTAGCACCACAAAGGAGAATATCTATTGTTACTGTTTGCCCTATTCCTCAGGTTGTTGACATCCCTTGAATGCTCACTCAGAAGCAAGAATGTTGTAATGAAGCTTTCAATCTAATCATGAATGCTCATTAAAATCTTTAGTGAAGACACCAGGTTGTAGTAATGGTGGATCAATGGTAACTCAGTTAGTGATAACTCAACTCAAATGCTGAAGAGGAGCAGCATGCCAGGAGGTCACCACAGGAAGCCTTGGAAATAGCACACATTAAAACCAAGAGCATGTATGTTCCCTTATATGCACACAGCATTTTAAACCCCTTTAAGCCTTAAGACATATGTATCCTTGAAAGGCTCTCAGTTTTAACAAAGTAGTGAAGAGCTACCTTAAGGCAGCAAATTGAGTGAGCCCAGATTCAGAGAAACATAGCCAAACATTAGGTAGAGCTCAGGGAGTCTTGTGGAAAAGTTAGGGGAGGGAGTGAGGGAGCCAGAGGGGTCAAGGACCCCCTTCTGTCTTCTGGGGGAGGGGGAGAAGAAGCCTCCTTGATGAGAGTAAGAACTACATTTTGAATTTGTATGTGCCCACCTCATTCATCTTCCTCATTCCTTATCCTTTCTCCTGTTGAAATCTTTCTTCTTTCCAAAATGCCCATCCCTACTGTCATGTCTCTACTGTGTGTGTGACCCATTGAGTGTAGCTAGGATTGCTTGCATAAGCATGAGTAGACTGTTATCTACTGAAGTAAGGTGCCTTATTAGTGGATATACCACTTAAGGAAGTGATATTAATAACTGTCCATTTCCTCTCAGAGAGAGGAGGGAACTCATTAGCCTACCTACTTGCATGACGAAATGTTGACAGGACAAATCTTCTCTAGGTTTTGATCTGGTAACCATATCTCCAGGGAGTTCATGAATACAACGGCTACATTGCTTTCAAAAGATGTATTTTTGAAACATATCTCCCCTTCTTGGCCCTTCCATATTGTTCTCTCAGCCTCGATGTGGACTGTGTGACTGTCCAATTCAAAACTGAGCCCTCCACCAATCTTATTTTTGACACGACACTTTCCGTCAGTTATGAATCTCCCCCTTTTACCACTACCTGATGCAATACGAAGTTTCTCTGAAGGAGGCTGAGAAAACCCATGAATATAACCATGGGTACTTCAAAAGCTGTTTGGCCACGTGGCCATTTAGCAAAATGCCAGTAGGTAATTCCCTCCTTGGGCCTATGATCTATCTCTCCAGCCTCCACCATGCTTGTAACACTAAGCATGATTTTCTTCCTTGAAGAAGTCTTGAGCCCTTGAATCCAATCCAAAAAAATGATCAGTTACCTATATAATATCCTTGCCACTATTGTACTAATTAGTGCATCTTGTCAGGTAGATAATCACTGTAGCTCACAGAGATCACTGTTGATGACTTTTCTCCCTCAGCACACTGCAGAGTAACTTCAAAAACTGAAATCTATCTAGCAAGCAGGGAGGACATTTCCAATTCATTCTCGTTTGATTTTCCCATCTCCTATGTCCAAAGTATGGTTTTTTGTTTTGTTTTGTTTATTTTGGTTTTGGATTTTGTTTTGTTTTGTTTTGTTTTTGTCTTAGCAATAGGGTCTTACCTTCAAGTTCTAGTGGGAAAGCAACCAAGAGCAGTGATAATAGCCCCTATTACTTTGGAAGTTTCTGGGACATCCCTGATCAACAACATATAGGAAGGTATCCCAAACCTGATACTGAGGATTTTTTCCTTAATAATCTGTGAATTCTGCAAGGAATATTATTTTCCATGTATAGTATCTCTTCTGAAGGCTGTATTGAGTGATGAACTCAGTTGGCGTGAAAGCTCTCTGGAAAGCAATTCAGTATTTTTCAGAGAACATACTGAAAGTTAACAGATCTTGAACTCAGTATTTTGCAAGGGTTATATTGAAAATTATCTGAGTTGCACAGAAAACTGTGCCCCAGAAGTGCTTCAGCCTCTGATATCTTTCTCATTCTGTGCTGTTGTTTCTCTCACAATCTGGCATAGTTATTTATCCACTCTGGTTGAGCAGACCTCCTACAGGATCCTTAAGGAGATGCACTGTTACTAAGATGAATTAAAGATTATATCATTAAACTCTAAATCTGTTATACTATCTGCTCAGAGATAAATTTGCACCGTCATTCAACTATTAGAAAGGGACAGATACAGGAGACAAGATATGCAGAAAAGATCTATCTGAAGTAAAAAAAAAAATGAGTTTTATGAAGACAGTCCACTAGTGTTTGCATGGCTGGTGAATGGATATATCCTTGGTTTAGGCCAAGGTACCTCCATTCAACTTAGTCTTAAAGTTATCTTTTAAATAATTGTATAAATTAAGTTTCTGTAATGTATTATACTTAATTAAACACACCATATTACTCATTGATCAGCCATTTTATTTTAGTGTTCACTGTTGAGTATTCTGTGTTTTGTTTGCTTTCTAATAGTTTAGATGAGTATAGGTTTTTGAAATCTTAAGGCTATCAGGCACAATATATTATTTATTTATTAAATTTAGAATTTTAAATATGGCTTTAGCATAAGGATTTGTGTTTCTTCAATCTTAGAAATTGTTTCCGTTTCTGAATATTATAGATTTTAGCAGAAAAATCTAAATACTTGACACATTAATCTAAATTTTTATTTTTATAACTTAAAGTTCTGCTGTATGCAATTTTCAAAGTTCTATATTATAATATTTTGCCCTCAACTGCCTCAAACAGAATGTTTATTGTGGTTTTCATTTTAGTTAGTTTTTAATTATACAGAATTTAACAGGGTCACATTTCACAAGCATCTGTTTCTGTTCTAATATTCCCAGTGTTTTGTGATATTACTTTTTATTGCTCTAAAAACTTTAAGTACGTTCATTTAAAGTACTTTCTTATGTCATTTAGTTTATCTTTGTTTTCATAAGTGACCTCTTCTTTTGTTGTTATTGTTTGTGAGCATATTTGTTTTGCAATTAGTGAGAATTCATAACATAAAGTTGAAAATTTTCTGTCTTTTTAATTCTTATTGGTATATTTATTTTCCATAGATTTAGTTTCTTTTTCCTACTTCTCTTTTCCTCTTCTCTAACACTAAAATAATTTCAACTTCACTCCTCAAGAGTCTACAAATCAGTTACATTTCTTTTTAATTCTCTTCAGGACTTGTACATTTCCAGAATAAAAGTATTACCCTATTTATATAGTTTCTAATTATTTAGGTTTCTTTGCCTACCTCTACATTAGTTTAGAATATAACCTTAGAAAAGAAAATGGTTGTTTTACAGGTTCCATGTATGAAGAGGAAAATATAGTTTCCAGCCCATTGTCTCTCATGACATGCATTTGCTCTATTTTGTCCTCAACCACTTACACCTGGAATCTCAGTATCATATTTATGTACCAGTTTGCTATGAGGCTTTGTCTCTAGTCCCTCATATATCTTTACAGTTTTAAATAATGTGTATGATTTGAATCACCTTATGTAAGTTACATGTGTTGAACATGGAGAAGAGAAATTAAGAACAGCCAGTACTTTCAGGCAGCATAGCTACTAGGCATGGAGTCAAGAAAATTATGTCCCCTGTCTTCTTATGCTTGATTAAATACACTGTATTACCTATTGCTTAGTCACTTTCTATCAATTGTTTTTTTTCTATAATTAGCTGACTTTTGTCCTAATGCTTATTGTATTAGTCTATTTTCCACTACTGTGAAAAAAAATATGAGAGGCATGCTAACTTTATAAAGAAAGATTTATTTAGTCCAAGGTCCTGAAGTCGAAGTCTGGGATTGTTCATTATCATTGGTTTGCCTATGCTGAGGAGGTAGTGGGGCAGCACAATGGAAAACACATAGGAAGAAGAGATCACACCTCAAAACACAAAGTGAGGGAGACTCGAGGCTTCTGCTCAGTTCTTCTTTAACAACTTTAAGTCAGAAGAGCTTAAGTGTCCCATTAGAACTATCTTAAACTCCTCTGAAGGCAATGAACCTTCAACTGTAACATACCTCCCAATAGTTCACACTATAACCCAATGTGGCCACACTAGGTCAGAGCTTCTAATGCAAACTCTTGAGGCATAAAATGCATCTAAATCTATAGCATCTACTGTCAGTACAAACCTAGGCTTCTGAATGTATACTCTCCTGACTTATTAGCTTCAAACAATATGTAATCAGGCACAGAATGCTTTTCAAGATGAAATCCCCACAGTGCATCACAAATATACCATTTTCCTAGTCTTTAGTGATAGTATAAGATAATAAAAATATGATAACTGAATTATTTAATGGAAATATGCTTTGGAATAGTGGGGTATATGTACATGTGTTTGATTTTGTAAAATAATAAATCTGCCTAAACTTTATTTCTAGTTTCTTGGGAAGGGAAATTTCAATCCTTGGAATGTAGGGGGGATTATCTAAGAGTCTTTGTTATGGTAATAGGAAACTTCATGAAGAGCCCAGGTATCTTCAGGATAAGTAATCATGTTTGAAAAATCAAATACGTGATCATAATGTTGGTCATATTTTTTAGTCTAATTTTCCAACTGTTGCAAAAGATATGATTAGAAATTGAGTTCAAGTATATTGCCAATAAACAATCATGTGTATGAATTTAAATCTTGGAGAATTTTCTAGGTCCCAATGTTCAGTGGCACTTTCTATGTGCTAAACATACTACATGCCAAGATGGTAGTAGGTCTTGAGAGCATGAAGAAACAGCACATGAAAGACCTATATGGTGCTTTGGTCCAGTATTTTCTCACTTTGCTCTCTTTTCTCCCTTTTGGAATGGAAATACATATTTCATGTCGTTATATTTTGAAAGCATATGATCTGCTTTCAATTTTGATTTTACAGGGGGTTACAGTTAAGAAATCTCAATGAGTCTCAGAAAAGACTTTGAACTTCAATCATTCAAGCACTATTGATATGAAGTATACTATGGGAACTTCTGAGACTGTATTTCATTTGGCATTATGATGTTACTACAAGCCTATGGGGGGAAAAGGGAGTAAAATATGGTAGTTTGAATAAAAATGGCGCCCATAGGCTCATATATATGACTACTTAGTCATTAGAAAGTGGCACTATTTGAGAAAGATTAGAATGACTAGGAGATGTGGCCTTGTTGGAGGAAAGATGTCACTGGGGGTGAGCTGTGAGTTTTCAAAAGTCCTTGTCAGTCTCTCTCTCTCTCCTCCCTCTCTCTCTGTCTGTCTACAGATTAAGATGTAGCTCTCAACTCAAATCCCACATCACCATGTCTCCCATGTCTGCTGTCATGCTCCCTACCACAATAAAAATTGACTAAGTGTCTGAAACTGCAAACAAGCCCCCATTTTAATGTTTTTTTTTTAATTAGAGTTGTCATGGTCAGAGTGTCTCTTTACAGCAGTAGAACAGTGACTAAAACAACCTACATTCCCTTCCAGCCTTTTGTTCATTCAAGTCTTTCTGTGACTGCCGTTCCTGATCTGCACTCTTTGTAAGGAACAGTAATCCTAGGTGTAACACTTCCTGAATTTCTTGTCAGTCATTGTGGTGAATCATCTATACTTTAAGTGGCTGTGGGAGGCACTGAGGTGTTATCCAGTCAACTGGAACTGTAAACAGATTAGACAACTTCCCAAGTATGTGGGTAGCCATCTAATATGAAAAAGCAGATTTTTTTAAACAGACTACTCTCTTAAACTCATACAATCTGACATGAATTTCAAGTAGTTTGTATCAAATCTAGTTCTGAAATAACTAAAGATTAAACAATGGAATATTATTGTATTAAATAAAAGATTATAAATAGTTTATAATTCAGTTTATGAAACCTGATTTTATAAAACTTTAACACGGAAATTTTAAAACAAAGTTAAACTCCAAGAGGAAATAACCTTTCCAAAGTTTAGTAGTTCGCTGCCCCCTGCTGACACTGCCAGTCCCTACTCATGACTAGATCTACAAATTTAAGGATTTTTCTTAGGTTGAAAATAAATTATTCTAAAAGTTAAAATTCTCTCTGAAAATTTTTTCCATTATTGATATGATCCAATGACCATTCTCTGATTTTTAAAGGTTGTTGATATCATTGATATCCAAGAGCCACAAATGGAGCATGGAGATAGAGAAACTGTTACTCATTTGCAAATAATACACAATTCTAAAGCGGAATCAGATGATTTAACTGTTTTCCAAAAGAAAGAACAGTAAGCTTGGATTTTCCTGTGTGATCATAGATAAGCCACAATAACACAAGCTCATGTGTTCTCATCTGTAAGTTAGGAGTATTGAACAAAATGAGCTCAGAGCTCCTCTAGCAGGTAGTTAATAGTCAGTAAGTAAGGATTTAAGGACTTGAATATATCATATTAATTTATGATATTATACTGGATGGACAAAATTTCTTAATTTTCTAGTTTTTTGTTTTTAACGCTTCAGAGGCTTTTGTGAATTTT
Source organism: Lophiomys imhausi (assembly GCA_907164525.1). Taxonomy (NCBI): domain Eukaryota; kingdom Metazoa; phylum Chordata; class Mammalia; order Rodentia; family Muridae; genus Lophiomys; species Lophiomys imhausi. Next base: position 13,289,869 of record CAJQZJ010001969.1, read on the forward strand.
GAGACAATATTTTGTTCAGTGAAGCTCATAGACAAATCATGTTAGACTACTTTAAGGTCTGAGACAAATAGGTGAAGTGACCAGGTAAAGGGGTGTAGGCCTAGCACTTGATCCACTCACCGAAGGGACTGTGGTCTAGAGCCTAAAGGTTCAGCAACACCATCTTTACTCCAGCGAAGGGTTGGCAGGATGGGCCCATGATTAATAACTGAGAGTACTGGACAGAAGACAGGAGCTTGGCAAGGAATAATGAAAATGTTATGATAGTCCTGGATCATAGCAAGCTTGAATTTTGCAAATTCCAGAAAACTAGGTTGGGTTACTCTCCCCACATATCGAATAGAAAAAGTAACACTGAAAGACCGAAAGAAATGTGATCACCATAGCTGTATCAGAAAGGTAAGGGTGATCATCATCCCCTGGCTTTGGCAGTACCGACAGGAGCTCGAACATCGATTGTATTGAAAGGGAGAAGAGGCACACATAGTCAAGCAGTCTTGGTGACACGGTGCTCTAGCTGAGTATTATCTCATGTCTAGATCTGAAGAGCTTTGACAGATCCATGTGGCCTTAATTTTGTGATGATTTTTTTTTCTTTTGCTTAGGGGAGTGGTCTCAGATTCTGTAATGGGGTGATGACTCCTGCTTGGGGAGGCTATGTCTCATTGAGAATTGATCTTACTATAACTCTTGTCGCTTGTTCCCAACATTCAAGGTGACTTCAAGTTTAGGGCAGAGCTGGAGATGTCTAAACACCTTTATGAGGGTCTTGAAAGAATTCTGTAAATGAGGACCACAAATAACACTTCAGTTGTTTTTATTTTAATGTCATCAGTCCTGAAGACATGTATAATATCCAGCTTTAGAACATGATTCCTTCCATATATGCCTATATACACAACTGAGCAGATATCTGTCACAAAGGACACAGAATCAAGACAAAGATGAACCCAAGACTTATCATGCTTTTAGCTACCCACCAAGCACCTGAAATTATACATATTATATCTCAGTGCCAGTGAAGGGTAGGCGTTCAGGAAAACCAGCCTCTTTGTCCCTATCATAATATTAGTGAAACCTCAGTTAGCAGACATTATCCAAAGAAATACATGATTGAATATTTTTTAGATCGTATTATTAATTTTTTGAACAAATGGGACTAGTCTGTGTCTAATGGCAAGCTATGAAGTCTAGGAGAAGGAAACCCACACTGCTACATGAATAAGGTATTAGACAGTGGAATTTCAGCATTGGGGTGCCATGCAATAACTCATACTGTTAATAGAATGAATTTAAGGCACCAGTTTAGAAAGTGGGCTGGTGTTGAAACACTGTGCTCCAATATAGTTGAAGACAGAAGACAGGGGCCACTCGATGTTAATGTTTCAAGTCACAATCGGACTTGAAATAAAGATAGGTTGAGTCTGAAGACAGAGAAGTCAGTGAACTGTAGTAATAATTAATTAAATTATTTACCTGTATTTATATTATATTTAGTTGGTCAGTAGTATTAGTCCTTAACACCCCATTATAAATGAGCACACAGAGACACCTGAAGGATTTTAACAAGCCTTGGCCTGGATTGTGAAATCTTAGCCCATCTAAGCTCATCCTTTATTCTATTCCCCAAAATGACTCCATATATGCATATGTTCACTTGGCATGTTCTTATCCACACTATGCTGATGTTCCAGGCCACATGGGGTGATCTTCTTTCATCTACCCCATCATGTGTCTCCTTCTTCTTCCCTGGACTTCTTCTCTTCTTCTTCTTCATCTGGAGGCTTCTTCTTCTCTTGAACCCCTTCTCTGCTCCAGAAGCCCAAGCACTTCCTACTTTTTTTCTTTGCCCAATCTCAAGTCTCAGCATTTATTTAACCAAGCAAGGTAGCACAACATTATTGATGTACAGCAAGCAAGCTTCTGGGAACAGGTTAATTAACATTTAGAATGCATAACATCACTCCATCAGTGAACCAAGCCAGATGAGACAGAGAAGGGGAGTGGGCATGGGGAACTAAAGCAGACACCAACAACATCTGGAAGTCTGAAACTAGTAATTGTGCAGTACATGTCTGAGCAGCAAATTTCAAAGCAGCCAATAGACTGAAGTTTAAAGGGACTGTAAAAATATTCTGAAAAGAACTAAACATCTTCTTTCAGATATCATGCTGATAGAAAATGAGAAAATGATACCTGGCAATCTTAACAGTCCTCAACAATATGAAGTAGGAAGAAAATATGTCCAAATAGTGCTTTATACAGTCATATTTTGGCACTAAAACGATCCCAAAAATACTCTTAAATTTACCATAAATATGACACTATATCTCATCTTTGACATTTACTAGGTTTTAGATATATCTCAATTTGTCAGATATAAATCAAATTCCACTGATATTTCCTAGAATCCTAGAATTTTCATGATTTAAAGTATGTGCACAAAGTATGGCTCATTAAAAATGCTCAGTTGAGATTTCCAGTCTCATTTCTGTTCTGACAGTCACCTTAGGACCATTATAAATGAATGGGGACACAGAGCACTAGCTGTTGGTTACCAAATCACATACATGTTCACACTACCTCTCTGTGAAACCATGTATCTAATTTGCAAGTGTAGCATTGCTCATGGAGGGGGAAGTGTACTGTACTGGTGATGAACATAGATTTCTGGTTCTTTAGGACTACAAAAGGGAAAGAGATTTGCGAAATTGAGAAGTTCTTCAGTTGCTGCATCAGGGGTGATCCTGGGTCTGTTTCCTGACCTTTGGTTGTTTTTTTTTAATGTTTATTTTACTTATATTATTCGAATTACATCTCCTCATAGTCTTCTCCCTTCACCCCTCCCAGTCACATCCTCCTACCCACCCTTCTCCTTTGGAAATGGTTCCATCTGAACTTTTGTTAACTGAGCACCAAGAAAAATTCATTCCATTCCTAACTTCAGTACTGATCTTTGGATGCTCTCATTAGCAATCCTCTTGGCAACTTATCTTCTAATGGGTTGCTAGATTGTTCCTCAAAGAATTTCAAAAGCCACAATTTTAGTTTTAAATTTCTATCTAAATCCACAACTCCCAAGGTGACACAACTACTCTAACCGAGTTTGCATACAGTTTTAAACAGGGAGAAAGAAAAGTAAAAAAAGGTTCATTGTTCATGTTTTGTTTCTCATGTCTACACATGGCATAAGCCTGAAAACATTATTGCCATTATACTTAAATTTTTAGCTAAATTAACCATTATCATAACAGGAAAGAGGCAACCACTTGCCAACAGCAACATGAAACTACTTGACAAATAATGTCATGAAATCCTCAGAACTTCCTGTAGCTATATAATGCTCTTAATGTTTTAGGTATTGTCATTGTTGCTGAAATCTTATCTCTCTTCATTATGATTACCTGTATTATTTTCATGAGCTGGGAAATCTTTAATAATAGATACTTCATACATCTAATATTTAAAGCACATTTAAAAGTTTTAAAAGTTAGCATATATATATGTATATATATATATATATATATTCTTAGTCCCTTTTAAAAATAAGAATAGAATCAATAGGCTGAGCAATAAGGAGTTGATTCAATAGTTAAACCTAGGTCCCATGGTTCCAGAGCTTATTTTCTTCAATAACTGCATCATGGTGTAATGTGCTCTTTATTTGTAATAATACATATCTTGAATATATGCCAATCACTTAATTTTCACATTTTTGTGAACTATTTTGCATTCCATCATCCATCTGGTATCTACACATTGCCTATCTCTCCAGTACCATTCTAGAAACTGAGGATTTGGCACTGAGCTAATGTATCATTAAAAAATAAAATGAGCACTAACTACATACCTGACGGTACTAAAACTGTGTCAAGAAAAGTAAAGTGGAGTAAGGAAGTGTGCTGAGGTCATGAAAAATGTGGCCCTATTAAGAATAAGTGATCAAGGAAAAGCTCAAAGTACAGTAATGTTGGTATAAATAATTTCACAGACAAAACCAACCGTATTTTTATCTGCTTATAAAATATGATCATCTATAGACAAGCTTGGGGATCAAATCAAGTGTCTTTTAGTAGGTGGATTTCTCTTCCTAGTGGCCATGGAATAAAGTTAGTATGAACAGAATAAATAAAATAGAGAAAAAGGAAATCAGATAACACACTGAAAAGGGGAAGTATCTGGTACTGGATATATTTTCTTTTATCCACTGCCCTGGAGAGGAGCATGAGGCTACAACAAAGACCACTACAGATTTCTGTGACTCTTTGAAGTTTTTCACAAAGGCAGCAAGATGCCCAGTCAAGATTTCTGAGATCAACACTTCTTTATGGTATTCTACTTTTCAAAAAGTGTCTGTTTTAAATAGTTTTTAGGAAACAAAGGGGGGGGTACTCAGTATACAATAACCTTTATGTTCTTTCCATATAACAGAAGAGAAAACTTGAGTATGTATTTATGTTGTATGTTTGATACACTGGAAGTCGTGTGGTCAGCAAATGTTTGAATGTGCTTTTGATCTATTAGGTTAGGGTTAGGGTTAGGGTTAAGGTTAGCAGTAATTTACTCAATTACTGTTAGAAGAAATCCCTATAATTCTTTGTGTTTCTGAAAATGAACTGCAGATAACAAGTAGGTCATGGTGAAATGGATGTTTGATTCAGTGATAGAAAAGACAGAAGTGTTGCTCATTTTCATGGTGAAGCCTTCACTCCCAGAATGCCACACTGGATGCAAAAACTTTCATGTTCACCTCTGTCATATACTGCCTCCTTAATGCAACATGAAATGCTATTTAATATTTTGATACTTCTTTATCTTTTTGAATTTTTTAATGTTTATTTATTGCTTCAATTTACATCTCCATCACAGTCCCATCCCTCCACCCCTCCCAACTCCACCCTCTCGCCCTCCTACTCTCTTCCCCTTCTCCTTCCTATCCTACTCCTCCAGTGTGTGATGCCCTACATATCAGTCACCTTCAGTTCAGCAGCCATATGAGGGCTAAGAGCTTCCTCTTGCACTAGTGGCCTACATGCCAGCTCCACTAGGGCAAAGTATTCCACTAACAAGTAACAAAGTCTATGTTCCAGTTCCTTTCAGTATGTTGCTTGTAGGATAGTTATTCTGCACTATATGCCTAAAATCCAGTTATAAGTGAATAGACGCAATGTGCAACTTTCTGGGTCTGGGATAGCTCACTAAGGATGAGATTTTCTAGTTCCGTCCATTTGACAGCAAATTGCATGATTTCCTTGTTTCTGATGACTGAGTAGTATTCCATTGTGTAAATGTACCACAGTTTTGTTTTGTTTTTTTTTAATCTATTCATCGGTTGAGGAACATCTGGGTTGTTTCCATTTTCTAGCTATTACAAATAAGGCTGCTATGAACATAGCTGAGGAGATGTCCTTGTGAATTGGTGAGGAATCATTTGGATTTATACCCAGAAGTGGTATGGCTGAGTCTTGAGGTAGAGCTATTCCAAGTTTTCTAAGATATCACCAGACTAATTTCCATAGTGGTTGCACAAGCCTGCACTCCCACCAGCAATGGAGGAGTGTTCCCCTTTCTCCACAACCTTCCAGCATGTACTGTCATTTGAGTACATGGAATCTCAGAGTCATCTTGAGTTGCATTTCTCTGATGATTAAGGATGTTGTGCATTTCTTCAAGTGTCTCTCAGCCATTAGAGATTTATCTTTTGTGAATTCTCAGTTTAGCTCTGTATCCCATTATTTTGATTGGGTATTTGGTTTCTTGGTGTTTAATTTATTGAGTTCTTTATAAATTTTGGATATTAACCCTCTGTCAGATGTGAGGTTGGTAAATATTTTCCCAAACTATAGGTTGCCATTTTGTTCTAGTGACAGTGTCCTTTGCCTTACAGAAGCTTTTCAATTTCATGAGGTCCCATTTATTGATTGTTGGTCTTAGGTCCTGAGCTATTGGTGTTCTGTTCAGGAAGTTGTCACCTGTGCCAATGAGTTTGAGGCTTTTCCCCACTGTCTCTTCTATTAGATTTAGTGTGTCAGGCTTTATGTTAAGGTCTTTGATCCACTTGGACTTAAGTTTTGTGCAAGGTGATAAATATGGGTTTATTTGCATTCTTTTACTTGTTGACATCCAGTTAGACCAGCACCATTTGTTAAAGATCTTGTCTTTTTTTCCCTTGTACGGTTTTGGCTTTTTTGTCAAAAATTAAATGACCATAGGTGTGTTGGTTTATTTCTGGGTCTTCAATTCGATTCTATTGATCAACTGGTCTGTTTCTGTACCAGTACCATGCTGTTTTTATTACTATTGCTCAGTAGTATAGCTTGAAATCTAGGATGGTAATACTTCCAGATGATTTTTTATTATGCAGAATTGATTTAGCTATTCTGAGCTTTCTGTTATTCCATATGAAGTTGAGAATTGTTCTTTCAGGGTCTGTACAAAATTGTGCTAGTATTTTGATAGGAATTGCAATGAATCCATTTATTGCTTTTGGTAGGATGGCCATTTTTATCATGTTGATTCTACTTATCCATGAGCATGGGAGACCTTTCCATCTTGTGGTGTCTTCTTCAATTCTTTCTTCAAGGCCTCAGGTTAACAAATTAAATAGTCCTATAAGCCCTAAGGAAATAGAAACAATCATTAAAAGTCTCCCAACCAAAAAAATCCCAGGGCTTGATAGTTTCAGCACAGAATTCTACCAAACCTTTTCCTGGGATTGGAATTTATGTTGTTATTTCTCAGACCTTCAGATTAAGAATAAACTATACCACCACCTTTCTTGGGTCTTTAGATTTCATTTGGCAGATTGTGTGACTTCTTAACCTCCATAAACATAAGAGCCAACTTCTTATTATGAATCTCCATTTATTAATTCATTCATATATGCTAGTATATGTAACATGTCTACATATAATATTATATATAAATATTATATATATATACTCTTAAGAAATTTTGCATATATATGGTTCTCTGGAGACTGCTGGTGACTGCAGTATCAAACATCTTAAAGAACCTCACTCATAACTCATATGACACTTTGGTATGAATCTGAAGCTTAATGATATAACTTACTTGGTGTTTATCCTACCATTTGTGGCTTCATGAGATTATAAAAATGAATGAAGAGCTCATTGATCCTGTCTGTGGATAAAAATCACTTTATCTTTTTTACCACCCACTTCTGTTTCTGATCCTCACTTTATGGTTTCCTCCCCAAGTAGGCATGGTTTTTGTTAATACACTACTTTTCTCTCCAACCTCATTATTGTGGTCTAGGCACAAATGATAGTGGTCATTTTTTGTTGCAAAGGGAGAACACAGAAATATGTCCATATAGCCACTATGTGTAAAAGTTCTTTGCTCTTCTTATAGTATATTTATTAAATGCTTAACTATTCTAGGGCCAAGAAGATGCCATATCTCTAGTAGCAATATATGTATACATGTATGTACATATCTATGTTATATTATATATATAAATAACTTTTTTTTAAAGAAGAAGCTATTTTATTCCATTGTTACAACATTCTATCTCAAAAGTGAGGAAATCAAGACAGAAAAATTAGATAGATTTCCAAGGCTTTCTGTTTTTAATTGGAAAGCCTGGTTTGAAACCCAGAATTTTTGTCTACTGAATCTAGATTCTCAAAAGCATCACCTTTTACAAACTATTGTCAACTCCAGAGTTTTAACTTTTTCCTCAAACAAAAACTAAATTTTATGGAGTTTTTGGAATAATTAGACAAAGCAAGGCATATGAAATTTAAAATATCAATTATAAGAAAACAAGGATGATGGTAAAATTGCAAGTCTTTTTTTTTTCTTTCTTTTTTTTTTTAGGAAAAAAGAATGCCAAAAATAACTACAGCAAAGTCTGCTAAGAAATGTCTGAAAATCATAGAAATAAAGGAAAAGTACTGGGGACAAGAATAAAGTTTAGAGGGCTGGAGAGATGGCTCAGCTGTTAAAGGCTAGGCTTACAACCAAAAACATAAGAATAAGGTTTAGAGGAAGCAGAAAATAAAAATAAATAAAGCTAAGACTCTGACCTCATTTAAACTGAATAAACAATCTGAAGAATAAAATCCAATGAGTCAGATTCCACTCTCTTCTGAGAGAGCTGTTCACAGCTAAGAGTGCTCAAGTTTGGTACTCATTGGGACTAATAATTTGTTCTCAAGAACCACAATGTATAAAGGCTCTGTTCTCATTTGCTCCATGAGTTTTGTTAGTTATACAGAAGTAAGGAGCACAGATCTATAAAACAAGGCTGATCAATTCTGAGATTACATTTCTCCCCGCTGAGTTACCTCATAGAAAAAATAAGTAAATAAAATAAAATTGTATTCAAGGTGCCAACACTGTTTCCCAAAATTAATTTATAATATTAATCTTAGAGAATATCATATTAAAAAATATAGTCAATTTTGCAATTGAATTGAATTGCTCTAATATTTAAATGGTGAAATCTTAACTCTATATGCTCAGAATGTAACTGTGTGTGAGTATTTTCAAAGTGTAACTAAAATGATGAGATATCATCAGATGGATCCTAGGTCTACAGATATAAGTCCAGAGGGCAGTCTTCACATTTGTTTGTGAGGCCCTCGGCCCAATCATTAGCCCTCCAGAAACTGAAAAGAGTGAAGGACTGGAGGGAAGGAGGGTGACTCAGTGGTTAAGAGTGCTTACTGCCATTGCAAAGCATCTGAGTTCAGTTCCCAGAGCCCACTTGGCAGCTCACAACCACATGTGACTCTATTTCCAAGGGGTCCAGCACCCTCTTCTGGCCACTTCCCATTCTTGTATGTGAATGATAGACACATATAGACACATGTACACAAATTTACGTGTACACATATACAAAAACTTTAAAATGTAAATAAAGAGTGAAGAAAGAGTGAATACAAAAGGATTATGAATAGTTCCTAATCCCATGTAAGAATGTACACCTTTAACCCTAAAACTTTGGTGGTAAATACAGAGAGTTGGGAATTTGAAGGTTATTAGAAGATGGAAAGCCTAGGCTACAAGAGACCCTGTTGGTTTTGTTTTGTTTTTCTATTTGTTTGGGTTTTTTGTTTTGTTTGGTTTTGCTTTAAAAAAGGAAAAGTGAGAAAAGATTAGGATACATACAACATAAAGAAAATAAAAGTCATCTAGATGCTAAGAGGAAAGACTTAAGAGTAAAATCATCAATGAATACACTGATTTTGGACTTCTGGCTTCTAGAGTTGTGGGAAAACGCATTTCTGTTCTTCAAACCCCACAGTCTCTGGTATTTGTAAAGGAAGCTAGAGTGAATGAGTACACCATTATATAATTGAATTGTGTTTGTCTCATTATAGTGGTTGATCCAGAGCCAAGACAACCAAAATTATCTCTTACTGGGGAAGAAATGACGTGGTGAGAGGAATAGATAAATTTTATCTCTTGCACTGCTAATAACTATATCTGAAGTTCAGCTTGTGTTTCATAACACATATCAATTTAATATGTGAATTTATAGATCAGTAAAGAACCTAACATTGTATAATTGGAGCCCATGGTCAGGGTTGAGACAATGAGAAGCCCTGGCAAAAGGAGATTGTCTATAGAGCAATGTGAGTATGCCTCCAGATGCCAACAGAGTAGCCAGATTTAATTTGGATGAAAATATCATTGCACCAAAGAAAAGTTTGATTTTATAGACTCCAGATTTTTGCAATCTTTTATTTATCCCACAAAAACCAGGAGTCCATCTTCTGCCAGGGACTCTCTAAAATCCTAGGTGATAATGATAGCAAGCTAGTGTCCCACCTAATGTTGCCTAGAAAAATACCACTGACTGGGTTGTCTCAAAATGGGAAAGTTACTTCCTCCCATTTCTGGAATTGCGAGTACAAGGTACCCAGAAAATTAGCATCCTGGGAAACCCTCTCCTCTCAGCTTGCAGAGGGTCACCTTATCACTACATTGCACATGACCTTTTCTCTGGGCACATTCAGAGAACGGGCTCTTCTTAAGAAGGCACCAGTCAGCTGATGGAGGCTCAGTACTTGTGCCTGATCTTAAACTTTAATTATTTCTCCAAATACAATTACATTGAAGATTTGTCACTAGTATTAGTTACTAGTTATTTTAGTTATTAGAAAGTATTAGTTACTTTGTCATGCTGTTACAAAATACCCCACAATATTTGAGATTTCACCTATTTCTAAAGTTATTTCGATTACCCTTTTCCTTTCACCTCTTTCATAGGGTTGTTTCCCACATTTGTAATACAATTTGAGTTTATCTTCACATTCTAAATTTCATCCTTGGATATTGCAATTTTTGTTTTGAAATGCATATGTGAAATGCATATGTTACCTTACGTGCTAAAGCTTTATGAATTTTTGATCAAGTCTCCAACACATCCCCCATTGCACTGTCAGACAGAATAACTCCTCTTCCCTGAGAGACACTGTACTTCCTACATCAGCCCTTCAATCCTCCCCTCTCTCATCTCCTTTCTGAGAGCCATGAACTTTTAACAAATCTTTCCTTTTTATCTAGAATGTAATATACTTGGACAGAAATAGTGTATGTCCTTTTCCTACTGGCTTCCTTCATTTAATATACATTTAAAGATCATACATATCTTTTTATGGGTTTAAAGCTCATTTTCCAGCACTGAGTAATATTTCATTAAATGGTTATAACAGCTTGTTTATTCATTCACTAACTAAAGACAATTTGGTGAAGACTTTTGAGGGGAAAATGCTTTCAACTCATTTGAGTGTGGCAAAAAGCTTAATAAGTGAAATCTCAAATATTAACAACAAAAGAAATTCACACCAAAGTAAGGTGGTCAAACTCATAAAGTTGCATCCTACAGCAATATTAGTTTATATTTCTAATGCATGGATATTGGAATCAAACAACCAGGTATTTGGGAAGATGGGAGAAGAGAACATTCTAATTTTAAGGTGTTAAGTTTATATTTATTATATGTACTTTTCAGGTTTATGTGCAGGTTATGTATGGTGTGTGTAGTGCCTGTATAGGTCAGAGGCGTCAGATCATGGAACTGGAATTGCAGGTGCTGTGAGCTACCAGATGTGTGTGCTGGGAACTGAATTCAGGTCCTCTCCATAAACAACACAGACTCTTAACTGCTGAGCCATTTCTTCAGCCTGAACTAGTATTCTTAACATTGGATGTGGAGCTAAAAATCAGAGGAAAGAGTCCAGAGAAATAAAGATTCCATAATAGAGTGTGTGGGTAACCATGTGGATTTTAGAAAGGCTGCCTTAAGAGAACTTTTTCCCAGCCAGGTAATGGTTGACTGGCTTGGCTGACTTCACCTTGGCCTGACTTGCTTGGTAGACTTCACATTCTCTATACAATGTCAGTATGTTCTGATTACAAGCTTCCTTGAGCCCTTTGACGTAAATGCATTTTTACTTGCCAAGTTCCTTGTGTCTACTACTACTGAGTCCTCTGGGAACAGAAAGGGAGGATATCATATTCTAGTTTATTGATTGTTAATTTTAATCAATAGAACAGTTTGCTCTGCTTTTGTGATTATGTTGCTATTGAAACTGAATCAAACTTCTCTGTACTGAACATAACTTTCTTGTTGGACTTATAAAAAGAGGCTGTGAAATAAAGACATGGCTCTCCAGTATTAACTGGGAGTCCTCCCAATCCCCCCCCCAAAAAAAAAAACAAAAAACAAAATACCCAACAAGAACAACTTAAAGAAGGAAAGTTTTATTTTTGGCTCACAGATGGGGGCACAGTTCATCACTGTGGGAAGCCATGGCATAAGGAGCTTCAGACAGCTGGTCATAGAACATCCACAATCAGGAAACAGAGACCAGTGGATGCTGTGTTAACCTGCCTTTCTCTTTTTTATTTGAACTACAACCTGAGCCCAAGGAACTAGGCTACATGTAAGGTGAGTCTTTCTATCTCTGTTAATCCTATCTAGATAATGTCTCTGAATTTTTTTGCTATGGTGATTCTAAATCCCATCAAGCTAACAATCAAGATTAATCATCATGTTGTTTTAATCATACGAATTGAAGGAAGTACCATTTAGTTTATAACAGACTAGTAAAACCACTGACTGGTTCATTTCCTAATAACAAAGTAGTCTGGTAAGCAAGTCACAGCTTAAATTACTGCACAACCAATGTATTCCACGTAAAATTGTTGTACAAGAAGAGTCACATAACATACATAAAGAAAATATATTTGTAAGAAATACGAAGTTTGGTCAAACTAAATTCAGACGTAGTTTCCCTGTAGTAATCTGAAGAAATTCCAACAAAGAACTTTGCACATTTAATTGTATGTTTAAATGAGTTGTACATCTATATATGCCTATTATTTTTATTCTATGTGTATGAGTGTATGTCTATGCACCACAAGTATGCCAGTTGCCTTCTGAGACCAGAAGAGGGCATCAGATCCTCTGGCCCTGAGGTTACAATGTAGTTGTAAGCCACTGTGTGGATACTGGGAAGAAAACCTTGCTTTCTTTGAAAGAGTAGTGAATTCTCTTAAACATGTCTCCAGTCTGTAAATATACTTTTATCTCTAATAAACTGAAGCAATAAATAATGAAAATGTGCACATGTATTGCACCAAAAAAGGTTTCATTTAAGTTTTTCAGCAGAGAAAAAATGGTTGTTTTTATAAATCATTGCCAATAAAAGACTGAAATACAACTTAAACATTTAATTTCAACAATTAAAAGCTGAGCAGAGGAATAATTCATGAATTTGTACATCATCCATTCCTACTGTAGCTATTATATAACCATCAATAAATTACAGATGTCATATGTTTCCTTATTTGTTACATTCTCTTTGAATTATTAAAATAGTACTTCTACTGTTTGAGGTAGAAACTTTGTTATATTTCCCTGCTATAGATTTCTATTTAGCATTGGAGAGCATCCACATTTGAGAAAAGCTTTGAAATCAGTGTGTGCTTGTCTTCAGTGGCAGCCCTGAAAAGCAACATGAAACACTAAAGGAGAACTGTATCATAGAAACTCCCAATGTAGAAGAGGAAAAAAATACAGACAGGAATGACTTCACATTATTTCTTTGTTAATAAAATCTGAAATCCATATCTTATCTAGTTAAAAACAACAACAACAACACAAAACATTCTTACCTTTTGTCAATACCGTTTAAATTATTTGTGAAGGCTAAAAAGCAAAGAGCTTTTGGTATATTTTGGCATTTTTAGTATAAACTCAATAGCATCTATTTTACGAACAGCATTTTCTTAATTCCTTTTCCCTGGTATCATTCAATACACGATTTTACATGCTTTCTTCTCGAAGAGCAGTCAGAGCAGAGTCAGCTAGCTCCCTGAGGAAATTGTCTTCGTTTGTTTAGTAATCATGATGCTGCTCATGTATTGAAACACTGCTGAAAGCAAATGGGTCCAAAGTTCTCTAGTGAAGAACAACCCTGCTTTGCTATAAAGCCAAAACCCATGACATCAAATTGCCAAGCAAAGGAAAAACAAACACAGGCTTTGTTTGTGGAGTCAGGCTTCCATTGCTCTAGCTCTACTGGGGTCCTTTTCCTATCCACTAACAGAAGCCCACCACATATACCCCTCAGGCATGGTTGTATTTGCAGACCTTTGAACAGAAAGAAATGACAACTTGCAAGAATTTCAGGACCATCAGCTGGTCCAGCTTGACTCCCCATGAGAAGAATACCACAACAAATTCTCAAACCTCCTTCAGTCTTTTTGATATATTGAAACAATAGGGAATTCACATAGAATGCCACCTTGACAAATTTGCAATATTATGTATAACTAGCACTGAGATTTTGTTCAACCAATAAATGATTGAAATAAAGACATTTGCTTTGCTAGGTATGGTGGTATACAACAAAAATTCTAGCGCTCAAGTGGCTGAAGCAAGAGAATCAAGAGTTCAACAAAACTTGACCTTGTCTCAAAAAGAATGGTGTATTTATTCTGGAAATAAAATTCTCATACATACAAATAGAGTAATTTTAAAAATTAGATTTATTTTACCTACAATTTATTGCTTTCAGTCTCACTAAAATGAACTTATATTTACTCTCTCCATATACAGAGACAATTTAAACAAATAATCTCAAAGAATAAGTCAAGTCAGCATAACCCAATAGTCTAAAGTGGCTTTACAAAAACCACCTCCTAGGGCTACAAGGAGACAGTTTGCGTTCTAGTCTCAGAAATGTTCAAATCATTTTAACTATTTACAATCAGAGTTGTATATAATCTGACTCCAGGACAGATAAGGTCATATAAAAAACTCTTATTGTAAACCAGGAGGTCCCTGCCAGGAAGAAACGTGTATGGTTCTTTGGCAAGATTACTATGCTGTATTTTTTAAATAAATAAATAAATAAATAAATAAATAAATAAATAGGAGACAGTAAAATGAATTGTATATTCTATGTGGATGAATGCAATAGACAAAGGCATGGGTGACTTGCATGACCCAGTTTTCCCAAATATCTGCTATTAAATCAGTATATAATACCAAATACTAATAAGCATGAAGCACCCTAAACAGAAGCATCAATGTAATCACCTTGTTTATTGGACTGAGACCATTAGCACTGGACTTGGACCACTGTACTATAAATACTAATTTGGAAATGTAAAGTCTTAAATTACAGAAGTCTAACTATCATGGAACAAAATTATTGGGTTTATATTAACCTATTATATATATATAATAGATGAGCTTTTCTTGTCACTAATTGAATAAAAACTATTAAGCTATGAATTTAGGAAAGGTATCATTGGTGTTTCATTTTAAAGGGAACCAATTGAAGTGTTTATATGATGTCACTCAAGCCAGTTGTTAAGGCATTAACACTCATTTCTGACCCATGGCATATGTGCTATTACCCTGTACAATCAAGAATATAAAACCAAATGGAACAAAATAAGTTTGGCAATCATTCCTATTTTTAAAAATGAACATTGGATAATAGTTGAGCTCAAGGCTATAGTACAAATGAAAATTAACAGAAATGAAAGCACAGGAAATAATATGCATATCTACAAAGTTCAGCTAGATCCTACCAGCTACATGAACTCAGGGTCTACAAAATGGGAAGAACAGCAGGGCTAGTGCAAATACTGAAGATTAAATGTGGAACTCAGAAGTTGAAACAAGATAAGAAGGAGGAGAAAAGGAAGGGAGAAACATGGGTAAAATCAAGCAGGGTGCAATCAGCTAAGCATAAAAGAAGAACAAGGTATAGAGGAGAACCAGGAGTCTCCAGTCTTAGGAAATAAAAAAACTGGATGTTCTGTGGGTCACTATAATCTTGTATACACTGGGAAAGGATGCTTGTAAGGATTGTTAGCCCACTTAATTATTTCTAATGTTTAGTTTTCCTTTTTCCCCAGATATTTTGAATTGGACCTGGAGCCAGAAGGACAAGAACAAAACAGAAAGCACATTCAAATATAGTTGAATATGTGTGGAGAAAGAGTTGTGAAAAGACAGGTAAGAACCAGGGTAATAAAGGTCTTTCCACCTATGGGCATAGACTTTTAAGAGCCACAGGATGAAATCAAATACCTGGTCCCTAAGTTTCTGGAAAATATGTGCTGTGAGGAATCTCTTCTATCTACAAAGCTTGGACCCCTGAGGGTTATTCTCCCAGGGGAAACAGAACTATAATATTACTGCAAAAGAATTAGTTGGGTTATTTTAAACAAATTTATCAAAGAACATATCCATGTATGGTTTATGTCTACTACAGGTAGCTGTTACTTCTTTATGATTTGTTTTCTTTTAGCTAGCATTACTAGTATTCAGTAAGAAATGTATTTTATCAGTTTGGGCTGCCATATTCTAAAAATAACCAGGAAGTATTATTTTAATTAACTTTTGTTTTAAAATATTTTATTAAAATATTTTATCATATTCTCTCCCCAGTTCCTCTTAGACCCTCCCCCATCTCTCCACCTCCTTGCCCACCCAATGTTTTGTTCTTTTTCTCTCACAAAATAAATCCAAGGGCACAAACAAAATAAGACTAAAATTCTCAAACTGGCAAGACAAAACAAACAAACAAACAAATAAAACAAAAGGATCTAAAAGGAAAGGCTAAGAAGGGGAGCAAAGAGGCATTATTTTAATATTTATTTATTTATTTTACTGTTCTTTTTTTTTCCTTTATTTTTTATTTCTTCAAGTTACATCTCAATCGCAGTCCCCTCCCTATTCCCCCCTCCAGTCTTACTCCCACCCTTATCCCCCATCCTCTTCCCTTTTTTTTTTCTTTTAAGTTTAAGGTATATCTTATTTCCCCCTACACTTTTCCCTTTCAGTCCAACAAATGGCTCTTTCTCTTATAATCATAAAAACAATACAAAACAATAGAGATAATTAGGCCAAAGTTATGAGGGTTATATGGCTTAGCGTACATTCCCAATGTCCAGTCCATATGTATTTGGTACCTGAATTTAACATTCTACTATCTAACCATCTCCATGAATTTAAAGTTCTATATCTGACTCAACATTCATAGTAACTTGCAACACAATCTTAAAAGTATCTTCTTAGATCTATAACACTCTCTTGACTCCTAAACAACTCAAAATTTAATTATGAGACTCTAGTTATCTGTTCTTCAACCACCTCAGAGACCTGAGAGGGATAAATATATCTGATTTTATAGGAAGTACAGGGCCTGCAGCTTCCCAAACTAAGAAATGACATACCAGTGGCTGCCTGGACAGTTCCCATTTTCTCTCCATACATTACAGCATCGCTCTTCAGTCATTTGGCCCCGTTTCTCTGACAGACATTGATTGTAGAGCAGGGGTTATGAGGGACTTACCTACCCTGTCTTGGCAGAGCTAGGCTGTCTACTTACCTGCTTCCAGGTTTTGTCCTTTTTGGACAGAAGTCTGTCTACAGTTGGAGCAAGGGGCTTTTCCTACCAAGAGATAGGCTTGCGACTAATTCAATCATCTCCCACTGGAGATTCTTCGATGCTCATCTTCTACTTGGAGGAGAATAGGGGGTGCTGTCAGGAGTTGATATGTCTTGATATAAAAAAATCTAAAGTTACGAAAACATCTTTGAATGCCATATTCTGCAGATCTCTTGAGGTTTTTGAAGAGGCCCTATCTATCTCTTATATTAGGGTAAGCAGATGTTGCTTGTCTCTTAGCAGCTTTATTTCTGATTAGCTTAGAAAATAACTATAATAGGCTCTCATAGTAACTAACAGAATGACCAACTTGCATAACCATTAGTTTGCATTTCTTAATTATCCTAAACAGTTTATGACAATTAGTAGTAAAAGGCCGAAACATCACATTTCATTTTTTTTTCTTTACCTCCTAACACTTCCATCCCATTTCTCTGGGGTAGGGTGTCCTTATATAACAGTCCCTCATCTCATTTGAGAGGTCGTATGAGGGCCAAGAGCCTCCTCATTCATGGGAGGTCTACGAAGCAGTACCATCAGTGAAGAGTGTCTCATTGCCCGGGAGAGAGAACTATTAAACAAGCAAACCAATAAGCAGACAAATAGATAAAAAAGACTAAAAAATAGAAAAAAATATTAAAAAAATATAAAAAATAAAAATTAAAAATAAAAAGTCTATGTCCAGGTTCCCTTTGGTGTGTTAGTTGTGGTATCGATACCTTCTACTATATAGCTAAAATCCTACTATAAGTGAATAGATGCCATATGCGCCTTTCTGAGTCTGGGTTAGCTCACTCAGGATGAGCTTTTCTAGTTCCATCCATTTGGCGGCAAATTGCACAATTTCATTGTTCCTGATAGCTGAATAATATTCCATTGTGTAGATGTACCACAGTTGTTAAAAGAAATATGGCTAATTAAATTATGTATCTAGTATTTATATTATTAATAATTGATTTGGCAGCCGTTAATTCTTATCCAGACATAAAAAATGAATACAAAAAAGATGGCACATGGATTTTAACAAGCCTTGGCCTGAATTGTGCAATCCAAGCCCATCTAAGCTAGCTCATAATTCTATTACCCAAATATGACCCCGTATATACATATGTCCCCTTGGACTGCCATTTTCCACAATATGCCAATGTTCATGGCCATGTGGAGTGAGGTTCTTTTCTCTAACCCATGGTATGTGCCTCCTTCTTCCTGCTTCTGGCTGGAATTCCTTCTTCTTCCTGCTGCTGGCTGGAATGCTTTTTTTCTCTGTCTAAAGTACAGGCTTCCTGCTCTCAGGAAGTTCCACCTTTTTCTGTCCTTGCCCAATCTCAGGCCTCAGCATTTTATTTAACCAATCAGAGTCAATGTAAGTAACAGACAGCAAACAGGACCAATTAATTAACATTTGGAATACTTAACACTACCCCAACACACAGATTTTTTTAATAATTTATTTTTTATTTCTTCAAGTTACATCTCAATCACAATCCCCTCCCTACTCCCCCCTCCAGGCCCACCTTTCTACCCTCCTCTCCCTCAACCTCCCATCCTCTTCCCTTCTTTTTTTTTTTTTAGTTTAAGGTATTTCTTTTTTCCCCCCAACAGCTCTCCCTTTCAGTCCAACAAATGGTTCTTTTTCTTATAACTATAAATACAATACAAAACAACAGAAATAAATAGGCCACAATTTTAAGAGTTATATGGCTTAGCATACATTCCCAATGTCCAGTCCATATGTATTTGGCACCTGACTTTAACATTCTACTATCTAACCATCTCCATGAGTTTAAAGTTCTATATCTAACTCAGCTTTCATACTAACTTGCCTCATAATTTTAAAAATATCTTCTTAGATCCAGAACACCCTCTTGATTCATAAACAACTCAAAATTTAACTATGAGACTCTAGCTATCTATTCTTCAACCACCTCAGAGACCTGAGAGGGATAAATATATATGATTTTTTAGGAAGTACAGGGCTTGCAGCTTCCAAAACTAAGAAATGACATACCAGTGGCTGCCTGGGCAGTTCCCATTTTCTCTCCATACATTACAGCATCAATCTTCAGCCATTTGGCCCCGTTTCTCTGACAGACATTGATTGTAGAGCAGGAATTATGAAGGACTGACCTACCCTGTCTTGGCTGAGCTAGGCTGTCGACTTACCTGCTTCCAGGTTTTGTCCTTTTTGGACAGCATTCTGTCTACAGTTGGAGCAAGGGGCTTTTCCTACCAAGAGATAGGCTTGCGACTAATTTAATCATCTACCACTGGAGATTCTTCGATGCTCATCTTCTACTTGTAGTAGAATAGGGGTGCTGTCAGGAGCTGACATGTCTCAATATCAAAAAATCTAAAGTTACGAAAACATCTTTGAATGCCATATTCTGCAGATCTCTTGAGGTTTTTGAAGATGCCCTATCTATCTCTTATATTTAGATAGGCAAATATTGCTTGTCTCTTAGCAACTTGATTTCTGAGTAGCTTAGAAAATAACTATGATAGACTGTCATAGTAACTACAAAATGACACGTTTTCATGACTATTACTTTCCGTTTCTTAATTATCCTAAACAGTTTATGTCGGTTGGTAGAAAAAGGTCAAAACTTGACATTTCATTTTTATGTATTACTATGAACAATTCCTTTAAGAAGTGTTACCCTTAATTTTGTATCAATATACAAAGATCAATACCAATTTGGCCAAATATAATCTTAATTTTATATCAATATACAAAGATCAATACCGATGTAGCCCAATACAATCTTAATTTTACATCAATATACAAGGGTCAATACCATTGTGGCCAAATATAATCTTAATTTTGTATCAATATACAAAGATCAATACCGATGTAGCCCTATACAATCTTAATTTTGCATTAATATACAATGATCAATACCAATTTAGCCAAATATAATATTAATTTTGTATCAGTACACAAAGGTATAAGGCCATATTCAATAATCTGTCCTTTTTTCTTGATCTTTCCTATACTATGTCTATGTCCCATTTTTCTCAAGTCTGTTCACTCCTATATAGGAGAGAAAGAAGGATACAGAAAAGAAAAAGAGAGAAGTCCTTGGGTCTACCCTCCAAAACCCTTTTAACAAGACCATTTAACAGCTTGTAGTCTTTTCCCCTAAATAACAAAATTTTCTATTATCTATCAAATAACCAAAGTGGGGGGAACACCCTCCCCACCTTCTGGGGATGGGGCGTTGTTCTCTTAAAATGACTTCCTGCTGATTTGGGATGTAGTAAACCTGTTTGGGGCCCAAATAAGAATGGAAAATGGTTAAAAATATTAATGGAATCATTTGATGTTCAGTTCTTTTGTGCTCAGCTATTTAGATGTCCTAAGAAGTTCATAGACTGAAGCTGATCTTCAGAGCTTTACTGAAGATCTGGCTGGAGTAGTCTGTGGAGATGAACGATCTTAGCAATTTTGAGTTTTTGTGGTTGCAGACTTTTGAGGAAACTGCTATTGAAGAAGTCTTCAAGGATGGATCATCTGGGCCACTCGTCTTCTTTGGTGTCTGATCTGTTTTCTGCTGAGGTTTCCGTTGTCCAGTTGTCACTGGATTCCTTGAATGGATGCTTTAAATCTCCTGGAAAGATAAGAACAGAGCCCTGCCCTAATCCTAACTCTGGGACAATTACCTTTTTTTTTGGGGGGGGGTCAGGTAATATTTTTCCTGGAGCAAATTTGGTTTTTTGACAATATATAAAGTATTACCTTTCAATCCGGATTAAAGAAGAAATTATTTTGATATTTTGGAGCTAAACAAACCTTTAGTGTATATATTTTGAGATCTCAAAGGACAATTTGTTTGAATTGCAGCCTGCCTTTTGTAAGTAGCTTTTAAACTTAAATCTTTCCAAATCCTATGTGCCTGTCTCTGCATTCTAAGTTTTGGGATCAAAGACATGTGGTTCCAACTGATGGGATTAAAGATGTGTTCCTCCACCCCTGGATCAAAGTTTTTCTCTGTTTAGAGTTTGTTTTGTATCAGGTGGCCTTGAGCTCTGAGATGCCTGTTTCTGTCTCTAGTGCTGTTGGGATTAAGGGTGTATTCTTCCCCAATGATGGGACTAAGGGTGTGCACCATCACCACCCTGTTTCTTGTAACTCTAGAATTTATAAGACAACTAACTCTTTAGTGATCCTCCTGTCTCTACTGGAGGTAAAGGCATGGGCTAACACCATGCATTATTTTACCTTAGCTCTAAGTTTTTTCAAATCTTGGAGGTTTGTAAAACCAGGTTGAACAGCTGTCACCTTTAATTTATTTACAGTGTTTTAAACCTGTTACCTGCTTTTTAATGCCAAACCATGGAAATAGCCTATACCTCTACAAAAAAAAAAAAAAACTTTTAAGCTGCTATCAAGTTTGTGTAATCTCTGTAGTCACCTGCAGTCTAACATTCTAATATGAAATTAAGGCCATTTTCCTTTCATGCCAGTAAGGCAATTATACCTTTGGTAAATTATACTTTAAAAATTTTATATTTTATTTTTATTATATTTTTATATTTTTAAGCTTATTAACTCTTTTCTTAAAAAAAGTATTATTTACTTCTAGAACATAGTTTCCTCCCTCCTCCCCTCTTGGCCCCTCCCTTCCTCTCTCCTTCCCTCCCTCCCTCCCTCCCTCCCTCCCTTCTTGTTCCTCTACATGGTACTCTCCTTCTCCTCAGATGAGGTGGGCCCTCACATATCATACTCCCTCAGATCTTGCATCATGTGAGACCCAAGAGCTTCCACTCATACTGGAGCTTGATAAGGCACACCATCTAGGGTGTGGGGTTCCACTAACCTGCAGCAGATTCCATGACTCACTGGTGGGTAGAATTTTTTCTAGGATAGGTATGCTAGGTTCCTATCTATTTGGGTGTGTTGGTTGTAGGATAATTATCCTCTGATGTATGGTTAATATCCATTTGTAAGGGAATACATACCATGTTTATCTTTCTAGGACTGCGTCAGCTCACTTAGGATGAGCTTTTCTAGTTCCATCCATTTGGTTTCAAATTGCATGATTTCCTCATTTCTGATAGCTGTGTAGTATTCCATTGTGTAAATGTACCACAGATTTTTTATCCATTCTTCAGTTGAAGGACATCTGGGTTGTTTCCAGTTTCTGGCTATTACAAATAAAGCTGCTATGAACATTGTTGAGGCAATGTCCTTGTGGTTTCATTTCAAATCTTTTGGATATATGCCCAAGAGGGGTATGGCTGGGTCTTGAGGTAGATTTATTCCCAATTTTCTAAGATATCTCCAGATTGATTTCCAAAGTGGTTGCACAAGTTTGCAGTCCCACCAGCAATGGGGGAGTGTTCCCCTTTCTCCACATCCTCGTCAGCATGTGCTATCATTTGAGTTTTTGATCTTAGCCATTCTGACAGGTGTGAGATGGAATCTCAGAGTTGTTTTAAGTTGCATTTCCCTGATAACCAAAGAAGTTGAACATTTCCTTAAATACCTCTCAGCCTTTAGAGATTCCTCTTCTGTGAATTCTCGGTTTAGCTCTGTACCCCATTTATTGATGGGGTTATTTGATTTTTTGGTGTTTAATTTCTTCAGTTCTTTATATATTTTGGATATTAGCCCTCTGTCAGATGTTGGGTTGGTGAAGATCCTTTCCCACTCTGTAGGCTGCCGTTTTGTTCTAAGGACATTGTCCTTTGCCTTACAGAAGCTTTTCAATTTTATAAGATCCCATTTATTGATTGTTTGTTTTAGTGCCTGAGCTATTGGTGTTCTATTCAGGAATTTGCTACCAGTGCCAATGATTTCAAGGCTTTTCCCCAATTTCTCTTCTATTAATGTTAGTGTGTCTGGATTTATGTTGAGGTCCTTGATCCACTTAGACTTAAGTTTTGCACAGGGTGTTAAGTATGGATCTATTTGCATTCTTCTACATGTTGACATCCAGTTAGACCAGCACCATTTATTGAAGATGCTTTCCTTTTTCCATTGTATGTTTTGGCTTGTTTATCAAAAATTAAGTGACCATAGGTGTGTGGGTTTATTTCTGGGTCTTCAATTAGATTCCATTGGTGAACTGGTCTGTTTCTATACCAGTACCATGCTGTTTTTATTACTATTGCCCTGTAGTACAGCTTGAAATCCGGGATGGTGATGCCTCCAGATGTTCTGTTATTGTACATGTTTGATTTAGCTATTCTGGGTCTTTTTTTTATTCCATATGAAGTTGAGAATTTTTTTTCCAGATCTGTAAAAAATTGAGTTGGTATTTGGATAGGAATTGCATTGAATCTGTATATTGCTTTTGGTAAGATTGCCATTTTCATTATGTTGATCCTACCTATCCATGAACAAGGGAGATCTTTCCATCTCCTGATATGTTCTTCAATTTCTTTCTTCAGGGACATGAAGTTCTTATCATACAGGTCTTTCACTTG
Source organism: Lophiomys imhausi (assembly GCA_907164525.1). Classification (NCBI taxonomy): domain Eukaryota; kingdom Metazoa; phylum Chordata; class Mammalia; order Rodentia; family Muridae; genus Lophiomys; species Lophiomys imhausi. Next base: position 13,313,250 of record CAJQZJ010001969.1, read on the forward strand.
CTTGGTTAGAGTTACCCCCAGGTATTTTATATTATTTGTGGCTATTGTGAAGGGTGTTGATTCCCTTATTTCTTTCTCAGCCCATTTATCTTTTGTGTAAAGAAGGGCTACTGATTTTTTTGAATTGATTTTGTATCCAGCCACCTTGCTGAAGGAGTTTATCAGCTGTAGAAGTTCTCTGGTGGAATTTTTGGGGTCACTGACGTATACTATCATATCATCTGCAAATAGGGATACTTTGACTTCTTCCTTTCCAATTTGTATTCCCTTGATCTCTTTTAGTTGTCTTATTGCTCTAGCTAAACTTCAAGTACTATGTTGAAGAGATATGGAGAGAGTGGGCAGCCTTGCCATGTCCCTGATTTTAGAGGAAATGCTTCAAGTTAATCTCCATTTAGTTTGATGCTGGCTATTGGCTTGCTGCAAATTGCTTTTATTATGTTTAAATATGGTCCTTGTATGCCTGATCTCTCTAAGACTTTTATCATGAAAGGGTGCTGTATTTTGTCAAAAGCTTTTTCAGCATCCAATGAGATGATCATGTGGTTCTTTTCTTTCAGCTTGTTTATGTGGTGAATTACATTGATGGATTTTCTAATGTTGAACCACCCCTGCATCCCTGGGATGAAGCCTACTTGATCATGGTGTATGATACTTTTGATGTGATCTTGGATCCAGTTTGCAAGTATTTTATTAAGTATCTTTGCATCCATGTTCATAAGGGAAATTTGTCTGAAATTTTCTTTTTCTTTGGGTCTTTGTGAGGTTTAGGTATCAGGGTAACTGTGGCCTCATAGAATGTGTTTGGCAGTATTCCTTCTGTTGCTATGTTGTGGAAGAGTTTGAAGAATATTGGTGTTAGCTCTTCTTTGAATGTCTGGTAGAATTCTGTGCTGAAACCATCTGGACCTGGGCTTTTTTTTGGTTGGAAGACTTCTAATGACTTCTTCTATTTCCTTAAGGGTTATAGGACTGTTTAATTTGTTTACCTGTTCTAGATTTAACCTTGGTAGGTGGAATCTATCAAGAAAATTGTCCATTTCATTTAGATTTTCCAATTTTGTGGAGTACAAGTTTTTGAAGTAGGACCTAACGATTCTTTGGATTTCCTCAATGTCTGTTGTTATTTCCCCCTTTTCATTTCTGATTTTGTTGATTTGGGTATTTTCCCTCTGCCTTTTAGTTAGTTTAGCTAACGGCTTGTCTATTTTGTTGATTTTCTCAAAGAACCAGCTCTTGGTTTTGTCGATTCTTTGTATTGTTCTTTTTGTTTCTAAGTTGTTGATTTCAGCCCTGAGTTTGATAATTTCCTCTCATCTGCTCCTCTTGGGAGTGTTTGCTTCTTTTTGTTCTAGCTCTTTCAGGTGTTCTTTTAGGTGGCTAGTATAGGAATTCTCCAGTTTCTTTTTGAAGGCACTTAGAGCTATAAACTTTCCTCTTAGCACTGCTTTCAATGTGTCCCATAAGTTTGGGTATGCTGTGCCTTCATTTTCATTGAGTTCTAAGAAGACTTTAATTTCTTTTTTTATTTCTTCCCTGACGCAGAGGTCATTGAGGAGAGAGTTGTTCAGTTTCCATGTTTTTGGAAGCACTCTGTTGTTTTGGTTATTGTTGAAGCCTAGCTTTATTCCTAGATGGTCTGATAAGTTACAAGGAGTGATTTCAATTTTCCTGTATCTGTTGAGGCTTGCTTTGTGACCAACTATATGGTTGATTTTGGATAAGGTTCCGTGAGGTGCAGAGAAGAAAGTGTATTCTTTTGTTTATTCTGTAGATATCAATTAGGTCCATTTGATTCATGACATCTATTAGGTTCATTATTTCTCTGTTTGGTTTCTGCATTGTTGATCTGTCCAGTGGTGAGAGTGGTGTGTTGAAGTCTCCCACCATTAATGTGTGAGGTTCAGTGTGGGATTTGAGCTTCAGTAGTGTTTCTTTAATGAATATGTGTGGTCTTACATTTGGGGCATAGATGTTTAGTATTGAAATTTCATCTTGGTGGATTTTTCCTTTGATGAGTATATAGTGTCCTTCCCCATCTCTTTTGATTAATGTTGGTTGAAAGTCCAATTTGTTGCATACTAGAATTGCTACTCCAGCTTTTTTCTTGGGTCAATTTGCTTGGTATATCTTTTTCCAGCCCTTTACTTGGAGATAATGTCTATCTTTTTTGCTGAGGTGTGTTTCTTGTAAGCAGCAGAATGTCGGATTCTGTTTTTGCATCCATTCTGCTTGCCTGTGCCTTTTTATTGGGGAATTGAGTCCATTGATGTTGAGAGATATTAATGACCAGTGATTGTTACTTCCTGCCATCTTGATGTTGGTGGAAATACTGTGTGAGTGAGCTTTTTTCTTTTGGTTTTGCTGCAGGCATGCTATTTGCTTCCTGTGCTTTCTTGTGTGTAGTTAACCTCTTTGGGTTGAAGTTTTCCATCCAACATATTCTGTAGAGATGGATTTGTGTGTAGATATTGTTTGAATTTAGCTTTGTCATGGAATATCTTGTTTTCTCCATCTATGTTGATTGACAATTTTGCAGGGAATAGTAGTTTGGCCTGGCATTTGTGGCTTTTTAGGGTCTGCAAGACATCTGTCCAGGCCCTTCTGGCTTTTAGAGTCTCTGAAGAAAAGTCAGGTGTGATTCTGATAGGTTTGCCATTATATGTTATTTGACCCTTTTCCCTAGCAGCTTTTAAAATTCTTTCTTTGTTCTGTACATTTAGTATTTTGATTATTATGTGGCAGGAAGATTTTCTATTCTGGTTTAATCTATTTGGGGTTCTGTAAGCTTCTTGTACAGTTATAGGCATCTCTTTTTTTAGATTTGGGAAATTCTCTTCAATGATTTTGTTGAAGATATTTTCTGGTCCATGGAGGTGGAACTCTTCTCTTTCTTCTATTCCTATTATTCTGAGATTTTGTCTTTTCATTGTGTCCTTGATTTCCTGAAGGTTTTGTGTCAGGACTTTTTTAGATTTGACATTTTCTTTGACAGATGTATCAATTTCTTCAATTTTATCCTCTGAGCCTGAAATTCTTTCTTCCATCTCTTGTAATCTGTTGGTGATGCTAGTGTCTGTAGTTCCGATTCTTTTCTTAAGGTTTTCCAGTTCTATGGATGTCTCGAATTGGATTTTCTTCACTGCTTCAACTCCCTTTTCAGGTCTTCCATTCCTTTAAGTGCTTTATTCATTTCCATCACCTCCTTTGCAGTATTTTGTTGTTGCTCTCTGAGGTATTTGATTTCCTCCCTTAGGCCTTCTATTATTAATATAAGCATAGGATTAAGGTCATTTTCCTTTGCTTCAATTGTGTTCAGCTATCCAGGGTGTCTGTAGCATTATTGCTAGGATCTGGAGACATCCTATTTTTTTTGGTTTTTTTTTACCATGTTCTTGAGCTGACCTTTTGTCATCTGATGGACCCAGGTGTTATCTGTTTGTTTCTTTTGTTACCTGACCTTGGTGCTCAGGAAAACTCCCTGCCCTGGGGGTTGATTGATCCTAAGATCCTGGTGTTTACCTCCAGACGGCAGATGGCGGGCAGGTTCCTGTAATAGACTGACTGGCTCTCGGAGAGGAGGGTGGCTGCCGCTCTCTTCAACTGCTTGTGACCCAATTAGACCAATATAGAGGGGATTGGAGTGGGGAGAGGGCTAGCCTCTGAGGACCTGGGAGCTGACAGGTCTCCTCAGAAAGGCAGGAAGAGCTGTGGTTGCATCTGTTTTCTCCTCTCATTGACCCAGTCGTTCTGGCTCCACAGCTAGGCTGACTATGCAGGCAGGGAGCTCCACCCACAACAGATGCCGGCCTCAGTGTGCCTGTTTTTGATTGCCTCAGATGCTTGGGTGCTAGGGTGAGTGACCCACCCGCCCCAGTATTTGTGGAGAACACACAGTTGTGGGCTCTGTTTGCAGGCAGTCTCTTGGCTCCTAATTGCTTTGCTGTGACTGGGTTAGGTCTCTGCCTCTCTTCTACAGTGCACACTGTGCCGCCATGTTGAAAACTCCAGAAAAAAATAATCTCACATACCTTTGCTCTTGTGGTGTGGCTGTTTTTCCCTCTTGGGTGTACAGGTACGAGTGCAGGCTGGATATCACAACACACAGTTTTTTAACCCATTCTTCAGTTGACGGACATCTGGATTGTTTCCAGTTTCTAGCTATTACAAATAATGCTGCTATGAACATAGATGAGGAAACATCCTTATGATTCTGTGAAGAGGCATTTGGGTGTATACCCAGAAGTGGTATGGCTGGGTCCTGAGGCAAAGCAATTCCAAGTTTTCTAAGATATCACCAGACTGACCTCCATAGTGGTTGCACAAGCCTGCATTCCCACCAGCAATGGAGTAGGGTACCCCTTTCTCCACACCCTCGCCAGCATGTGCTGTCATTTGAGTTTTTGATCTTAGCCACTCTGACATGGAATCTCAGAGTCGTCTTGAGTTGCATTTCTCTGATGATTAAGGATGCTGAACATTTCTCCAAGTGTCTCTCAGCCATTAGAGATTCCTCCTTTGTGAATTCTCTATTTATCTTGGTCTCCCATTTTTTGATTGGATTATTTGGTTTCTTGGCTTTTAATTTCTTGAGTTCTTTGTAGATTTTGGATATTAGACCTCTGTCAGATGTGGGGTTGGTGAAGATTTTCTCCCAGTCTGTAGGCTGCCGTTTTGTTCGAATGACAGTGTCTTTTGCCTTACAGAAGCTTTTCAGTTTCATGAGGTCCCATTTATTGATTGTTGATCTCAGGTCCTGAGTTGTTGGTGTTCTGTTAAGGAAGTTGTCACCTGTGCCAATTAGTTCGAGGGTTTCTCCCACTTTTTCTTCTAGTAGATTTGGTGTGACAGGTCTTATGTTAAGGTCTTTGATCCACTTGGACTTAAGTTTTGTACAAGGTGATAAGTATGGGTCTAATTTCATTCTTTTACTAGTGGACATCCAGTTGGACCAGCACCATTTCTTGAAGATGCTGTCCTTCCATTGTGTTGTTTTGGCTTCTTTTTCAAAAATTATGTGGCCATACGTGTGTGGGTTTATTTCTGGATCTTCAATTCAATTCCATTGACCTACTGGTCTGTTTCTATACCATGCTGTATTTACAACTATTGCTCTGTAGTAGATCTTGAAATCTGGGATGGTGATACTTCCAGATGATTTTTTATTGTACAGGATTGATTTAGCTATTCTGGGCTTTTTGTTTTTCCATATGAAATTGAGAATAGCTCTTTCTAAGTCTATAAAAAATTGTGTTGGTATTTTGATAGGAATTGCATTGAATTTATATATTGCTTTTGGTACAGTGGCCATTTTTATTATGTTGATCCTACCTATCCATGAGCATGGGAGATCTTTCTATCTTCTAAAGGCCTCTTCCATTTCTTTCTTGAAGGGCTTGAAGTTCTTGATGTACAGATCCTTTACTTGCTTGGTTAGAGTTACACATAGTTATTTTATGTTGTTTGTGGCTATTGTGAAGTGGGTTGTTTCCCTAATTTCTTTCTCAGCCCATTTGTTTGTTGTGTAAAGAAGGTCTTCTGATTCTTTTTTGAATTAATTTTGTATCCTGCCACTTTGCTTAAGGTGTTTATCAGCTGTAAGAGTTCTCTGGTGGAATTTTTGGGGTCGCTTATGTATACTATCATATCATCTGCAAATAGGGATAATTTGACTTCTTCGTTTCCGATGTTTATGCTTTTGATCTCCTTTAGTTGTCTTATTGCACTAGCAAGAACTTCAAGTACTATATTGAAGAGATATGGTGAAAATGGACATCCTTTTCTTGTCCCTGAGTGTAGAGGAAATGCTTAAAGTTTCTCTCCATTTAAATTGTTGTTGGCCACTGGCCTGCTGTATATTGCGTTTATTATTTCTAAGTATGGTCCTTGTATGACCGTTCTTTCCAGAACTTTTTGCATGAAGAGGTGTTGGATTTTGTCAAATGCTTTTTCTGCATCTAGTGAGATTATCATGTGTTTTTTTTTCTTTCATCTTGTTTATATGGTGAATGACGTTGATAGACTTTCGTATGTTGAACCATCCCTGCATTCCTGGGTTGAAGCCTACTTGATCATGGCGTATGATACTTTTGATGTGTTCTTGAATTCGATTTGCTAGTATTTTATTAAGTATTTTTGCATCTATGTTCATGAGGGAGATTGGTCTGAAGTTCTCTTTCATTATTGGGTCTTTATGTGGTTTAGGAATCAGGGTGACTGTGGCCTCATAGAATGAGTTTGGCAATGTTCTTTCAGATTCTATTTGGTGAAAGAGTTTGAAAAGTATTGGTGTTAGCTCCTCTTTGAACGTCTGGTAGAATTCCGTGCTAAAGCCACCTGGCCCTGGGCTTTTTTTTTGGTTGGGAGATTTTTAATGTATGTTTCTATTTCCTTAGTAGTATAGGGCTGTTTAATCTGTTTATCTGATCTTGATTTAGCTTCGGTAGGTGGAATCTATCAAGAAAATTGTCCATTTCACTTAAGTTTTCAAATTTGGTGGAGTATAGATTTTTAAAGTAGTATCCAAATATTCTCTGGATTTCCTCAATGTCTGTTGTTATTTCTCCCTTTTCATTTCTGATTTTGTTGATTTGTGTTTTCTCCCTCTGTCTTTTAGTTAATTTGGCTAAGGGTCTGTCTATTTTGTTGATTTTCCTTAAGAACCAACTCTTGGTTTCATTTATACTTTGTATAGTTCTTTTTGTTTTTAAGTTGTTGATTTCAGCCCTAAATTTGATAATCTCCTGCCTTCTGCTCCTCTTGGGAGTGTTTGCTTCTTTTTTTTTCCAATTCACCCAGTTTAGCTGTTAATTCGCTAATATGAGCTGTCACAATTTTCTTTTTGAAGGCACTTAGTGCTATGAACTTTCCTCGTAGCTCAGCTTTCATTGTGTCCCATAGGTTTGGGTATGTTGTGTCTTCATTTTCGTTGGATTTTAAGAAGTCTTTGATTTCCTTCTTTATTTCTTCCCTGACCCAATGGTCCTCTAGTAAAAAGTTGTTCAATTTCCATGTGAGTGTAGACTTTCTGTTGATTCTTTTGCTATTGAAGTCCAACTTTATTCCATGGTGGTCTGATAAGATACAAGAGGTTATTTCAAATTTCTTGTATCTGTTGAGGCTATCTTTGTGTCCAACTATATGGTCGATTTTGGAGAAGGTTCCGTGAGGTGCTGAGAAGAAGGTGTATTCTTTTGTGTTTGGGTGAAACGTTCTGTAGATATCTGTTAGGTCCATTTGGTTCATGATCTCTGTTAGACTCATTATTTCTCTGTTTGGCTTCTGTCTTGATGATCTGTCCATAGCTGAGAGTGGAGTGTTGAAGTCTGCCACTATTAAAGTGTTTGGATCGATGTGTGATTTAGGTTTTAGAAACATTTCTTTTATAAATGTAGGTGCCTTTGTATTTGGGGCATAGATGTTCAATATTGAGATGTCCTCTTGGTGGATATTTCCTTTAATGTGTATGTAATGCCCTTCTCTGTCTTTTTTTCTTAACTTCAATTGGAAGTCTATTTTGTTTGATATTAGGGTGGCTACTCCAGCCTGTTTTGTGGGTCTATTTACTTGGAAGACCTTTTCCCAGCCCTTTACTCTGAGATAGTGTTTATCTTCAATAGTGAGATGTGTTTCTTGTATACAGCAAAAAGATGGGTCTTGTTTACGGATCCAGTCTGTAATCTGTGTCTTTTTATTGGTGAGTTGAGTCCATTGATGTTCATGGATATTAGTGACCAGGGGTTGTTATTTCCCATTATTTTGGTATAGCTGGCTGTCTTTTGTTTCTTTTTGTTTAGTTGCTGTGGAGGTTTCTATTTCCTCTGTTTTCTTGGGTGTAGTTATCTTCTCTGTGTTGGAATTTTCCTTCTAGGATCTTCTGTAGGGCTGGGTTTGTGAGGAGATATTGTTTCAATTTGATTTTGTCATGGAATATATTGTTTTCTCCATCTATGTTTATAGAGAGTTTTGCTGGGTATAGTAGTCGGGTTGGGCACCTATGTTCTCTCAGGGCTTGTAGGACCTCCGTCCAGGCCCTTCTAGCTTTTAAAGTTTCTGAAGAGAAGTCAGGTGTGATTCTGATGGGTCTACCTTTGTATGTGACTTGGCCTTTTTCTCTTACAGCTTTTAATATCCTTTCTTTGTTATCTACATTTAGAGTTTCTATTATTATGTGGCGAGAGGAGTTTCTTTTCTGATCTAACCTGTTTGGTGTTCTGTAAGCCTCTTGGATTTTTACTAGCATCTCTTTCTTTAGGTTTGGGAAGTTTTCTTCTATGATTTTGTTGAAGATATTTCCTGGACCATGGAGTCGGGAGTCTTCTCTTTCCTCTATGCCTATAATTCTTAGGTTCTGTCTTTTCATTGAGTCCTTGATTTCTTGGATGTTTTGGGTGAGAGATTTTTTTTTTTAGCTTTCTCATTTTCTTTGGATGTTGTTCTGATTTCTTCCATTGAATCTTCCATGCCTGATATCCTGTCTTCCATCTCTTGCATCCTATTTTTGATACTCACATCCGTAGTTCCTGTTCTCTTCTCTTGATTCTCCATTTCCCCCTTTAACTCTGACTGTGTTTTCTTTACTTTTTCCATTTCTTTTTTCATGTCTTGAATGGTATTGTTCATTTTGTACATTTCCTTCTCCAGTTTGCTTGTTTTTGCCTGGAAATCTTTCATTGTTTTGTCCTTTTCCTGTTCAAGATGAGTCACCTTGGCTTGGAGCTCTTTAATGGTGTTATTCGTTGTTTTGACTTGTAAAATTGTGGCTTCTTTGAATTCCTTCATATTTTTAAGTTCTTCTTGAAGGGACTTTATCACTTTCCATATGTAGAATTGTCATTGTTTTCATGTGTTTCAGCTGTGGTGAGGTGGTTCAGTCTGGACGGAATAGTGTTGCTTTCTTTTGTTGGAGACATTTCGCTCTTTTTTTTTTTTTTTGGTCTGGGGCCTCTGGCCATGTGGAATTTTTTTGCTGTCTTCTGGACTTGGGTCCAAAGATGGTGCTTTGGTACAGGATTTGAGTTGCCTTACTCGACTCCTATCAGGTGAGTCATTCAGCCCCGCCTCCCAGGTGGAGACCTAATTAATCCAGGTGGCAGAGCTGTGTAAAAGTAAGCTCTGGTTCCCTGCCGGAAGGGCCAGTACTGGTACAAAAGTCCGATATAGGACAGTTTCAGATATCTCGCATTTTGCCTAGGGTTGGTTCCTGTAGCAGGTAAATCTGCTGTTCAACTCCAATAGCCTTGCCGCTCCCGTGGCTTGTAAACTGGCTAGTTTCGTCACAGACTGCAATTTGCAGTCTGAAGGCACTTTGCAGCCGAGCTGAGCTCACTTCCAAGGGTCGCAACCTTTCGCCAGATAGTTTCATCATCTGTGCAAGACCTGGGGATGCCCAGCAGGGTGGGGATTATCTCTGCATGGGATCTCAATCTGCCAGCTGGGTATTAGGTTGGAACTTACCCGGAGTCTCTCCTGGTGGGGGGATGGGTGATCCCGATTCCTGGGTCCAGTGGCCTCCTTGCGTGTCCGAGAGTGGGAAGGAGCATCCTGCCCAGGGATCCTCCGTGGTCCCTGGGTATCTGGATGAGATTTAGAAGGGGTTGTGCCCTTTGTAAAGCATCCTGCAACACTTTCCGCCTTGTGACTGTTAACCCCGAAATCAAAATACGTCCGCACAGGCCGCCACCATCTTGGATCCCCCCTTAATATTTATTTTTGATGGGTGATTTAGGCTGGATTTTTTAGAAGTCTGCATTTCCGTAATTTAGAAATTAGGTAGAGTTATGTTATTCACTTCAATAATAAAGCATGATTAATCAAAAAATTGTTAATGTCCATAAAACTAATTATAATTGATAGAGACAAAAGAATAACAAAACTGTTTCCCTGTGTGCTGTAAGTCAGACTTCCAGTGTGAACTGGTATCCTAACCTGTTCTGCTCCCAGACTCTCTCATGGTCTCTGATACATTCCTGAGAGTCTATCATTGGCATTCTTCACTCTGTTGCTTAAGGGCAGACAAATGAAAGAGGAAGAGGAAAAAAACTAAGTGAAATAAGAAAGGTCATGGAGTAGGCAGAGAGTACATATAGAGAACATAAAATTGTTTTTCAGTGTGTCCTAGTATAGTCTGTGAAAGCTATAATAGAAATGAAGCTCCCAAAAGCTCTGAATGGGATCAGATGGAGACTCATTGCCACATATGGGACCAGAATAATTCTCTTTTTTGGAATCTAAAATACGACCTCAAAGATTGCACTAACCGGTATGAAACTTGAAGTAAAAGACCAGATTGGACTCACACAATGAATATAAGGAACTATGTAACTGATCTCTAAAAAGAAAAGAATAAAACATATTACATCCAAAATGAAAAGTAGTGTGTGTATGTTTGTGTGTGTGTGTGTGTGTGTGTGTATGTGTGTGTGATATACAGAAAATGATGAGATATACAGAGACATTTAGTTGCATTTTCTTTTGTAGCTTTGATGAGCTACAGCTGAACTTAAAGCCAGATTTTGTGAAAGCCCCATATATTTCATCCCTTTCCTTAAGCCCACCTTGGTTGGTATAATTCTTGCTTCTTGTAACATCTGCTTAACTATAGGACTCTTCCCTATCTATTCTACAGTGAGATACTTTGTTGATGGGAATAATAAGACAATGACACTCTATTTACTACTGCCATTGTGCCATCTGAAGGCATCACTCTAGCAGCTCCTAGAATCTAAATGACCTTTGCTTAAATCTGTTGCACGTCTTTGACTAGAAACGTAGTAGCAATTCAGTGAGATTATTACATTGCTGACCCAAATGTCCCATAGGACAGAGAAATATGGCTGTCTTTTGTTAAGCAAAGATTAAACCAGAAACATCCTGCTAGCCAACCATTCCAAAGAACTATCATCACACTTTACTTCCAATGAGTACACATCTGTTTCTGAAGATGTTAGTGAGATAAAAATACAAAAATGACTATTTTCCAGAGAATATTTGGTGCAAGTATAAACTGCAAAAGAAAACTTCCAGGAAGACTTAATTGGAAGTAACTCTCCCTCCCCTCATTAATTCTCTTTCAGTTCATTATTCTATCTAAGTTTACTAGTTGACATAGAAGGAAATTAGACTCATATTTATCACCCTGCACAAAACTTTAATCTAAGTGGATCAATCAAAGACCTTAACATAAGGCCTGACACACTAAATGTAATAGAAGAGAAAGTGGGGAAAAGCCTCGAACTCATTGGCACAGGTGACAACTTCCTGAACAAAACACCAACAGTTCAGGATCTAAGACCAACAATCAATAAATGGGACCTCATGAAACTGAAAAGCTTATGTAAGGCAAAAGACACTGTCATTCGAACAAAACAGCAGCCTACAGATTGGGAAAAAATCTTCACCAACTCCACATCTGACAGAGATGTAATATCCAAAATTTACAAAGAACTCAACAAATTAAATGCCAAGAAACCAAATAATCCAATCAAAAAATGGGTAACAGAGCTGAACAGAGAATTCACAAAGGAGGAATCCCTAATGGCTGAGAGACACATGATGAAATGCTCAGCATCCTTAATCAGCAGAGAAATGCAACTTAAGACGACTCTGAGATTCCATCTCACACCTGTCAGAATAGCTAAAATCAAAAACTCAAATGACAGCACATGCCTGTGAGGTTGTGCAGAAAGGGGAACACTCCTCCATTGCTGGTGGTGCAAGCTTGTACAACCACTATGGAAATCAGTCTGATGATATCTTAGAAAACTTGAAATAGCTCTACCTCAAGACCCAGCCATACGACTTCTGGATATACATCCAAATGGTTCCTCACCAAACCACAAGGAAGTTTCCTCATCTATGTTCATAGCAGCCTTATTTGTAATGGCTAGAAACTGGAAACAACAGAGATGTCCCTCAACCTATGAATGGATTAAAAAAAAAACTGTGGTACATCTACGCAATGGAATAGTACTTAGCCATCGGAAACAACGAAATCATGCAATTTGCAGCCAAATGGATGGAACTAGAGAAGCTCATCCTGAGTAAGCTAATCCATACTCAGAAGGATGCACATGGCATCTATTCACTTATTATTGTATTTTACCCATATAGTACAGGATAACTACACTACAATCAATGCACCAAAAGGAACAGGAACCTAGACTTTGTTACCTGTCAATGGGACACTTTGCCCTAGTGGTGCTGCCTTGTAGGCCCCCAGTGTATGAGGAGGCTCTTGGCCCTCATATGACTGCTGAACTGGGATGGGGGACTGTTATGTAGGGACACTCCACTCTGGAGGAGTGGGTTGGAAGGGATAGGGGGTGGAGGGTGAGAGAGTGGGACTGGGAGGGGTGGAAAGAGGACACTGTGATGGAGATGTAACCTGAAATAATAAATAAACATTAAAGAAAGAAAAAAAGAACAAAGCAAACAAACAAAAAACTATTAAAAATTGAAATATTTCACTACAATAAGTATAGTTTCATAAATAAATGAACAAGTATAATTCTAAAGTGAAGGAAGCACTAACTGGCTTTCAAACTTAATAAAGCTACTGTTATCAAAACAATTCAATGCAGTAAAAGTATTCATAAACATAGGTGCTGGAGCAACTGGATGTCTGTAGGTAAACAAAAATTAAATAATAGAGTTTCAGTAACTTCCTTAATACTCATTACAAAAGGTCATTCAAAATGGACCATACAGCTAGGTATAAATGTAAAATTCTAAAACTTGTAGAACAAAGAAGAAAACCTAGCTTATGTAGGTAAAGTATATGATAAGCATGCCAACAAAGAAATATTTCATAACTCCATAAACACAACTTAAGAAAATGTTTTATAAATTTCTTGTTACTGAAAGAATGCCAATAGAATTATTTTAAAATGCCATAAACAAAAATAAAAATTTAAAAAGACACATTAAGTAAAATATTCACAGGAAAACTATCTAATTTTATGAAGATTAACAACCTCAACAGCAACCTCAGCAAGAAACATGCATAAATAGCACAACAGTGTAAGAAAGTATGTTCAATACATGGTCCATGTGCAAACTGAAAAAAACTTTTTAAAAATCAGAAACTTCTGGGAATGATAAATCTGACACACTGACAACACCAAATGGATGATGATTAGATGTGAACAGCAGGGACTCTTGTTCAGTCTTTAGTCATATTGGGAATACAAAATGTTGTAGCCATGTTTGAAGATAATATTAATCATACGTATAACATGCTCATTTATTCCAAAGGAGTTGAAAGCTTGTCTATAAAAAAATTTCCACAAATTATACAGAAAAATATGGATGTTAATAGTACCTTCTTCCTTAATTACCAAAATCAGAAATAACCAAGATACTTTTGGTGGGTGAATAGATCCCTACACAATAATGTAAACAGGCTGTCATACCACAAAGAGACATGAAAGAAAGTTAAATACACATTACTAAGTGAAAATATACAATCTGAAAAGCCTACATACTATTATATGATTCCTACTTCAGGATATTCCAGATAAGACAAAGCTATGGAAACAATACAAAGAAAGATAAACAGAATTTGGGGCTTGAAAGATAATCGGCATAGTTGAAAAGTAAGAACTGTGTATAAAATACCTGAATATGAGATAGTTATCAATACATATCTATCTATGTCCATAAAATGCACAACACAAAGAGCAAACGCTAAGCCAAACTATGGCTTTTAAGTGTTGTTTGCATGTAGGGCATTATGATTGGAAAGTTAGGATCATTAATTGTAATATACATACTCATTGATGGAATATATGGTTGGATATTTTATGTTTATCTAGGAGTTATATGGGATATCTCTAGAGCTTAGTGTCTCTGCAAACCTAAAATTATTCTAATAACATAAAGTATAAATAGTCAAGCTTCTGAATGATGAAATATGAAAGTGGGTAGACATATAAGCACAATCTTCTAATGGTGTTTTTACAACTTAAAAGAAGAATAAATTCCAGACAATTTGTGCTTTGAATATTAATGCACACATCAACAAATAAGGTGAGATTGAAAGATGGGCTCACTGTGACAAGATATAGTAAGTTCTCATAAAGCAAACTCTGAACACCATCTACACTTATGCAGGAATGTTAATCTAAATCAAATCTTAAAGTAAGTAAGGTCAATCAGCTGAGACTCTTTTTGCTCATTAGCTCTCCCTTTAAATAGCCTTCTGACACATACTGAATGATTACATGCATAAACAAGAGTTGCGATGTGCAGAATATATTCTTGTAAAATACAGTTGCAGAAACAGATACTGAAATATTTATCAGGTGGACCTTGTCTAGCATACTGGAAATGATAACCTGACAAATCAGGTTACTAGAAGTTCTTGAGGGAATCATAAATGTTATCAGTGGATTTACAGATCCTACAAAAATACCTCTCTAAAAACAAGCCTGAGTAGCTCTCTGCCTAGAGACACAACCCCCAAGCAGGAACCCAGACACTAACTCAAGTGGTTCTGAACACATAGCAGCATATTCCAAAGCCATGGCTTCATCAATTAAGCTCTAAGTTATTTAATTCCCTAAAATAATTAGAGACATACCTCATCATAGTCCAAGAGTTAGAGTCATCATTGTGTATCCATTCTCATCTTTTGGTGCAACTTTACTGCCAAGTCACCAGCATAGAACATTAACAAATTTAGTAAAGAGGTGGAGACAGGATTTCATCCTTGTAAAGTAGATTGTTAAAAGCTAAACACTAAGAATTTTAATATTTCTAAGACTTTAAAGGTAATGTTTCCCTATTAGCATAGTTTAATAATTTCTTATATTATAACTAAAATATCTCACACTAATAAATCAATCAACTAGAAACATTGCTAAAATTCTACCTAGGATTGTCTTTGAGGTGACACAGAATTAAACTAAGAATCATCTTTCCTTTCAACCTTAGTAATGAGGTTTAGGGACTAAGAAATGCAGTCTATTTGATGATGGTTTATTTAAGATGAAAGACACATTGTTTATTTGGATTTAGAGATAGAATCAACATTCAACAACTTAAATGCAAAAGACTATTGGTGCCATTTGCAGGAGTGGGAAGGAAAAATAATCCAAGATCTCCTAGAGGGCTAAAAAGGCATTCCCTAGCAGAAACAAACTGTGGGGAAACAGGGCTAGAGAGACTTGAAAGACATCATCATGCCACCCAAGGACAGCCTTCCTGAACAAAACACTGTCTCTTTGGCTGCTTGTTCCAATCGCATTGTCTCCTCCATCTTTGATATGAGGGCTTTCACCTTATCTCATTTTGTCTTGTTTAAGGCATGTTCTTTCTGAAGAGGAAATGGAGGGAGAACAGATCTGGAGATAGGGGGAAGTGGGGGAACTGGAAGAGTGAGGGGGAAAGTATGGTTGTAATAAAAAAGAGAGAGAGAGAAAGAAACAGCTTTAGCTGAAATCCAAAATAGTCCTACCACAGAGAACATTACAATCCATTGTGGTAGGTTTAGTGTTAGCATACAATAGCATAGGAAACTTGGAATAAGGTTGGACTTTAAGACAAAAGACTTACTTCTGAAGTGATAAGTCCTTGGGAACTCAACAAGGACCAGGACCTCTTTGATCTTAGGGCTAGGGGCAGGACATGCCCTCTGAGGTGCCCACCCTACGGAGGTCTCCTGTCATTTCACAACTCTCTGCGAAAAACATCTGAATGACATGCCCTGAGGCACCTGCTCACATCTGCAGACCGCCTGTGAATTCACACGCCTCTGCAAAAAGCTTTTTTGAAAAAGACTGAGTCCAGGGGCATAACTTGAAAAGTGCACAAAAGCTTCTGCCGACAAGTGAAGATATTTAAAGCAGGATTCACGTGGACAGAAGGTTCACTCTCTTTCCTGTTCCTGACTCACTCAGTAACATTTTCCTCAGCAGAAAAACATGCATCACAATCTCATCAGAAGGTTTCACCCTCTGATGTTGACCCATTTCGGGTCTGGAGAAGAGAGGATTCTCCCTGAGACTGAGATTTGGGAGTACTTAGATGCTAACTCCTGGACTTTGGGCCTTTGCAGGCCATAAGCATTTGAATAGGTGAGCTGCCTGGGAAACTTTCATATGTTAATTCGTCTTAAGACCATGAAGGCCATGAGCAAAATTCAGAGACTTTAAAAGTGTAAAATTGTATGAAGACCAAACATCCATCAGGACCCATGCTCAGAAAAAAATATCCTTTTGAGAAACCTTAGGTTAATGTTAAATGCCTGTATTATAGGTACTAAGAAGTTTAAGGTGCTAGGTTTCAGAGTTAGGGTTTGGGTTTAGGATTTAGGAATTTTATAGACAATTGTTAGATACTTGTTAAGTATTAATAAATATATGTATGATAAATAAAAATTTACTGTTTCATTCCATAAATGGTTTTATAGCAAGCTGCAAATGCACTAGCTGAGGTCTTTTATGCCCCATAACCTCCCAGCATATGTATCCATGTCAAAATTAATGCCTTAGAGAACTTCCATCTTGCTTTGAATGGTTCAGCACAAAGATCACTTTGTACTTAAACAAGTTATGAAATGTATACTACTGGCCAGAACAAGGGTGTGGAAAGATGCTTCCTCTGCATACTCAGGGGCTGTAGGGGTTTGGTGGGGAAAAATCTTATAAAGTCAAACAAGGAGTGAGGCCTAATAACTGTCAGGATAGTAAATCCTTACTGGGGTTGGAGCAGCTGACTTTCTGGCTCCAGGTTGAGAAAGGGAGAGAGCCAACGCCTGCCGTCCTCATATGAGGTTTCATGATTGAAACTCCTCAACTTTTCCCCAATTAATCCTTGGTCATTTCTGTACCACAATTGCTGAATAATTAAAATTTACAAAAAGAACAATTAAGTTAAATTTAGCAAAATACAAAAGGCATAATTTATCTAGATTAAATGTGTTTATTACAAGAACACAAGTTTGGACACGAACAATCCTTTATTCTAAGCACTTTGACCAGTTATGAGTCTGCATTAACCTCTGTCTACTGCACAAAGAATTTCCTTGAAGAAGCCGAAGAGCCATGCTACTCCATGGATATGTACATGAGTATTTATAAGGTAGTTTGAGACACATCCATATAACAAAACCCTGGACCCACAATCACCCTAGCCACCAGCCCTTGACCATGTTTACAATATTAATCATTAGTTTCTTCCGGAGAAGCAGGCCCTGAATCCAATCAGAAATTGGGTTGGTTATCCTCATAACATTCATGCCACCATTGCACCATTTGTCATATCTTGCCGTAATGAGTGATCTCTTGGAGCTGGCAAGGTTAACAGTTGGGTAAGACTTTTGGTGAATTTCTCTCTCTCTCAAAAGATTTTATTATTTATTTATTTACTTATTTATTTCACACTTAATTGTTTAATTCTCCTTAGTAGCCTACAGTGCACCTTCTGGAGTAATGGAAGCTTCAAAGAAGGGAGAAAGATTCCAGCTTAGTTCCAGCTTGATTGCTTCCGGCCCAGGGCCCATAGGAATGGTGTCTTCAGCAATAGTGTCTTAGCTATTGTGATAAAATACCCTGATAAGGGAAACTTAGAGTACAAAGCATTCCCCTCATGGAGGTAAAGTAAAGAAGGCTAGTCACACCCATAGTCATCAACAAACAGAGAGAATGAACACGTATGTTTGTGCTCAGCTCTTTCTGTCCTTCTTTGTGCAGTCAAGGATCCAAATCCAGGGAATGGTGCTGGCTTCTTTGACATAACCTTCACAAAAGTGTTTTCCTAACCTCTAATAGTCGATTTAAAAGCATCTATCACACTTAATGGTAAATATTGAAAACTTGCTTCCAAACACCATAAATGAATCAATGATGTCATTTTCCCCATTTTCATTTCAATTTCCATTGGCAAACCTAGTCACAAAGAAACATGGTCAAAAAGAAAACGAATATATAAAATTAAACTGTTGTTAAGGATATACAAATGCATATGATTATGTATGGTGAAAATACTAAATAATATTCTTATAAATTATAAGAAATTAAATAATTTTAATTAAGTAACAACTATTAATATTCACGGTCAAGTACATTTCTCTGTACCTAACACAAGTGAAACATTGTATAATAACAAAATTAAAAACATTCAATTTCAGTACTTATTCATTCAACAAATCCTGAGTATTTTTCATACTTTGTAATACTTATTAAAGAAAAGTCCACAGAGAAGAACACACACTTTAAGTACTAAAAGTTGTACAATATCTTCTAGAATAGTGAGCCTTTCTACATTTTGCCTGTGGGCTTCTTGATATCAGGTCAGACTTCTTCCTGGTGTAATAGCTCTCTGGTGCACCAAAGGTAGAATAAAAGATAAAAATGATGTTCACTTCATTTTCTCATCATTATAAGTAATTGAGTCCATCACTACTAATTTTAAAATTGACATGATATTTAGTTTTCTCATAAAGGAAACTCTTCCTAGTTTAATGTATGTTCTCTTCCATGAAATTTTTACACAAGATTTTTTTAAAATAAAAGCTTTTTTATGTATTCCATAGTTTCTGGGTCAATATAAGACCTTATAAACTTTTCATAAAGTGTAAAGAGAGAAATAGCTCATGCCAGGATTATATGTGAGAAAGCACTAAGAATACACTATTCAAATTTACTCTCTACCTGCAATTTAAAACTATTAAATAGGCTATGTCTTCACTTCCTCTGTTTCATATAAGAAATAAAAATATAAAGGGCCTCAGAGAGAGAAAATACATCTTTTGGTTGGGAGCTCTTCCATGTAACATTCAATAAAATGCTTATTAGGTAAATATTTAGACTTATATTTGCTTAGTAGGCTTCATCAGTCAGATATATACATATGTTTTTAATCTCTGAGTTGTTTTCTAACTCAAAACTTTAGGTTCTTGTACGTTGTGACAAGGAATTAGTATCTACCACCAACACTGGTTCTTTCCTTTTTTCCACCAACTGTTTTTTGTTTTTAAGAAAAGTTTTTTTGCGATAGAGAATAGTTATCCCTACCTACTTCTTCATTACAAAGAAGGTGAAATTTGACAGCATTTAACAGTGCTCTGCCATAGCAGGAGAAAAGCATTAGAGGTTGAGTGCTTTTAGCCTGTTCTCTACGGGCGTCTTCTTCATCAGAGTAGGGTGGCTGAAGAAGGGAAAGCTGACAAGATCTCTGCCTTAGCAAGAACAATGTAGTTGAAATATCCACAAGTGAATGAAACGGTGAGTCAGATCTATAAAGGGAGTTTTACTCTCATTTGAACTACAACCCCTAGCCTGCGGCTTGATTTCAATCTTATCGTGTGTTTTGTAAATTTCCATTTCAAAGGGGTGGACCTGTCCTGGTGGTCTGGAGAGACAAAGCTGTATTCATGCTGATGAGTGCTGAACTCAAACTTGTGGTGTGTACAGATGCACACCAATGCAAAGATCTCATTAATTATACAAACATTAGAACACACAAACAAATGGCTTGCTAGAAGATGTAAGGGCCAACTTGTTTGATTTTAATAGTCTCTAGATAGCTAAAGAGCGCTCGCTCACTCTTCTCCCTGCTTTCAGAAAAGAATACCATAGCTATTTAAGGATAAAAGAAGTAATAATAATAATAATAATAATAATAATAATAATAATAATAATAAAGGACATTGGAAGGGGCATCTGAGACAGCATCCTTCTAATTAGTTGTCTCATTAGGAAAGATTTTCACTTCATGTTATTTTCCGTCAGCTTTTGAAAGTAGGCTGAATTGAAAAGCAGCCTCAACTTGCTCTGAGAATATGAGGGTTTGAATCCCCAGTTGGGAAAAAGGAAATGTGTATGAATGAGCCTTCTTTATTTAAGCACACCTCCAGCTTCAGCCCTGACTAAAAGGGTGAATGGCAGGGAAACACAAAAGAGCCTATTCTTTGTGCCTTTCTAAAAGCAGGAAGTGATGAATCCCACTGGACAGAGCTTCGTCTAGCTGGTTCCAAACCCGGTTTCTAGATGAAAGGGCCCTGGAAAGGTAGACTTCTGCATTGCTTTGTTAAACAAATGATGGGCTTCCCTCCAGTAGACATTGGTCTTTGTTCATTTTCTTCTGTCTGAGCCAGTTTTGGGAGTAAAAAGGCTATTTGTCCTTGCAGAACTAGATGCTCTGAAGGAACTTTGGAAACCAAATAGTCCCAGGAACGTGCTCTTGCATTTCAATGTCCCCAGCACTCATCTGGCTTTCCTGGATAATTTATGATCATATAACTATATCCTAAAATATCTGCCTATTTTATCTCTTGCTATGGCACTTGCATTTTGAGCAAAGCAAACTAACATCATTTTATAATGCCTGAAGATTATAAGGTAAACAATTAAGTTGAGTCTTAAAAGAAAAAAAAAACAGAATAATTCTTCACTGTTGTGTATTTTGGAAAGAAAAGCACCATAAAAAGAAGACAATTATATTGATTGTGGAAGACACAGAGGAGTATGCAAGAGACACTCAAAGTCCAGGGAACTAGGATGTACCAAAATGAAAGGTAGAAATACTAAATTATGCAGTTGGAAAAGTACAACATATCCATATCATTCTTTTCTTACCTACCTTCCATATGTCAGAATGTCTAATAACAAGTGCATGAGTGATAAATCAGAAACAAAGGAATCATTGGAAAATCAAGGACCGAGAGCTGTGGCTCTCATTCTTCCTATTGCTGTGATCTGATCCTTTAATACAATTCCTCATGTTGTGGTGACTCCTAACCATAACAATTATTTTCATTGCCCTTTCATAACTGCAATCTTGCTACTGTTATAAATCGTAATATAAACATCTGATACGCAACATATCTGATATGCGATCCCTGTGAAAGGGTCCTTTGTCTCTAAGGGGGTCACGACCCACAGATTGAGAACCAGTGCCCTAGAGGCTTCCAAGCCCATCACAGATCAAAATATATAGTCCTAAATTATAGGACTGCATAAATACTGAGAATACAAAACATCTCCAAAACATGGAGCACTGACTAAATATGACATTTCTATACAGAATATTTTATGCATTATATATTTCCTATTTCCTAATTTATCTTTCTTTTTTGCTTTATTGACTCCATGATTCCTCCTTTTACCTTACCTTCATGTATTTGACTGTTTATCCTAGCATGTTTTTCTCAAAAATTAGACTTAAGCTCAAAAACATTTATTTTTCTGAGCATGACTAGTGAATAATAAAGTGCTAACAGATATTTTAGTAGTTTAGAAATCAATGGATATTCTGGCATTTTATTGGGAGTGTTTTTCTGAGAGGAAGAAACTTGGAAATGTTTATTTCCCTATGTTTTCAGAGATATATTCAAGATTAATCGGGAACTAGACTTACATAATATGTTTGCCTAGATTGTCTTCCAAACACCTATTAGAATGTTCCACTAAACTTTCCTTAGAACATTCTAGGGCTTCCAGTGCCTTCTCCTTTTGTATCTCCTGCAAACCAGTTACAAAGGCCTAAGAACCTCATGGTAAGGTGTATGTATTATGCATAGCAAGAACCCCCTGCTCCAGGTACCAAAAGTTATGGTAATCAAACATAAATGACAGAAACACCTTAAGGAAAAGGTTTTCTTGTTTGTTTGGTTGGTTTTTTTGTTTCTTTTGTTTTGTTTTTGTTTTTTACTGGCTCCCAGTCTAAAGATCATCATAGAAGAAAAAGCCTGCCAGGAAAGTCATGTCCTCAAAAGAATTAAGCAGTTGGTCACATTGTCTCTTCAGTTAGTAGACAGAGAGCAGTAGGAAGTGCTATTGGAGTGTAAAACATTAGTTCACTATTGTCACCCCATCATAACACACTTCCTCCACTGAAGCTGTATCTTCTAAAAGTTCTATCCCCTTTCAAACCAGCACTACAACCTGGAGGGCAATTGCTCAGATACATGAGCTTATAGGGGACAGGTCACACTCAAGCTATAAACCTTCACTGTGCTGAGATTTTTTAGTTTCATTCAATCCTCTTAAAACTGTCATTGGGGTCCTTTTCAGAAAGACTTTTGTATAGGTCTGTAGATAGTTTGCTCTATAGTTTTTCTAATCATTCAGAGTTTATGTCTTATGTTAAAGTCTTGGGCATATTTGCAGTTAGGGTATGGACAGAATAAAAATGAACATGGTTTCATTCTTCTGAATAGGCCTATCTAGTTTTTTTTTCAACGTTTTTTATTAAAAATGCTATTTTCCATACATTATATGGAAAATAGCATTTTTAATAAACAATGTTGAAAAAAAGCTAGATAGGCCTATTCAGAAGAATGAAACCATGTATGGAGAGAAAATGGGAACTGTCCAGGCAGCCACTGGTATGTCATTTCTTAGTTTTGGAAGCTGCAAGCCCTGTACTTCCTACATAATCAGATATATTTACCCCTCTCAGGTCTCTGAGGTGGTTGAAGAATAGATAGCTAGAGTCTCATAATTAAATTTTGAGTTGTTTAGGAATCAAGAGGGTGTTCTGGATCTAAGAAGATATTTTTAAAATTATGAGGCAAGTTAGTATGAAAGCTGAGTTAGATATAGAACTTTAAACTCATGGAGATGGTTAGATAGTAGAATGTTAAAGTCAGGTACCAAATACATATGGACTGGTCATTGGGAATGTATGTTAAGCCATATAACCTTCATAACTGTGGCCTAATTACCTCCGTTGTTTTGTATTGTATTTATTATTATAAGAGAAAGAGCCATTTGTTAGACTGAAAGGGGGAGCTTTTGGGGGAAATAAGATATACCTTAAACTTAAAAAAAGGGGAAGAGGATGAAGGGTTGAGGGTGGGAGGGTGGGGCTGGAGGGGGGAATAGGGAGGGGACTGCCATTGAGATGTAACTTGAAGAAATAAAAACTAAAGTAAACAAAAGTGCTATTTTTTGGTAATTCCAAGATGGCAACAGCCTGCATGGACACATTTTGAACTTGGGGAAAACAGCTATAGCACCACAGAGTTATAACATGCTGAGCAACAATCTGAGAGGTGCGAACACTCTGGGTTCCACCTCGTGAACCCAGGGATTAACAAAAGTCCCTGGGAGAGACACTCAGACACTCAGAAAAACAGACCAGCAAACCAGGGAAGCTTCAAAGGCATGGAAACAGATCTTCACAATGAGAGGAGCCCATGGGTACGAGCCATTCAAATACCCAGACAGCAGCTCTGAACCCCAGACAGGGGTACTCACCAGCCTCCTGAGCTTCCAACTTGCACACAGGTATTCCATCACCAAAAATAGGACCAGCAGAGCCATGGGAACAGATATATTTTCAGCAGAACCATTATGGCAGTGACCCACAGCACATTCTGAGCTACAGGACCACAGTGGGACCACTGTGGTATAACTCCAGTGGAGCAGCACTCTGGGAAGCACAAGCATATTTGAGCTTACCCAGAAAGGTGTTGGACATACAGGTCCCTCTACTGGATTTACAATAACTCAGAACACTGTGGCTAGACAAAGCAGCAGGATACACTTCCTGTAGCCAGCTACACTTCCTGCATCACAGTGTCCCGCAGGTCTGATCACTACAGGGCCTTGGCAGGCAGCTCCAATCACAAGACAGAGGTACCTCCAGGCTTTCTGAGCACCCAGTTTCCAAAAAGCAGCTTCAGCACACAAAAGAGGACGAGCACAACCACAGAAACAGTAAGATCAGAGCAGGCTGAAAGGTGGGTGGTCAAGTTAAAAGGCTGTGCAGAAATCCACTGAGTTCAAGCCCTGCAGATGGGTTGTGGTGTTCATAACAGACACCTCAGTCAGCGCACCTGGCTCTACCTTGGTGAGATCCCAGATCTTCAGCATCTACAGTTCCACAGTTCCACCTTTGGAGCAGTGAGTTCATGGCCTTTGTGCACTGCCTGGGTGACTCAGACTACAAAGGCTTAGCACTTAGGGCCAAGAGGCAGAGAGGTGGTCCCCAGGGAGGTCCCCTAGGAGGAGCGGCCTGGGGGAAACATGACCATAGATCTAACCCTCAGACTAGACACATGAGCAGCAGCTATCTGCAGCTCTAGCTTACAATCTGTGGTCCTCTGAGCCCCCCTTACACCACTAGGAAGACCTGCTAGAACTAAAGACTCTGCAGGCTGGAATAGCATATCCTGCTCAAACCACAACCTGAGTTCCCATTTGGGACACAACTGCAAGGGATGAACTTTGGGGAGGGGGCACTGAAATCCAGCCCCCAACACAAAACCCCACCTAGCCTCTATTGAGCTACAGACCACTAAGACTATATGATCTCTACACCAAAGCTCCATCTTTGGCACCAGGTCCAGAAGACACTAGGAACAATCAGCTAATGACAAGCAGATGGCTAAAGGTAAGCGAAAGAACAAATCTGACAAAAATCAGGGAAATATGATGCCAACAAAATACAGCAATGCTAATACAGCAAACCCTGACCATCCCATCACAGCTGAAACACATGAAAATGATGACAAATCTATACTTAGGAAAATGATAGGTACTTACAATAAGAAATTAAATCCCTGAAAGAATTTAAAGATTCCTCAATTTTCAAATGAAAGCAATGGAGAATACCATTAGAGAACTCCAAGCCAACTCAGCCAAATATGAATGAAAAAGAAACAAGGCTATGAAAGATTTGAAAGATTGGCAGACAAAGACATTCAAATTGGAGCAGGAAACATATAAAACATATAAAAGTGTTCAAGACTTGAAATTGGAAATGGAAGCAATAAAGAAAACACAAGCATAGACAATCCTGGAGGTGGAAAATCAAGGAAGAGAACAGAAACTACAGACATGAGTATCAAAAATAGGATGAGAGAATGAAGACATAATCTCAGGTGTGGAAGATTCGACTGAAGAAATCAGTACAACAACCAAAGAAAATGAGAAATCTAAAAAAGTTTTTACCCACAACATCCAAGAAATCAAGGACTCAATGAAAAGATAGAACCTAAGACTTATAGGAATAGATGAAAGAGAAGATCCCTGACTCCAAGGTCCAGGAAACATGTTCAACAATATCATAGAAGAAAACTTCACAAACTTAAAGAAAGAGATGCTGACAAAATTCCAAGAGGCATACAGAACTTCAAACAGATTAGACCAGGAAAGAAATTCCTCTCACCACATAATAATTGAAACTCCAAATGTACAGAACAAAGAAAGAATATTAAAAGATGTAAGAGAAAATCTCAGGAATGTATAATGGCAGACCCATCAGAATTACACCTGAAAAGTTTAAAAGCCAGAAGGGCTTAGACAGACGTTCTACAGGCCCTAAGTGAACATATGTGCCAGCCCAAACTACAATACCCAGCAAAACTTTCTATCAGCATAGATGGAGAAAACAAGATATTCCATGACAAAACCAAATTTAAACAGTATTTATCCACAAACCCAGGTCTACAGAAGATCCTGGAAGGAAAATTGCAACCCAGAGAAGATATATGCACCCAAGAAAATAAAGAAAGCAAAAAACTCCACTGCAGCTAAACCAAAAGACACACACAACCACCACCTACATCAAAATAACAGGAAACAACAATCTTTGGTCATTAATATCCCTCAACATCAATGGACTCAACTCCCCAATAAAAAGACACAGGCTTACAGAATGGATATGTAAACAAGACCCATCATTTTACTGTATACAAGAAACACATCTCACTAACAAAGATAGACTCCACCTCAGAGTAAAGGGCTGGGAAAAGGTTTTCAAAGCAAACAGTCCCAGGAAGCAAGCTGGAGTAGCCATCTGAATATCAAATAAAATAGACTTTCAACTAAAGTTAATCAAAAAAGATAGGGAAGGACACTACATACTCACTAAAGGAAAAATTCACCAAGAAGACTTGTCAATATTGAATATCTATGCCCCAAATTCAAGGGATCCCACATTTGTAAAAGAAACTCTTCTAAAGCTTAAACCACACATCAATTGATTTCAACACATTAGTAGTGGGAGACTTCAAAACCCCATTCACAACAATGGACAGATCATTGAGACAGAAACCAAACAGAGAAATAATGAGACTAACAGAGGTCATGAACTGAATGGACCTAACAGATATCTAAAGAACATTTCACCCAAACCCAAAAGAATACACCTTCTTTTCTGCACCTCTCCAAAATTAACCATATAGTTGGACATAAAGTAGCCTCAATAGATATAAGAAAACTGAAATAACCCCTTGAATTTATCAGGTCACCATGGACTAAAGCTGGACTTCAATAACAACAGAAATAATAAAAAGCCTACACATTCATGGAAACTGAACAACTCTCTACTCAATAACCACTGGGTCAGAGGACAAATAAAGAAGGAAATCAAGGACTTTCTAAAATCCAACGAAAACGAAGGCACAACATATTCAAACCAATTGGAAACAATGAAAGCTGTGCTACAAGGTTCATAGCACTAAGTGCCTTCAAGAAGAAAATTGTGACAGCTCATATTAGCAACTTAACAGCAGAACTGCAAGAGCTACAATAAAAAAAAAAACACTCCCAAAAAGGGCAGAAGGCAGGAAATCATAAAATTTAGGGCTTAAATCAACAACTTAGAAACAGAAATAACAATACAAAGAATCACTGAAACCAAGAGTTGGTTCTTTGAGAAAAATCAAGAAAATAGACAAACCCTTAGTCAAACTGACAAGAAGGCAGAGGAAAAATACGCAAATCAGTAAAATAAGAAATGAAAAGGGAGAAATAACAACAGACATCAAAGAAATCCAGAGAATATTTAGGTCTTACTTCAAAGATCTATACTCCACAAAATTTGAAAACCTAAGCAAAATGGACAATTTTCTTGATAAATTCAACCTACCAAGGCTAAACCAAGATAATTAAACAGTCCTATAACCCATAAGGAAATAGAAATAGTCATTAAAAATCTCCCATCCAAAAAAAGCACAGGGCCAGATGGTTTCAGCACAAAATTCTACCAGACCTTCAAAGAAGAGCTAATACCAATAGTCTTCAAACTCTTCCACAAAATAGAAACAGAAGGAACACTGCCAAACTCATTCTACAAGATCATAGTCACCCTGATCCCTAAACCACACAAAGACCCAACACAGAAAGAGAACTTCAGAACAATTTCCCTCATGAACATAGATGCAAAAATGCTTAAAAAAATACTGGCAAACCGAATCCAAGAATACATCAAAAGTATCATACACCATGACCAAGTAGGCTTCATCCCAGGAATGCAGGGGTTGTTCAACATATGAAAATCTATCAATGTAACTCATCAAATAAACAAGTTGAAAGAAAAAACCACGTGATCATCTTACTAGATGCTGAAAAAGCATTTGATAAAATCTACCACCTACTCATTCATGATAAAATCCTGGAGAGAGCTGGCATACAAGAACCATACCTAAAAATAATAAAGGTAATATACAGCAAGCCAATAGCCAACATCAACTTAAATAGAAACTTAAAATATTTCTTCTAAAATCAGGGACAAGGCAAGGATGCCCACTCTCCCCTTACAATATAGCACTTGAAGTCCTAGCCAGAGCAATAAGATACCTAAAGGAGATCAAGGGGATACACATTGGAAAGGAAAAAGTCAAATTATCCCTATTTGCAGATGATATGATGTTATACATGAATGACCCAAAAAATTCCACCAGAGAAATAATACAATTGATAAACACATTCAACAATGTGGCTGGATAAAAAGTTAACTCAAAAAAATCAGAAGCCCTTCTTTATACAAAAGATAAACAGGCTGAGAAAGAAATTAGGGAAGCAACACCCTTCACAATACCCACAGATAATGTAAGACACTTGGAGGTAACTCTGACCAAGCAGGTGAAAAATCTATATGACAAGAACTTCAAGTCCTTGAAGAAAGAAATTGAAGAAGACATCAGAAGGTAGAACGATCTCCCATTCTCATGGATAGGTAGGATCAACATAATAAAAATGGCCAACCTACCAAAAGCAATATACTAATTTAATGTAATTCCTATCAAAATTCCAACACAATTCTTTACAGACCTGGAAAAAACAATTCTCAATTTCATATGGAATAACAAAAATCAAGAATAGCTGAATCAACATTGTACGATAAAAAAAATCTGGAGGTATCACCATCCCAGATTTCAAGCTATACTACATAGCAATAGTAACAAAAACAGCATAGTACTGGTATAGAAACAGACCAGTTGATCAATGGAATCAAATTGAAGACCCAGCAATGAACACACACACCTATGGTCTCTTAATTTTTGACAAAGAAGTCAAAATCATACAATGGGTAAAGGACAGCATCTTTAACAAATTGTGCTGGTCTAACTGGATGTCAACATGTAAAAGAATACAGATAGAGTCATACTTATCACTCTACACAAAATGTAAGTCCAACTGGATCAAAGACCTTAACATAAAGCCCAACACACTAAATCTAGTAGAAGAGGAAGTGGGGAAAAGCCTCAAACTCATTGGCACAGGTGACAACTTCCTGAACAGAACACCAATATCTCAGGCTCTAAGACCAACAATCAATAAATGGGACCTCATGAACTGAAAACTTTTGTAGGGCAAAGGACGCTGTCATTTGAACAAAATGGCAACCTACAGACTGGGTAAAAATCTTAACCAACCCCACATCTGACAAAGAGCTAACATCCATAATTTATAAAGAACTCAAGAAATTAAATGCCAAGAAACCAAATAAACCAATCAAAAAAAGGGAACAGAGCTAAACAGAGAATTCACAAAGGAGGGATCTCTAATGGCTGAGAGACACTTGAAGAAATGCTCAACATCCTTAATCATCAGAGAAATGCAACTCAAGACAACTCTGAGATTCCATCTCACACCTATCAGAATGGCTAAGATCAAAAACTCAAATGACAGTACATGCTGGTGAGGCTGTGGAGAAAGGGAAACCCTCCTCCATTGCTGGTGGGAGTAAAAACTTGTACAACCACTATGGAAATCAACCTGGCAATATCTTAGAAAACTTGGAATAGCCCTACCTCAAGACCCAGCCACGCCACTTCTGGATATCTGCCCAAAGGATTTCTCACAAAACCACAAGGACATAGCCTCATCTGTGTTAATACCAGCTTTATTTTTCATAGCTAGAAGATGGAAATATCCCAGATGTCCCTCAACTGAAGAATGGATTAAAAAATTGTCATACTTTATTCGATGGATACTACTCAGCTATCTGAAGCATGGAAATCATGCAATTTTCAGCCAAATTGATGGAACTAGAAAAGCTTATCCTGAGTGAGCTAACCCAGACTCAGAAAGATGCACCTGGTCTATTCACTTATAATGAGATTTTAGCCATATTGTACAGGACAACTATCCTACAACCAACATACCAAGAGGAAAAGGAACATAGACTTTGTTACCTGTTAGTGGGACACTTTGCCCTAGTGGTGCTGCCATGTGGGCCCCCAGTGCATGAGGAAGCTCTTAACCCTCATATGCCTGCTGAAATTGGTGCAGGGACTGATATGTAGGGACACCTCACTCAGGAGGAGTAGGATAGGAGGGAGAGGGCATAAAGGTTGGAAATGTGGGGCTGGTAGAGGTAGAAAGAGGGCACTGTGATGGAGATGTAACTTGGAGTAAAAAATAAACATATAATTTTCCTTCTCAAAAACTGGTAAGTGTAGTACAGTTTAATTATGGGTCCAGTACTCTAGACCATTGCTCAGTTTGTCTATTTTATTTTTTAAAATGTATTTATTTATTGCTTCAGGTTACATCTTCATCATAGTGTCCTCTTTCCACCCTTCCCAGTCCCTCCCTACCACTCTTTACCCCCTAACCCTTCCATCCTACTCCTCTGGAGTAGAGTGTTCTTACATAACATTCCCCCACCCCAGTTCAGTGGTCATATGAGGGCTGAGAGCCTCCTCATACACTGGAGGCCTACAAGGCAGTACCACCAGGGAAAAGTGTCTCAATGACAGGGAGAGAAAACAAACAAACAAACAAAAAAGTCTATGTCCATGTTCCCTTTGGTGTGTTGGTTGTAGTATAGATATCCTGTACTATATAGCTAAAATCTGACTATAAGTGTATAGATGCCATGTGCATCCTTCTGAGTCTGGGTTAGCTCACTCAGGTTGAGCTTCTCTAGTTCCATCCATTTGGCTGCAAATTGCACAATTTCATTGTTTCTGATAGCTGAGTAGTATTCCATTGTGTAGATGTACCACAATTTTTTAATCCATTCTTTGGTTGAGGGACATCTGGGTTTTTTCCAGTTTCTAGCTATTACAAATAAGGCTGCTGTGAACATAGATGTGGCAACTTCCTTGTGATTCAGTGAAAAGTCATTCGGATGTATACCTAGAGTGGTATGGCTGGGTCCCGAGGTAGAGCTATTCCAAGTTTTCTAAGATATTGCCATACTGACCTCCATAGTGGTTGCACAAGCCTGCACTCCCACCAGCAATGGAGGAGGGTTCCAGTTTCTCCACAACCTCGCCAGCATATGCTGCCATCTGAGGTTTTGATCTTAGCCATTCTGACAGGTGTGAGATGGTCGTCTTGAGTTGCATTTCTCTGATGATTAAGGATGCTGAGCATTTCTTCAAGTGTCTCTCGGCCTTTAGGGATTCCTCTGTTGTGAATTCTCTGTTTAGCTCTTTTCCCCATTTTTAAATTGGATTATTTGGTTTCTTGGCATTTAATTTCTTGAGTTCTTTGTAAATTTTGAGTATTAGCCCTTTGTCAGATGTGAGGTTGGTGCAGATTTTTTCCCCATCTGTAGGCTGTCGTTTTGTTCGAATGACAATGTCTTTTGCCTTACAGAAGCTTTGACAAAGAAGCCAAAACTGCACAATAGAAAAAGGACAGCATCTTCAACAAATGGGGCTGGCCCAACTGGATGTCTACTTGTAAAAAAAATGAAATTAGACCCATACTTATCACCTTTACCAAACTTAAGTCCAAGTGGATCAAAGACCTTAACATAAGCCTGGTCACACTAAATCTACTAAAAGAGAAAGTGGGAAAGACCCTCGAAATCATTGGCACAGGTGACAACTTCCTGAACAGAACACCAACAGCTCAGGATCTAAGACCAACAATCAATAAATGGGACCTCATGAAAGTTTGTCTATTTTATATGAGCACCTTTTCAGTTTTTGGTAATATGGCTCTGCAGTTTAATTTTTAACCCTGTATTATAATTTTTATTGTTATTTTTTTTCCTAGGTGCTTTGGAGAGCTTGAATCTTTTTTCTCTTCATATATATTTTAGGGTAGTTTTTCTGCCTCTATAGAAAATGTTTTGGAATGTTTGATGTTGATTACCTAGATTTTGGTGACATAGACATTTTTACTATATTTAGTCTGCCAATCCATGATCATGGAAAGTCTTTCTTCAGAGGTTAAAAATTTTAGTAGTAAACTTTTCAAATAAGTGGTTAAATTTATTCCTAAAATTCTTGGTTTTTCTTGTTTGTTTGCTTCTCTCTCCTCTTCATTTCTCTCCTATCCTCTCCTCTTTGCTTCCCTTCTCTTTTTTCTACTGCTAGTGGTATTGTTTGTCTGATTTCTTTCTCCAAAATTTAGAGTATTAGTATATAGAAAGTGTGCTGGGTTCTGTATGTGGATACTTTTTGACCTGATACTTTGTACTTTGCTTAAAGCACCCCCCCACACACACACATTGGAATACTTTTCAGGTAAAGTTTTTATCATCGTTTATGCAAACAATAATATTGCTTGGGAGTAGGGATAATGTAAATTTCTTCTTCTTCTTCTTCTTCTTCTTCTTCTTCTTCTTCTTCTTCTTCTTCTTCTTCTTTTCTTCTTCTTCTTCTCTGTTGCTCTCACTTTCTATTTTCAATTGCTCTAAGACTTCAAGGACTGTTTTGAATTGGAGCGAAAAAATGGGCAACCTTTTTAGGTTCGTTATTTGTTTAGTTTTTCCCAATTTTGTGAAATGTTAAATGCTGTTTGTCGTATTCAGTTTTAAGAGATATTTTTGTTGAATTATGTCTCTTCTATTTCTAATTTCTTCAAGGCTTTTGTCATGAAAGTGCTTTGTAGTCTGTAAACCACTTTTGAGTCCCTGGAATGGTGCCAACTTAATCATGGTGATTGAATTTTCATATGAGAAGTCACATTTGGTTTTTGCAATATTCTGTTGAGAATTTTTGGATCCTTGTACATCATTGGGATTTCCCTATGGCTTTCTTTTGTTTTTGCTATTGTACTATTATCTGGTTTTGGTACTCTGTCACTTAGCTATGTATACTATGAGCATCTCTACAGAAGATGGCTTTGATTCTGGATCATATATGTGCTTGTATATATAGTCATATTCTTATATTGATTCTATTTTTAACATTTTGAAGAATTTCTATAGTGATTGCTGTAGTGACTAGACTAATTTACATCCTAAACAACAATGTGTAAGAATGACTTTTTTCCCATAGATCCTCACTAACATTACTTGATTTCTGCCTTCTTGATAATATTCTGACTTAGATAACTAGACTACCAATGTACTTGTGACTTACATTTTTCTGATGGAAAAAAGTTGAAAGTTTTTTTCATACATTTATTTGAATGGCACAATATTTGTAGCTAATTAAGTTGATAAAAATAATTATTAGCTTATTGGTCCCTATTCTAATGCTGGTAGCACATGACCACATTCTTTTACATTATCAATAAAAGTTTATTTTGGTTCAGAATTCTGGTGCAAAGTCATGGGACAGCCTCTGGTTAAAACCCTTGTCCTCGCAGAGTTAAGAGATAGTGTAGAATATAATGTTAGGAAGAACAAGGTTCTGTGTGAGCTACCCTGCTGCCTCTTCCTCTCCACATGAAGCCACAAGCATCCACTTATGGAGATCTTACCCTGATGCCTTTATCTAACCTTAATCTCTTCCCAAAGTCCTCACTTCTATGCAATATAGTTGGATTAGATTTCATCCCTCTATATGCCTCATAGTGATGATTAATTCAAACCTGAGTTTCAGAATGGAGCCTTCATAGTCAAGTCATAGCATCAAGTGATAACTCTTATTTAACTAAAATAAATAATAATGTGGAATTTGGGGGTAAATGGAAGAAACCTGAAAATACATAATATTTTAATATTTGGTAAATGTGGCTTTGCAAATACTGACATAAATGGATCATTCAATAGTTTCATGAATGTAGCTAATAAGTGCAAGGGGGATTATGTTAGCTCTCTAGTTCTTGCCATATAAGCAAATAATCTTAATAAAGATAAAATTTTTCTATGAAAAAGTCAGGCAAAACATTAGATATCACATATATGAGAGAAAAATAATAAAGTATAATAAAATTACCAACATGTGGGGAAAACAGAACCTTTCCATATCTTTTTAATTACTTTTTTATAAGTCAAAATTATTTCAAAATAAAAAAATTTATAGAATTAGGAAGAAATTAGACAAGGTCCAGATTTTTTCCCAACATTTATTTATTTCTTCAAGTTACATCTCAATCACAGTACCCTCCCTCCTCCCCGTCCTGATCCCACCCTCCTACTTTCTTCCCTCTCTCCCTCCTGTCTACTTTTTTTTGTAAATTTAAGATGTATCTCCCTCCCAACAGTTCTCCCTTTTAGTCCAATAAAAGGCTCTTTTTCTTGTAACAATAAATAAAATACAACACAATAAGAACAATTAGGCAACAATTATGAAAATTATAAGGTATAACATACATTCCCAATGTTCAGTTCATACACATTTGACAACTAATAATAATATCCTATCATCTATCTATCTCAATGAGTTTAAAGTTCTATAGCTAACTCAGTTTTCATCCTAACTTGCATTATCAACTTAAAGACATCTTCTTAGACCTAGAACATCCTTTTAATTCCTAAACAACTTAAAACTTAACTGTGAGACTTTAACTATGTAGTCTTCAACCACATCAGAGACCTGAAAAGGATAAATATATCTGAATAAACAGGAAGTGCAGAGCAAGCAGCTTCCATAAGTAAGAAATGACAGACAACTGGCTACTGGGACAGTCCCCAATTTATCTCTATACATTAGAGCATCTATCTTCAGCCTTTTGGTCCAGTATCTTTGACAGACATTAATTGTAATGCAGGAATTATGAAGGACTTGGTACCCTGTCTTAGAAGAGCTAGGCTGTCCTAGCTTACATGGTCCAGATCTTAATTTGAAGAAACTCAAACATGTTATTTTAAAAACTTAAAGCAGTTAAGGATTTTATTGCACTAATATTTAATAAATAAGTCAAAGCTATGTATGAACATCACAATCTGTTTAATATTTTAAAAAAATACCTCTAAGTATCAAAAGGTAATGAGTGACATTGGCAAGCAAATGGCATGAAATCTTATTATTTTTAATCACAGAGTATTCTCACATCAAAATAAAAACCTGAACCATTACAGAACACTAGGTGGAGCACAGAGTATACAAATGATATGCAAAGCAAGGAATAATAAGGAACAATTAATATACATCATCATAAAAACTCACTTCCTTTAATAAGGAAACTAAAATATAAAGCTTCCTTCAGATACCAATAAAATTTCCAAACTTTAAACATTTTTTAAAGAAAAAACAATTCTAATTGTTAGCGTGCATGATATTGTGGAAAAAATGAATGCACTCACATGCTGATAATGGTAAGAAGATCTATAAATTATAATATGGTTTATCTGGTAACAAAATGAGTCAAAAATTCTAAGTAAGTCCAAAAAAATTGGAGGAGAAGTCCAAAAAATGATTTATGTAATCAAAATAATTATTGTTTGTACACTACAAGTAAGGAAATCAATTAAACAGAGACCAGACAAGATAACCAAGATAAATAAATAGTAGTATCTGAATACCTGGAATACTTGATTCTTACTAATGTTCACAACCACCAGCGATATCAATGTGAGCATTTAAACAATCAAACTGTCTTATAGATTATAAATAAGTTCAACAACAATATCACACAGTGATACGAGTCAAAAATAAAACAGGATTAGCACTAGCGCATCACCAGTGTTTGCATGCTGAATTAGAGGCAACATTAGCCGTGATATAGATACCCCATAAAATGCATCTAAAATTAGGGCACAGCATAGCCTCTCCAAAGTGCTGGAACAATGCTTCAGTATTCATCATGACCTGCACAGACACTCCATGGACTGTAGCTCTTCACCTCAATAGGTTCATCTGAGGAACTTTCACACTTGGGATGTTGAGCCTTCTAGCTCCTGCTGTGTCAATTTCCCAACTTTCATGGAGCTGCTATACGCTTAGCCTAGGCTGATGAGCGTTATGTTTAAACTAATTGAGCAATCAAGCATTGCCCTATGAAGAGGCTCACAATAGTAGTAAAAGTATTTTAACTTGTTATCTATGCATATTTCTAGAAAGTACTACCTAGGTGTTCTATAATGGCCCCACTTGTCAGACTCTTCCCTTTACTGTGTTTGAGGTTGACTGACTTGGTTTCTAACATGCCAAATTAATATTTGTAGATAAGTAATTTGAATAAATTCTTAAATAGCCAAAGGCCAAGAATCCAAAACTAAGCCCTTTACATACATGGAACAAGAAGGTAGAATTTAAGACTGATGAAACATCAATTCAAATGCTTGTGTATGACATGAAAAAAGTAGGATATTGCCTTTTAAAATTCACTGAACTGTGATAAAATTTGAATTCAGTTTTCTAATACTCTAAGTTATACAATATAAAAAGTACATTTTTAGAACATACATTTAGGTTAATAAATTTAGCAAGTTGAAGATATAGAATACATATGATCAAATGGCAAAACATTAAATGTACATACTGGTTCAAAGACACAACGAAGTTAAATTGTACCTTAAAGTAAGAATTTAAATCCTAGGATTCAGAAATGAATCTTAAGTTTCAGCAGTTAATGATTGCGCATCAGAGGAGAGAAGAAATAAATACCCCTGGGCTTTCACCTTTAGGACTACTGCCTGCACAGAGAGACTTACATAAGTTTACATCACAGATAAATAGAACCACAATTTCATAAACACCTAACACTCAATCCTAATATAATGGCTTTTACAACTAAAGAAAGAAGAGGAAACTGATAGTTATTAGTTATAGTGCTGTGTCTGTAAATAATCCACATCAAAGAACAGAAATCAGAACAGGGACTGGGAATGTGGCTGAACTGGTAGTTTGTATGGCATACAGGAAGCCCTGGGTTCCATATCTACCACCTCATAGACTGAATGTGGCTGTATATGCTTGTAATCTCAGTGCTTGGAAGATGAGGCCAGAAAAATCAAGGCCACCCTTGACTACACAAAGTGAGTTCAAGGCCAGCCTTGGTTGAAGGAAGCACTGTTTCAAAAATAAACAAAATGTCAAAACAAATCTCATAACTTCTGATTATAATCAAAGCAATATATCTTATAATTCAAAATATAAGATACTGAATACCATTTCATATGAAAATAAACATTTTCATATGACAGGTTTTCAAAGGTATTCTCTCACCAAATATACCTACTTTTGTCTTTTAAAGTAGTTTGTAGCGACCAAATCATTGCATGAATTTGACATTTAATTTCTAACATTTAAACTTTAACTGGATGCCTATGTCTGAAAATAATACTTGTCAGAGCTAAATTGGCTTGTTTTAACTGCATTTTTTTTTTAATGAACTAGGACACTTTGAACAACCTCAATTGAGGTTTTGAAGCCTTTGAAATACTTTAAATAGTTCAAAAAGACACTTAATTATTTCAGAAGATATTTATTTTCTGTCCATAAGAAAAATCATGCTTTTAAAATATTTATTTATAGCCACGTAACCCGTAATTTTATTTGAACACTTCTGAAAGACAATGGCTTTGTTTTCTGAAATTTACCAAATTCATCAGATTCCTTTCTGATCATATGTTTTCTATATCTTCAACTTGCTAAATTTATTAGCCAAAAAGTATGTTCTAAAAATGTACTTTTCATATTGTATAACTTAGAGTATTAAAAAACTAAATTCAAATTTTATCATAGCTCAGTAAATTTTAAAAGGCAATACCCTACATTTTTCATGTCATACAAACGCATTTGAATTGATGTTTCATCAGTCTTAAATTCTACCTTTTGGGGAGTATATGGTGATAGTGATCAAACGAAGAGCACTGTGAATGCTAGATGAAGCTCTATCACTGACCTACTTCTCTAAACCATTTTCTCCCAACTTTTTACCTTGAAATAATTTTGTACTTATAAAAAGCAAAGGGCTGAGAGCATACCTTGGTGACAGCAGCATTTGTCTGACATGTGTGAAGCCCTGACTTCAATCTTCAGCACACAAATAATAAAAATTTAAAAAAAAATTGCAAAGACACTATAATGTATTAAAAGATACCTTGGACCCAATTTTCAAGGTTTTAGCACCTTACATATGTGCACTATGACTATCAAAATATGGAAATTAAAATTAATACAATGTTATTTGTTGTAGATCAGATCTTAAATGTCTTCTGGAGACCAGCATGGCAAAAGGTTTAGCCTTTCAGAAGTAGAGTCTGCTGGGAGGCCTTTAAGTGTCTTGGCAGCAAGTCCTTAGAAAAGAGAGCAGAACACCAGACTCTTCTTCATCCTTTCTTTGGGTTCCTCATCTGAGGAAATTTTCTCTAACACACAGACTGGGAATAATGTTCCACTATGTGCCTAAACCAAAAGAATCAACTTCCCATGGACTAAATACCTCTAAAATTATGAGTAAAATTAAGCTTTCTCTGCTTTTTGATGGATGGTTGTCTCAGGTATTTTGTTACAGTAAAGAAAGCTAGCTAGTGTACTCTCATACAACTAGTGTATAATATTTAATTCCAAGTCTGAAAACCACCTAAGTTTTCTAGGTTTCATAGTGAAGAACAAATTGCTTCTCAGAGATTTGTGTCCCAGGATCCCTTAACTGAAACAGTTTATTTCTTAGTCGTTGGTTTTGGATTTATTTCGGGGGAAGGGTGGGGGCATATTTTTGTTTGTTGTTTGCCTGTTTGCCTTAGCTTAATCATCAATGTAATAGTGTTGGGAAATAGGACCTTCTAGAAGGCAAGAGGGTCACTGACAATATTTGAGCAGTGGATACATTGTCAACGAAATGGATCAATGTTTTTTCTGCAGGAACGGAATAATTACTGTGAAAGTAGATGTTTTGAAAGTGAGTTCAGTTCAGCTTTTCTGTCTTGGGCATGTTGACTTTTGTGATCCAGCCCATGAAGGCTCTTACTAGATGTTGCTATGAATCCTGGACTTCCCAGCCTCCAGGACCATGACACAACTTTTTGTTGTTTATATGGGATAAGTCTGTGGTGACCTGCTATACAGCAGCAGGAAGTACACTAGAAAAGGTTTCCAGTGTGACCAAATCTAAAGACAAACACAATGTGGGATCATTAATGTCCTTCCCTGATAGACACTGAGTCTATGCTGTTACATATTTCTGATACATAAGCCTGCTAGGAATGATTCTACTAGAAGACTTTTGGAAGCTCATACTTGGTTTCATCTTAACTATATCCCATGCCTATTTTTTAAACTATGGTTTCGTTTGTGAAAAAAAAACCATAATTTACTATAACTCTAGGCTAATCTCTTGAATTTTTATATCAAGCCACCAAGTATGGAAGATAATTTGAGGCCATCTGACATAATACCTCAACCAATTATTTTTCCAAAGGATTCTGGTCACTATTATTTGAAAAAAGGTGTTTAAATATGAATATATGTTTAATAATTATGTATTATTAAATTAGTATTAGTGTATAATTGCTTCTAATGTTTTTCTTGAAAATACCTTGAAATAATTTTGTACTTATAAAAAGCAAAGGGCTGAGAGCATACCTTGGTGACAGCAGCACTTGTCTGACATGCGTGAAGCCCTGACCTCAATCTTCAGCACACAAATAACTTCCTAAATAAAACCTTTATTCACTATATTCTAACCTTAGAGTTCTCCAGGGAGATAAAATTAGGTGATAAAAGATAGAATAGATAAATAAATAGATTATAGATGATACAGATAGATAGGTTATAGATAGGAAATGTCAAACTAAATTTGACCCAAGGATGCCTCCATACCTTGAGACCATATTAACAAACTACAGCATAATATATGTAGATGAACTTCAAGCTTAATTTAGAATACTTAGTTACAGATAATTAGATATCTATCAATCATGACCACTCATCTTGAGTCAATCATAGGCTATCATTCTTATAGATTGTATAAGGCAAATGTTGAACAGTAGCCAACCAACTGTCTCTTACTGTATTACTATTTTATTGAAATGTTGGAAAGTAGGGCTTTCTGCCCATCTAGCAAACCAACTGTAGTAAGTTCCTCCCCACCAGGGCCTATGTCCACAATCATTTTCTTTTGACCAGGTTTACAACATCAGGCCTTAATTCCCCCTGTGGAGCAGGCCTTAAATTCAATCAAAATATAGTTATATCACTCCCAAATACAGTTATATCACTCCCAAATATAGTTGTATCACTCCCAAATATAGTTATATCACTCCCATATATAGTTATATCACTATTACCCCAGTGGCACCTTTCATCATGATGAAACCAAGTAAACACAGAGGAAGCTTGAGCTCAGTTCCTGCTTCATTTCTATATAACTGCTTGATTTCTTATCACAGAAGTGTGTAATGTCTTCAGAAGCAGTTTCCTTAACATCTATTTAAGATGCCACTTTCACCTTATCATAGACTTGTGTATGTGCTATATCTCTTTCTATATCTTAGTCCTACCTATTGTTTACTCTGTCCATGATCCTAGACTGCCTTTACTGACCTAATGTCAATACAGTTCCAGTGCCAAATGGTAATGCTTAAAAACATACATACAAGTAACATTATAGCGACTGAACAGGTTACATTTAGTAATATATATATATATACACACACATATATATGTATATGTATATATGTGCATATACAAATATGTATGCAATAACATTTAAAAGAGGCCATGAATCTGAAGGAGAGCAGGGAGGGGTACATTACAAGAGTTGGAAGGAAGAAAGAAGACAGAAAAATGCTATAATTACGTTAGGATCTTGAAAATAAAATTTTTCAGAAGACATCAAATAAATTCATGAATGTGTCTAATTCAGATCCTTTTCAAATATATCTTGAGAATCAAGGCTTATTAGAAATTCATAGATGGGTTTCAAGATTAAATGAAACTTTAAATTATGTATGAAACTCTTTGTATTTCTGTGTATGTGTTGCATGAGTTGATTTTTATTTTGCTGTGCTTTCTGTGACAGAGCATTAGTTTGCCTCTTCATACTCATCCAGACATAAACTTTCTAGCATGTGATATGCTACAGAAAGAAACAGGAAAGAGATGATGTAAAAATAATCCATTAATTGCTTTTTTAAATTATATGTTTTGCTGGACCTTAAATTTAAGTAAAGAATCCTAGAAGTCCCTTGAAATCTAATTTAACCACAAGTTCAATAAGAAGGACCTGGCAGAAATCAGAGCATTTCCTTTAGATAAAGATTCCAAAAATGCAGCCTTTTCTGTCTGCCAACAGAGAGGAGCCTCCAGTTACAGTGGCCTAAATTACAAAACATAATCATTATATTTTAAGTTAAAGTTACTTATTTATTTGTGTATGTGTGTATGAGAGTGAGGAGTAGGGAACGTGTCTCCTAGCACCTGAGGATGTCAGAGTACAACTTCTGGGAATCATTTCTCTCCTTCCATGTGGGTCCCATCACGCTTGATGGCAAATAACTTTATCAGCTCAGCCATCATATTGTCTCAGTTATGTTTCTTTTTTTTTTTTTTTTTTTACTTTCAAAGTTCCCATGTTTAAAACTTGAAACTCCTGATAGTGAGAATGGAACCAAAGTATAAGCAGGTGAAGATAAGTCCTCTTTCTTTTCTTTATACATCTTATTAATTATTATTATTGTATGTGAACCTGTATGTGTGAACCTGATGTTTGTATTTGAATGCTGGCCCATGTCACAGCAAGTGTGGAGCTAACTTTTGGGTTCTCTTTTCCACCGATGAGCCCTGGGTATTATAAGTCATCACGTATAAGCAGTAAGTGATTTTACCAGCTGAGCCATCTCCCAAGATTATTTATTTACTTCCTCCTCCCTTCCTTCCTCTCTCCCTTCCTACTCTCCCTTCTCCCTGCTGCTACTTCAGTTAAAATCACCACTTCCTCCCCACCTCCTCTACTGCCTCCTTCCTCTTTGTGACAGTCCTAGTCCTCTGGATCTTTAAAGTGTCTCAAACACACTGAATGAGGCGACTTCTCTGCCATGTAACTGTCTTTTCTCCCATGCACCCCCACACTGTGCTCTGTAGTCCTTGCTAGCTTTCTTGCTTGCTTCCTTGCAGACCCTTCCTAGTTGTTCTAGTGGGGAGGTCACATGTACCTTAAAGTTGTCCCCAGCAATCCTTAGAGTCTGTCAGAATTGATAATGGAAGCCCAGAAAAATTATGAAAGAATTAGTTTGGGAAAGAGATCTGTAAATTAGCTTAACATAGGACACTCAGTCTGTGTTCATTAACAGGAAAACTTGGATTGACAGCCTACCCTAACCTATTCACTCCACAGTTCTGTTTGGCAAGAACAAAATACTTGGGTTTCCTTAGCTCAGTTTTGCCATTCTAACGAAATGTGACTAGCCTGTATCATGCATCTTTCAAGGGAAGTGTAACGACTACACTATATGATTATATTTAGTAATATAGTTTACCTCTTCATTTTGCAGATAACCCATGTTAGTGACCAGTATCCCAAACTATATACTTCCCTTTGGCTTTCCAGTTTGCTTCACTCTCTTTGATGATATCATTGAATTCTAGAATGAGTTATTATCAATAGATTTAAAGTAAAAATCTCCCTCTCATTTCACACTACAAATCATAACTTTTTTGTTTCTTCTTGATATTTCTTTTCCAACACCTACTTTGTCTGAAAAACAAGGCAAAATCATCTGGTAAAGTTTTAATAACCCAGAAGACTATCAAAAAATGACAAAACATGAAATGGTTTATCACTATTAAATAATCTGTGTGAGAAAACATATTTATGTGAAATATTTCTCAGTATTAAAGACAACAAAAACAAAACTAACAGCAAAAGTGCACTGTGAGCGCCGTCTCCTGGAGAGAGACTTGACTAGTTGCCCTGCACAGTGCTTTCTTCATATCTATAATTATATTAGTATATTTGTTCTTAACGTTCCCCCAGAGAGGGAAAGCTGCTTCTAAGAGGCATAGACCTCATAAATTACTAACTTGAAAAGCACGACAATCGGAAATATACACTGGAAAGGCAGGTGTGGAATAGAGATGACATGTGAAATAATCAAATGCCTCACCGAGAAACAAAATTAGCAAGGCGGGTGGAAAGGTTAAATAATGGGTTTGTGTTTTAAAATGTTGCCTTTGAGTTGCCTCTAAGACACCTGTGAGCAGCTGTGAAGTATGCAGTTGAGTCCGTAATATTGATGTTCATTAAGACGATGTGGAGAGAAGCAGTTGTGAAGGTGATGAGCGTGTGATCATTAAACTACTGGGTCGCACAGGACAGCCTAGAGTGTGGGAGAGGAGAGCTAGAGCCTGGGCATACTGCCCCAACGAATGACTACGGGTTGGACCGACCTTCAGTGTCTTGGTACGTATACGTGGCTGTAACCTAATACCAGGTGCTCTGGGTTGACTATAGACTATCTCCCACAGGGGCATGTGTTAGAACACTTGGTCTCCAGATGGAGATGCTGTTGGGGAGGCTGTGAAAACTTTATTATCTGCAACCTTGGTGGGGGTGGGTCCCTGGATGGGGCCTTAGGTCTTAATATCATGGGACAACTTAATTTTCCCTTTGATTTCCTGATGGTAGCTGCAATGTGACCAGCTGACCCGTGTTCCAGCTACCATGCCTTCCTTGATGTGATGAACTTTTTATATGTACAATGTGCTTCCTTTTAATAACTGTAGTGGAAATTTACTTCTTACACTTCTGAAGGCTAGAAGTTGAAATCAAGGTGGTTCATATGTGTGTTCCTGAGACAGTTTTGTATTCTTGTGTGAATGAAGGCAAATAAAAAGGGGGTGGAGTCAGAGTGAACATGTTTCTTCCAGCCCTTTTATAAGACACTACTCAATTCTCAAAAGACTCCATACACAATGGGGATTATGTTTTAGCACATGATTTTTGGGGAGCTCCAAACCACAGTTGTAAATTCTTCTCTGTAAATGTCATCTTGGAGGCTCACTGACTCCATCTGCAAATTTAGGCCTAGTCCTGGAAGCTTCTAGCCTCCGTACAATCTAATCTAGGCCTAGAATGTTTTCAGCCTCTCAGACTTACTGCTGAATAAGCTCACCCTTTTTGTTCTTTCTGAACTCTGGCTGGCTGGTTCAACTCAGCTTTTTGGCTGAAACTCTTCTCCAAGCTGACTGATTCCATCTGGCTTCTCTCTCAATTTCTGACTGAAGTGCTCTGCTTGACCTCAAACTAACTCTAGCAATTTGTCCTAATCTTCTGGCTCCTTCTCATTCTCTGGCTCATTCTGGTTTTATCTGTGTCTAGATTGTTCTCTCTTCAACTTGTAAAACTCTCCTGGTAAAATTGCCGGGGAAGGAGCAGTCTCTGTCATGGATTCTGTTGCCTGTTAGTGGGACACCTTACTGCTGTGTCAGGCCCCAGAGCAAGAGGAAGCTCTTAGCTCTCATATGAATGATGAATTGAGTGGGGTTGATATGTGCCCCCCCACGTGAGGAGAAAGAAAAGAAGGAGAAGGGAAGAGGGTGAGTAGGTGGGACCAGGAGGGTGCTGTGATGGAGATTTAACTTGAACAAATAAATAAATGTGGGGAAAAAAACTGCCTCTGAATTCCATGAACTGAACTGCTACAAACTCAACTCCAATTCACTGGCTCTCAACCAGCTGATTCAACCAAACTCTCTAAACAGCACTGACTGGAACTCAGAGATATGCATGTTTCTGTCTCCTGAGTGCTGGGATTAAAAGTGTGCACCACTACACCTGGACATAAGCTTTTCTTTACCTGAAACTGGATTCTTAACAGGCTTGGTTTGAACTCAAAGATCTGCTTGACTCTGCCTCCTAGGATTAAAGGCTTGTTTGTATTCCAGCCAGATCACACATACCTAGAAAATCTTTGGATGTGATCTCTTGCCAGATCATCCATGTTCTGAATAAAATCCCTCTACACACAGGTGGGCAATGAACTTAGTCGTTGGAGATAAATCATTTGTTTACTTACAACTCAGTACTTCATTCCAATGGAGCTAACATTTAAGTCAACATTATACTAAAAGTTGTCTTGCATATAACTTTGTTATGTTAAATAACTACTAGAATTTCTGCTAAGTTGTAAACCCTCTAATCAACAACTCCCAAACACATTCAAACTGTATTATACAAGCAGGTAAAACTTTATGACATGGAGAAGTTTAGTTTAAAATGGTTCACTATCATTCCACTCACTGTAAATAAAAAGTTCTGTGATAAGAGTTTTGTTCCTTATAAAAACCAGTTATGGATGGAACTAGAGAAGCTCATCCTGAGTGAGCTAACCCAGACTCAGAAGGATACACATGACATCTATTCACTTATAGTAGGATTTTAGTCATATAGTACAGGATAACTATACTACAGCCAATGCACCAAAGGGAACATAAGCATAGACTTTGTTTCCTGTTAATGAGACACTTTTCCCTAGTGGTGCTGCCTTGTAGGCCCCCAGTGTATGAGGAGGCTCTTGGCCCTCATATAACTGCTGAACTGGGGCAGGGGACTGTTACATAGGGATACTCCACTCCAGAGGAGAGGGATGGAAAGGATAGGGGGTAGAGGGTGGGAAGGCGGGACTGGGAGGTGTGGAAAGAGGACACTGTGATAGAGATGTATCCTGAAGTAATAAATAAATATTAAAAAAACAGTTATGAGAATGTTTTTGTTTTGATCC
The DNA here is from genome assembly GCA_907164525.1 of Lophiomys imhausi. Lineage (NCBI taxonomy): Eukaryota > Metazoa > Chordata > Mammalia > Rodentia > Muridae > Lophiomys > Lophiomys imhausi. The sequence continues at coordinate 13,358,229 of CAJQZJ010001969.1, forward strand.
CAGGTATGAAGCTGCTTCGGTTTGTCCACAGCTATTAACTATAATTTCCTTATGCACTAGCAGGGTGTGGCTTAGCCAGCTCCAGAAAGCTGAATTTTGAAGACTCTGAAGACGGGGATAAATCCCTGGTCCCAGAAAGGGATGAGGAGGCTGTAGAAATAACATAATTAATTTATTTCCAGTATTTATATTAAAGTTAATTGGTTGGTGGTGTTAATCCTTAACTCACCATTATAAATAACCACACAGACATCTGATGGATTTTAACAAATCTTAGCCTGGATAGTTCAATATTAGCCCATCTAAGCCAGCTTTTAATTTTATCTCCAAATAAAACCCCATAATATAAATATACATCTCAGGCTGTTTTTCTCCATGCTATGCCGATGTTCCAGGCCACATGGAATGATGTTTTTCCATCTAACCCATGGTGTCTCTTCTGCTTCCTCCCGCCTGTTTTCTTATTCCCATGATCCTCTCTGTCCTTCAACAGCCTGCCAACCTTTTCCCCACCTACCTCTTTCCTACCTAATCCAGGCTGCAGCATTTACTCAACCAACCAGAGACAATGGTTATCAAGCAAGGTAACACAGCATCACTTAGTGTACTTACGGCCTGGCACAGCAAGCAGGCCTCTGGGAACAGATTGATTAACATTTAGAATTCATAGCAGATCACTGCATCATCTAATGATCCCTCTTTTCATGCAATGAAAAAGCCCATGTTTTTAGAAGTATATACAATAAGAACCAATATGAAACAATCAGGAAAACCATATGTAAAAGTTACATACATAATATAATCCCTTTTTGTATCAGGCAAACTTAAATAAAAAAATCATCTATCCTATCTTGATGAGTCTAAAGTTCTGAGCCTAAATAATATTTTCTAAAATATTCTATATATATATATAGACCTAAATATTTCATTTAGATTTTAAAATGTCCTTTTAAATCCTAAACAACTTAAGCTCAGTTGAAAACTATGTCTTCAACCCTACCAAGGATTTAAGAAGGGATAAAGTTATCTGAGTGAGTAGGAAGTGCTGCCAAGCAGTTTTCAAAAAAAAAAAAAAAATGACAGTTTGCTGCCTGGACAGTCCGAAATATCTCTACAATGTTGGTGGATCTCTTCAGCCTTCTGGCCAAGCATATCTCACAGACTTAATTATACAGCAGGAAATAAGAAGGATTTTCTCATTCCGTCTCTGCAGCCATCAATTTACCTGCATTCAAACTCTGGTCCATCTTAGAACTGTATATAGTATGTTGAGAGAGCAGGAGTATTTCTGCCCAGCAGGAATTACCTCCTGATAGAAATTCTTTTATGCTCACTGTCTCCTTTTGAGTTAAATGGGAACTGTCAGAAGCTAACTGTCTCAAGACCAAGAAATTTTAAAATAATAAACTCATCCTTAAATGCCATTTTCTGTATACCTCTGAAGGTTTTGAAGACATCTATTTATTTATAAATTTATCTATCTATCTGTCTGTCTATCTATCATTTATCTATCTATGCTATGTCTGAACAGGCAAATTGTATATTTTTAAGCATTTATTATCTGTTTAACCTAAGAAACATATTTTGTGATAAATTAAGACTAGTATTTGACATTACCATAAGCCTGACTGGCCAACCATTAATTAACCTACATTACTCAATCTCCTAAACAGATTACAATAGCAGCCCGTAAAAGGATTGGAAGTATACCTGTTTTTAAATGAGTTATATAGGCACAATACCTTATATAAAAGCTGAAATATACATATATGTGTGTCAAAATAACCTTTTAATATATGTAACATATAAAATGTTATATCAATGAATCAAAAATTAACCTTATTTAGAAAATAGCAATAGCTAAGTTTCAAAGCAGATTCAATAATCTACCCTTATATCTTATCATTCCTATATTATATTCCTATATTCCCCCTCTCTTTAACTTGAGTTTAAGCTCCTAAACCACTTTAATAATACCATTAATAACGTACAATCATCCCCTTTATAATAACAAACATCCATTAACAATAGAACAACCAAAACTTATCTACGTTTTTTGGGGAATGGGATATAGTTTCTCTGAAAAATTGCTTCCTTCTGATTTAGGGAGAAGAAGAAAGAAGAGGCTGCTGCTCTCCCTGCTGGAGCTACACTGAGTTGTTCCTGGTTCATCCTGCTGCTGTGTTTGCTGGCTTTCTGTGTTGGCTGTTTCTGGTTTAATGGAATGCTGGGTATTGTGACTACTGAGTTTGGTATTGCCCTAAAAACAATCCATCACCCCCAAGTCAGCAGGAAGTAGCTCATAGAGGCCTGTATCCTTTTCCCTCTAACCTTCTTTCTCTCGCACCTATTGTTGGGGAGTTGGAAGGAATATGGGTTGGAAGGGAGGTAGGGAATTAAGTACCATAAAATAATATAGTGTAACTAAATGAAAAAAAATAATAAAAGCATCACCTACTACAAAGTTCTGTGAGGCAGCCACATTTATGTAAAGTTCCTAAAGACTATTTGACATTAGCTGATGTTAATTTATAACTATGGAGAGATGAAAAATGGTGGAAGAGCCAAAATTATCTTGGACTCTCTAAAGCCCTTTGGAAAATAGTCATTTATTTTTAATCTTTGTAGTTTAACTAACTTCCCTAGAATGTTTTGTAAGCCTTTCCAGAGTACTGTTAACCCTAACAGACATCTACCATCTCCAGAACCAAGAATTCCACAGGTATAGCATATGCGTTGACAAGTCAGATCTGGCTTTGCTGGGGCCTGCTGACCTAATATCTGACAGCACATTTGTTAAGTGTATTTATTTATGGCTTCCATTTTGCTTTGTTCATAAAAGGCCACATACCCATTTGTAGGGTGGAGCAAACCACTCAGGGTAATGGATCTGTTTTCCCGGGCATGATCACTCATTCAAAACAAACTCTTTTCTTATTTTCTTTGAAACTGAGTACTAATTCTGTGTTAACAATTCTCTCATCACTTGTGTTCCTAAAGACAATCATCACCCAGTTTAACCCTACCCTCTACATGGCTTGTAGGCTAGTAGAGGAGAGGTGGAGAAGTCCCTTGACTCAGCCACACACTGAGATTCCAGGAGTCCCCTTTTCCACTGCATACAGCTTCCCCATTTCGAAGAGAACTTTCTTCCATTACTTCCCATGATTTGCTCACTACACTCATTTTCCTGGAATTATTTGGAATGCTTCACTGTTTTTTACTTTCAACTTCTGAATTCCTTTTCTTGCTGTTTGTTGTTGTTTTATTTTAATTATCATACAAGGTATTAAATCTAATTATGGCATTTCAAAGTGTGCTAATACTTTTGTGGTCCTAAATGTTTGTTTCAGCAGAAAACACCCTTTTCGACTTTCTTTCTTCTGTGAACTAATTGAATCTTTTCACTGAGCCTGCCACATCCTCTCATTGAATTTCAGATCACTTGCCATTTCTTTTTCTTAATTCTATAGTGTATTGAAGGGGACCAACTTCAAAGAACTCAGAACTACTCTCACTGACACCCCTTTGGTAACATTCAAATTTAGTCATAGAGTTGTGTTCGAAAGTATAGCCATAAAGAGGCTGAACACTCTAAATGTCCAACACTTCATGACCAGTGCCTTTTTCATTTTCTCTCTCAATGCATTGTAAAATTTCTAATCAAGCTGAGGTGATGGATTATACATCCCCTTCAATCTATTGGAATGTTTCAAGACACTGATTATTTTTTTCAACATTTATGTATTTATTCAAGTTACATCTCAATCGGAGCACCTTCTCACCACTCTATTTCACTTCTCTTTTCTCTCCTTCTCCTCAAGTGAGGGAGCCCCACATATCAACCCCCTCAGTTCATCAGTTACATGAGGGCTAAGAGCTTCCTCTTGCTCTGGTACCTTATATGGCAGCCCAGCTAGGGTAAGGTGTTCCACTAACTAACAGGCAACAGAGTCCATGACAGAGACTGTCCCCCTCCACTTGCTAAGAGATCTGTATGAAGATCAAGTTGCCTGTCATATATATATATATAGGGCGGTCTCAGTCTAGACTATGTATACTTTTTTTCTTCTTTTTTGGTCAGCACTTCAGTCTCTGTAAGCATTCAACATTTTTAATTTTTAAATTTCTTTATTTTTGAGACTATAATTACAACATTTCTTCCTACCCTTACCTCCCTCTTCACCTTTTCATATAAACCTCCTGACTTTCCTTCTAATTCACAGGCTTTTTTCACTAATTGTTATTGCATGCATATAAATGCTTATATATATATTCCTAAATATAACCAGCTTGGTATGTATAATGTTAGATGTATGTGTGTTTTCAGGACTGACCATTTGGCACTGGACAACGAATTAGTGTGCTATTCCCTGAGGAAGATCACAACTCCAACTCCTAGCTTTCCTCAGTTGCCTTTAGTTCTTTGTATGGAGTTGAGGCTTCATGAGTTTTCTTATCTACTTTGGCATGCACATTGGTGTTATCCTTGTTCAGCTTACATTAGGTCATATTGGTGAAACTTTATGGGGGTAGCTTGTGATTTTACTAGACTACACAATTTTGTAGCAAACTCCATGATCCTCTGGCTCTTATAATATTTCTTCCACATTTCTGCAATGTTCTCTAAACCTTAGGTGCAAGAGTGTTTTGTAAATGTATCCTACTGGGACTGGGCTCTAGAACTCTGCCTTTTGTTTGGATATTGGGGGGGGTGGGGTAACAGCAGGATACAAGTAATCTGATCAGAGAAATGGGAATCCAAGGCTGTTTATGGGGATTATGGAGGTAAACATAGAAAAAGGGGAGAGGGGGATCAAATAACAATAAGGATGCCTGAAAAGTCACAATGACTCATACTATTAACTACCTTAAAAATTATAGCACACACAATTCCATGTATAAATATACATACATAATATAAATTAATATACATTTTAATGAATTTTTCTAATCTTGGAAGATGATGATCCCTCCAAAGGCCAAAAACCACCAAACAAAAGCCCCAATACCAAACATGGAAGGCCCTCTTTTGAATTGTTGGCCATTGAATATTTTTATCTATCAATTAGAAAACACATTGTTTCTGTCCATCTGTGCAAATAGCATTGCTAGCTCCTAATGTTTCTTCAAGTCTAAGATACTGTCACATTTTCTAGTATCTTCCATATGTTCCCTTCATGTAGATAGATCTCTACAACTGCTTCAGATCTCTTTTAATTCAATTATATAATTAATGAACTTTTATCACTTAAGTGTAATGTGTGGTTTGAATTTCCTTGTTCAATTCAGACTGAATGTTTAATGTGTATTCCCATATGAATAACTATAAAATGATATATGAATATAATGTGAGCAACGCTTATTTAATAAAACCAAGCAGACACAAAAAATACAATAACTAAGAAAAAGAGATTGTGTTGAAATTCTCTAGTATACAATACACTAATATATCCTTTGTTTTCTGTCATCACTTTTGGTGAAAATAAGAATTATAACTTTTAAAGTATAAAATAATACAAGACAAGAATCAGTTAATATAGTTCTTTAAAAAATAACACTGAGTGGGGTGATGGTAGTAAATACCTTTAATCCCAGCACTCAAGAAGCACAGGCAGGCTTATCTCTGCGAGTTCAAGGCCAGCCTGGTCTACAGAGCAAGTTCAAGATCAACAAAGGCTACACAGAGAAATTTTGTTTCAAAAAAACCAAAAAGAAAAAAAACAAAACACTGAAGTCACATTAAACTCATAAATGTTAATAGCATCATGACTATATATATTCTAATCACAAAGCATGTAGATTTTAATGTTTTGTAACATGTTTCTGAAAATAATTATAAATTCTGTTGATCATAGTGAAGTGGAATGTGCAAATGGCTCCAGCTACTTGGGAGGCTGAGGCAAGAGGATTACTTGAAGCCCAGAATATTGAGACTAACAACATGGACATAGATATACTAGTCAACTTTGAACTATAAAATCAGAAATTGAAAGCTAATTTTATAAATTAGCACTGGGTATTCCCTCAGCTATATTTATATATTTTAGGGAATGCTCTCATTATGTAGAGAACATGGTACAAGCATTCCTTTACATTAGAAGCATAAGGGGTAACCCCTATAGCAGATAAGTTAAATGGCTTGATTCCATTATGCTACAATTAAGAAATACAATCCTTTATCTCAACCAACAGATTATCTAGTCTCACTGTGACTAAAACAGACCTCAAATCAAACTTTAATTCCTGCCTCATATATATTTCCTTAACACCCTTTTAAGATACCATCACTTCCTACTTCCTGAAACCCAACTACCCCTAGCAAGGAGCCAGGCCCTTCCTCTAACTGTGACTAATGAGTCAGTCTTGTCTTTAACTTATTGTTCTGAGGCTGTCGCTACCTGAGAACTCTTCTCTCCTTTGATCCTGTTAAGTTTTTCCCACACAGAAGTTGCCCAGTCCTTTGCCTGGGCCTCTATTAATCCAAGTCTCAACTCATAGTCCTGTCCATTAAACAGTCCAGTACAGTATGGAAAGAACCTAAAGAGATAGGACTCATCTTAGATTAACCCCGGAAGGTTGCCCCTGAGCTCCAAAGCAAGCAGTCCACATAAAGAACAATTTGAAACAAAGCTAAAAACTATGTACAGATCTGTTCCATGATTTTATTCTGACCACACCTAAATTAAATTTGATGGTCATAATGTACACCCTTCTAACTTAGATCTTGTCTACATTACTAGGAAATAGGAAAATACTTTTAGATGGCATTCATTTTTAAACAACCTGTGGCTATCTAGGCATATTTAAGAAGACTTTTACAGCTTTCAATTTTCAATGCTGAAATTTGATCTGTAGCTATGTCTTAAAATCAGACAGAACTAGACACAGAATTCTCTTTAGTCAGTGATCAACTCCACTGAGAACTTCAGAATCAGGGATTTTAAACCAGATAAATGCCAAAGATAGTCCTATGGCATTGAGTAGCTGTGATTTATGTATTGGAGTAAGATAGTTTGCCCAAACCTGAGACAGCATTCATTCTATAAACAGGATCAGAGGCAAAATTAAGATCCTAGTAAAAAGTTTCAATGCTTTATGCAGCTACAGTTCACTGAAGGCCTTACTTTACACTTAGTGAGACCAACAAACAAGACACCCTGGTTTTTTGGGTTTTCTGTTTGTTTGTTTTTGTCTCTCAGTAATAGTCAATTGAACGTAAGTGAGGATAAAAGTCCATGTTAATTAAAACACACACACAGAGAAGCAAAGTCATTGAGTAATAGAGAAACAAAGGAAGGACAGAATGTCAACAAACATTGGAAAGTTTTCTTTGGTTCACATACAAGATGTCACTGCAACATCTAGGTGACCATATGTCTATAATGTGGCAAAGCCATTTTCTGGGCACAAATCCAGGTCTCCAGCTTACCACACTCTAATTAGAATTAGTAATTCATGGTATTATCTGAAAAACGCTGCATAAAGTACACAGTCAGCTGAACCATAAAATCTAGCTTATCCCCAGTCATACATACAGCTTTATAGTCTCCATGCAACATAAGTGTCTGCTTTAATCTTCTGTGGTCATGCTCACCCACTCAGTGACATTTTAAATAAAACATCTATGAAAACCAACTCAGCTACTGGTGCTGTAAGAGGGAAAAGAAGGAAAGAAACAACAACAATTAAAAAAAAAAAACAGGAAACTGAGGAGGTGTAAAAGGAAATACTATGTATCCTATGCTAAGCAGCCAGCTGGAAACATGAAATTCTCACAACAGTTCTGTGAGGCAGGTAATAGTCCCACTGGAGAGAAGAAGAAATTAAAACTTAGGGAAGGTAAGCAAATTAACTATGTTCATTGCTTTGGTTGGAAGGACTCTAAATTTTTCATGGAAATAACCACCTGAGTAGGCAAAGACATATACTCTAGGGAAAATAAACTAGAAAATGGCTTCAAGATATTTAATATGTTATATAACTGATTACTCAAGCAAGTCCTGGCAATTCTCAGGTAAGATTAGCCACACGGTATCAGTAAAATCTAGGAAGAATGCTTCATGAATGTGAGGGTTGATGTGTCTCCAAGACTTCATGTTTTACATCAGAGACTTCTCTAAGTTTAAACACTGACCTAATTCCAGAATCTGAGGAATACCAGATGGGTGTGAAGCTTAAAAGTGCTTGATTTTTAACAGAAAAGGATACAAGCTGGCCAGAGCAAAGATCACAGATAGCAGCTTTTCCCTTGGCAGAAGAAAGGGAAGAAGATAGCTTCTTCATCTTCCAACTGAGATTGTTCTGGCTAGTTGACAAAACACAGCTGCATGAGGCACCTTCTGTTGCTGTTTTGTGCAAATAATTAAAGTCCACTCACCGAGCTCAGCACTGGCCACTTAAGATGACAACAAATACTGAGAAGAGGGCGATATTCCTTTCAAATTCCCATTCCCCTTAAAGTTGTAGAATTTCTCTCATAATTTTCAAAAGCAACCAGCTATCATGACATTCACAAATGAGGCCCGGTAGACACACAAAATATGTCATAATTTACCCTGATCTCTTAATGAAACCTTTAACTTTTAGTGCTATAAATTTTCATTTGTTTATCCTAAAAGAGAAATGATCAGATGGATAGTGTAGAATCTCTTGCCAAAATTACATTTTTCTCACTGACTGTGGAAATACAGATCAACTAGAAAGAATGCCTTAAAACTCCAGCCTCTGGTTTTCACATCTGTCATTTGAGGAGGCTAAAATATATGATGCATATATTTCCAGACATACTGTTTCTAGATTTTCTATATGCCAAGAAATATAAGAACTAAAAAACTATCCTTTTAATTAGCAAGTGAATAGTCAGAGGAAACTTTAGTGTAATCTCTGTGTAAGATTTTTGGGCACGAGGAAAGATGGGTGAGTAGGGCAAGGCAAGTTAAGATGAGATGCATTGAAGAATGAGTAGGGAATGAGCAAGTGGAGATAGAAGCTGGGAACTTTCTGAAAACAGCTTAGATAGACCTTATGGATAAAATAAAGGTAGACAAAAGGGAATAGCCATCTGGTGGGACACAGAAGGGTATTTTCTTGCATTTAATGGTAAGAGAAGCCTTAATATATTTAAGGGCTGGTGGTGTGTTTTAAGAAGAAAGAAATTGAGCATAATTAAAGAAATCTGTGAGGAGAAACCAGCAAATAGAATTCAGAGCAGGTGCAGAATTCACCCTAGAGAGAAGCAAGTGATGACACTGCTCAGGACAAAGATTATCTGCTATGTGACAGAAGGGAAAGGAAAGAACTTGAGATGATGGCTTCAAAGGATATCAATAGAGCCTCAAACTTCAGACCCTGCCTCATAACAATATTGATCCCCCAAACCTTCAGAGATTAATCAGGGCCTGACTATCCATGTCACAGCAGAATGAACTCGAAGTTAGAATGACAACATGTGAAGATCCAAACTTAATGCAAAATTCTTTGTTACAACTTTCTCTTCCTTTAGACTTATCTTCACAAATTACAAAATCAGAACTAGATTCTGAGGGCCAGTGAGATGGCCCAATGGGTAAAGGTATTTTGGTCAAGCCTCGCAACCTGAATTCTATCCCCAGGACTCACATGATGGAAGGAGAAAAACAATTCTCTCCTACAAGATGTCCTTTGATGAAACAAGAGGAAAGAAAGGAGAGAAAAGGACTCTAGACATGTCTTACTCACCATTCTAGTGCTGTGAAGAAGCTCTATGACTAAGGCAACTCTTAGAAAAGTAAGCATTTGGCCGAATATTGGATGACTTCCTTGTTCCTAATAACTGAGTAGTACTCCATTGTGTAAATGTACCACAGGTTTTCTTTTTTATCCATTCTTTGGTTGAGGGATATCTGGGTTATTTCCAGTTTCTAGCTATTATAAATAAGGCTGCTATGAGCATAGTTGAGGAGATGTCCTTGTGGTTTAGTGAGGAATCTTTTGTATGTATGCCCAGGAGTGGTATGGCTGGGTTGTCAGGTAGAGTTATTCCAAGTTTTCTAAAATATTGCCAGACTGATTTCTCCTGAGTGAGCTAACCCAGACCCAGAAAGATACACATGGCATGTATTCACTTATAACTGGATTTTAATCATATAGTACAGGATAACTATCCTACAACCAACAGATCAAAAGGAGCAGAAACATGGACTTTGTTACCTGTTAGTGTAACACTTTGCCCTAGTGGAGCTGCCATGGGTGCCCTCAGTGCAAGAGAAAGCTCTTAGCCCTCATATGGCTGATGAACTGAGGAGCCTGAGATGTGGGAGCACCTTACACCAGAGGAGTAGGATAGGTGGGAGAGAGGGTTAGGATGGGAGGGTGGGTCCAAGAGGGTTGGAGGGAGGAGGCTTTGATGGAGTTATAACTTGAATAAATAAATAAATGTTGAGAAAAAAGAAAACAGAAAATAATAAAAGAAAAAAGAATAAATAAATAAAAGAAAGCATTTGATTGTGAACTTGCTTACAGTTTCAGAAGTTTAGTCCATTATCATCATGGCAAAGGACATGGCAGTTGTGAGGCATGGTGCTGGAAAAGTAGTTGAGAGAAACATCCTAATTCAAAAGCAGACAGAACAAGTGTGTAGGCTTTCAAACCTCAAAACTCAGTCCTGGGGATATATGTCCTCCAACAAAGCCATAGCCACTCCAACAAGGCCATACCTCTTAATCCTTCTAATCCTTTTAAATATTGATACTCTTTGGTAACTAAACATTCAAATAAATGAGCACTTGGAGGGAATGTTTATTCAATGCACCACAAGACAGAATATTCTTTAGAGGAAATGACACTGAACTTCAATTTAAGGACAAAAACATTTTTTAAAGAGCCATTTGTGATCTGGAAATATAAACAAATCAATACAATAGCTAAGGTTTCAACTTCTCTTATCTACAAGATGAAAGAGTAACAGAAAATTCTGAAAAGATCAACTTAGGTCAACAATTTTTTTAGTTAGAACGTAAAATAAGAACATAAATAAAAGAATTATTTCCCATGAATTTTCACTTTGAGATTATTACATAAAAGTTTTTTATAAAGTATACATGAAAAGACTTGGGCTTCTATGATATCTTTTTTTTCCTATGATATCTTAAATAAGATACTTTAGGGCAAAAACTCAGAATCTCACTTAAAATGTCAAAAATTTAAAAAATAAAAAGTTTAATGCTAAAAATAGATATAGCCTGATAGAAATAATAACATTGAAATCATAGAGGACAAAAAAAGAGTAGGTCATGGGAAAAGTCCCATTTCTTCCATCTGCTGTATAGCATGGCAGAAAAGTGCATCAAAAATTACTATGCCATGCGACCAAAAGCTTAAGATTTTAAACCTAGATAGAAAATATTTAACAAAATATATTTAATCCTCCTATTGGTCAAATTTGATGATGGTTTTTGTTAAATGTAGTGGTTCATTACAACTAGCAGTCAGCAAAGTATCACACATAAATGAATCTAATTATTACCAAATTTATCTAATTATTCTGCTGAATGACTACAGAAATTAATACAATAATGATACATGAAGACATGCATAAGCACAAATAATATATCTATTTCTCAAAATGATTCTTGTTTTCATTTCTGCAAATATGATGACTGTGCATCAAAATGTTTCCTTATTTTATTTTTATCAATGGTAGTATGGCACTAGACAATCACTTTGAAGTCAATGTAATTATTTTTTTATTTTTAAAATCTTTATTCATCATATCCACTTGCACTATCCTCCTGCCCCTGCCTACATAACTCTCTCAACTTCATGTCCTCTTTTTTTTTCTTTTTCTTTATTTAAATCAGCCACTGTCTCTCAGAGTGCTGCTTATATGTAGATGGGTATCAGGTCATGCTCCATTGCCAAAGAAAAATGACTCTTCTCAGAGGCATCAACTGCTCTTCAGATAGGAGTCCACCTCCCTATCATAATGTAAATACAGTTTGAGAACTTTATAAGTGAATAATGTATTTATATCATTTCCAACCACTCCTCTCCACCTCTTCTTCTCTCCCCATACTTTCTATAGGTGTTTAGGGCTGACAAAATGAGATTGGATAACCCATTGCAGGGACTTGTTGCTGAAGGAAACTTATTCTTCCTCTCTTGGTAATCATTAGTTACCTGTAGCTCTTCATTTGGTGCATGGGTAGGGTGCTTGTGAATTTTCCCTATCTTTGTTGACATGTTGACTGGAATGGTCATTATAGGAGTTTTCTTTAGATAATTACCCAATTAAGATTGTATGGACAGCTTCCCTCTCATGTGTAGGAGATACTATCTTGCTGCAGGCATGCTGGTCTTCTAACTCTCACTATAGCATATGTTTCAATTTATAAAAAACTATGTAATTATGAAGTAATAAAAACAAGAAGTGCTGGCATGTGGTGGGACACACCTTTAATCCCAGCACTAGGGAGACAGAGGCAGGTTAATCTCTGAGCTCAAGGCAATCCTGGACTACAGAGCAAGTTTCAGCACAGCCAGGGCTACACAGAGTAACCCTGTCTCAAAACAAAAGAAAATACAAAAAAGGAGGTAATAATAACTCAGAAATAAAGCAATACATTTTTAGATAATAATTTTAAGTTTAATGGAATTATATATGAAAACTCATTCCATTTCATTTTATATTTTACAAAACATGTCACTTTATAGTATTAATCCATTATATTTATATCCCATTTTCAAATCTCTTGAAATGTCAATACGAACCTGTCAGTCATAAAGAAACAATATCATGAATCTTGTAACTTACATTTGCATGACTTACTAGCATAAATTATTTTAATATTATACTATTATCCTTTCTCAATATGCACAACAGTTGCAAATACTGTTTTTGTGTGTGAATACTGCTGGAATCACAAATTCTAGCACTGAAAAGAAACATGAAAATGAACATCCCACACTTATTGTGCAAGATTGTTTTATTTATGTTGGCTGAGAGAATGGTTTGACTAGTAAATTTAGTTTATTTCTTACCCAACAGCTTCTACTTGCCTACACTGGCCCTGTACTCTGAAGCAATACTCATTTCTGACATCAAAGAACCACAGCCTTAATTGCACCCACCTGCTTTTTATTTAGAGGCCCTGAGGCAGGAGATGTGGGGGTGCAGTCCCTTTGGAACTGAATCACTTTGTTCACAAGAAAAGCTGTTGGGAATTTAGGGTGTTGTGTGTCTTTTTGTAATGGTACTTTTAATGGGCAGAGGTGTCCTTTTACCTTCAGCAAACTGAGTATTTATTTGTGCGTGTGTGTGTGTATGTGTGTTTATGTGTCTGCGTGTGTGTATGTGTGTTTATGTGTCTGCATGTGTGATTATGTGTATATATGTGTGTTTATGTGTATGTATTTGTGTGTGTGTGTGTGTGTGTGTGTGTGTGTATTAGGAATATGTACATCAAACACATTTTTTAAAATATTTATTTATCACTTCAGGTTACATCTCCATCACAGTGTTCTCTTTCCACCTCTCCCAGACCCACCCTCTCACCCTCTACCCCCTATCCCTTCCATCCCATTCTTCTGGAGTGGAGTGTCCCTATATAACAGTCCCCCACCCCAGTTCAGCAGTCATATGAGGGCCAAGAGCCTCCTCATACACTGGGGGCCTACAAGGCAGCACCACTAGGGCAAAGTGTCTCATTGACAGGAAACAAAGTCTATGTTCCTGTTCCCTTTGGTGCATTGGTTGTAGTATAGTTATCTTGTACCATATGGCTAAAATCCGATTAGAAGTGAATAGATGCCATGTGCATCCTTCTGAGTCTGGGTTAGCTCACCCAGGATGAGCTTCTCTAGTTCCATCCATTTTAAAGGGTCCAGAGCAGGACTTTTCTGGACTTCATGTGATTCCCTAGCAATATGAAGAGTATGCGAGAACACTGCTCTAGGTGAGCCGACTGCATGATCTTAATTTTACTTCCTTATATATGTATGTATTTTTTCTACTTTCTTCTTTCCATTAGTTAGATTCTTCCGCTTTTCATGGTTTTTCTTCTATTCCCTAAATTTCTGGTGCTCATTGCTCCAGAATGAAAAGCTCTAGCTCTAATAAATCTTTCAGTTTCCATATCTATTCTCATTAGAAGGGGCTCTGTCTATTCAATTTTTCCTCCAAATTTCTGGGGAGAATATCCTGATTGGCCTAGGTTAAATTAGATGTTTATCTCTGATTCATCTGAGGCAATCAAACAAAATACTGTGTAGTATCAAATTTGTACATATACCCTTTTAAAATTCAGAGTTGATAAAACATTGGCAATTAATATCATGTTGGTCTCAGGAATAACACTCATCAAAAGCCAAATATTTCCTTTTGTGTATTATTATTTGTGAAGTGTATTAATGTAAAAAATCAAATATTAAAAATAAAAACTTCAACAATAAATTTCTCTACTGAAGACACTACATGATAAGGCAGTGGTTTTGCTCTTCTGATGTTCATATTTCTAGTACAGCATATTAAATAAATACAAGACTAAAAGAGTGATGAATTCCTCTCATTCTACTGTATTACATAAGAAATGGCTAGCTGCTTACACTAAATAGCTGTAACTAGATGACTCACTTACTCTCATCTTTTACCCCAAAAAGGCCAAGCTCTTTTTACTACCTTAATATTTATTATTGCTTGCTTAGATCATTCTTGACAATAATTATTATCTCATGGTAGAGCCCATTTGCCCTTAAACTCCTAATGTGGTCAATCGTGAACTTCTCTGACACTTTACCTGACATCTCAAGGCATCCTGGGTACTTAATCATTCATCTTGTAATTACTGGCTTTATAATGATCCTCTAAGTCTGTGATTATCTTCTTCTTCTAATTGTTTGTTTTATCTTCAATATAATAAAAGCTCTGTATTTCAACACCCACTCCCAGCTAGTTATCCAATATTCACATAATATTTTAGCACAGAGTAAGTCCTAATTGTTTTTATTCAGTGTATGATTTCCTTGTGAAATAAGACTAAATAGAGCCTGGCTGATCACACAGTACAATAAGCTCTGTGCTGGCTGCACACATGCTCCAAAGAGTGAAGAGATCAAACTGATATTGGGTTAAAGGACACGGTAGAGAGGACAGGCTCTACAAAGGAAGTAACAAATGGCACCTCTTAAATATGCATGTAACAATAATTACAAAATTGACATAAAATTGAAAGAGAGGGAGGTGGGTATACGCAAGGTATTAGGGGTAAGAAAATGAAGGTGAAATGATGGAACTATCAAAAACTAAAGAAGTTTTGTTATGTTTTGTTTTTTAATAAAAACGTATATTTTCTTTTTCTTCCAGCCAGGGAAGAAGGAATGAGGGAGCTCAGGTGGAGTTTTGTAACAGTTAGGCATGTATGGCTGGAACTGAACAAAGAAAACATGAAATTACAAGTATACTGACTGTAATCCTTTGTTGCCTCTCAAAACTTTTAATAAAATAAAATTGAAGTTTGAAGAAGGTTATTGTTAGCAATAATACTTTCTCTCCCACCAAATATAAAGTGAGGTATCTACAAAGTGGTAAAATATGAGTTGTGAGTTTCCATTTAAAAATCCTCCCAAAAACCTATCTCTAATATCACTTCATCCCTATCATACTGACATCCTGAATGATACAAAAGAAAGACATATCATGCAAACTCTCTCCCACCCTACTAAAAACTCCTCCTTTCTTTTCTTTTCATGTGTCTGTCCTGTGGCTACAAAAGAAATGACAATTAACAATCTCATTCAGGCTATTAGCTGTAAAGCAAAGGGTAATTATTCTTCATTCCACAGATCCAGACAGGCTAATTAGCAAGGAGGGCTTAAGGATGGATCCAAGTCTCTTCCTGAGATGGGGAAAGAGAATAGATTTCATGAGTGGACTGAGGGTCAATGGGGATGGGCACAGGAGGGATGTGGTTGAGGGTGGAGAGAGGGAGCCATGGGAGAGACAACTGGAATTGGGAGGCATATTGGGAGCAAGGTAGAAACCTAGTACAATAAAAACTCCATGCAACAAGGGTGAAACTAGGGAAGACTTCTGGCAATAGGGGATACGGAGCCTGAACCAGCTATCCTCTGTAAACAGGCAGGGACTCAAGTGGAAAGATTGGGACACCAACCCAGCCACAAAACCTCTGACCTAGAGTTTGTCATGGCTGCATAATATGCTAGGACTGGAGCCTAGCATAATCATCAGAGTCTAGACAGACTTCGTCCAGCAACTGACGGGAGCAGATGCAGCGTCTTACAGTTAAATATGAGTCAGAGCTTGGGGAGTCATATGAAGGAGGAAGAAGAAGGATTGGAGGTGTAGAGGGCTGCGAAGTGCCGCGCCCTAAAGATGGTGCTGGTCTCCGCCTTCCACCAGCCCGACGGTGAGCGCTCTCTATGATAATAAGTTCATATTTGGCAAAGACCGCTGATCTGGCTTGCTTCCGCATACGTAGACCTCTAAGATAGCACCACTTGGCTTTACTTGACTGGCTGTTCATTTAGTATTTAGCCTGTGGGTTGGGTCTGCCCCATTATTCGGAAGATTGTTTTCAAGGGACCTGAATAAACTGCTGGAGAAGAGTTTTGTGAGTTGCGTCCTCCTTGCTGGTCGAGGGGGGGTGTGACAGGAGGTACCAGAGGGAGTAAGGACACCACAAGAACAAGGCCTGTAAGATCAAATGACCAGGACTCAAATGAGCTCACAAGATCCGGCAGCCTGTCTGAGTCTCACCTAGATCCTTTGCATAAATGTTATAGTTGTGCAGCTGGGTTTTCTTCCTAACCGTGGGAGTGGGTCTGTCCCTGACTCTTTTGCCTGCTTTTGGGACCCTCTTCTTCCTATTGGGTTGCCTAGCCCAGCCTTGATGTGAGATTATGTGCCTGGTCTTATTGTAGTTTGTTATCTATATTTGATTGACGTCCTGGAAGGCCTGCTTTCTTCTGAGGGGAGGGGTGGTGGGGGTGAATCAGGGAGAAAGGGGAGGTGGAAAGGAAAGACTGCAGGAAGGGAGGGAGGGGAAACTACAGTCAGGATGCAATATATGATAGAAGAATACATTTTTAAAAAATTAAAAAAGAATCCTATCCAGGCAAGATAAGTAACAACGCCTGCATTGTAAACTGAGACCAGACCAAAAGTACGGAAGCTTTAGTAGGCTAGTGGATTACCACAATCTCAGTATCACAGATTGAAATCTGAAGCATAAGCTGCACATGGGTCCCCAGGGCACCTGACATTTCATATTCAGAGCCAATGGTGTCCATGAAGCCAAGATCTAGGTAGGTCAGTTCTTAGCATCTGAATAGCAATGAAACCAAATAGTAATTCTAGTACAAAGGAAATGAACCCATCTGGCTATAGGACTCTCCACTATCTGATCCAACTTGCTTCTTCTGCAAAAGAAACAGTGGGATGTCTTAAATTCAGCAAAGTAGGTTCCCATGCTAGCAGAGGTTATGCTAACAATTCAGTGATTTATTCATGATTTGTTTAGGAAAAGAAGTTTGTCAACCAGAATGTATTTGGTATAAGGTGAAGAATCCTAGCAGCAATTGTCCCAGACTGGAGTAATTTCATTATCATCTTGGTCTTTTCCTGTGGCTTCAAAAATGAATTCTCTCTCTCTCTCTCTCTCTCTCTCTCTTTCTCTCTCTCTCTCTCTCTCAAGAAAACTAGTGAGTGGGGAGCTGGGGCAAATGGTGGAGTAATGTCTTTAACAAGTAGGCCAGCACTTCCTCTGCAAACACACAGCTGTTCTCCAGTTCAGTCTCATCAATCTCCTAAAGAAATGCACTTGGACTTGATATGGAAGAGCACTTCTGGAAGCCAGTAACACTAAATGACATGAAGTCACATCAAATAAACAGCAACTGGAAGCAATCCTATGAAAGAAAGCCAAGAAAAGCAGAGTCAGCATATTCTTCCACACACCCAACAAACTTAGGCTCAGACTCTGAAATCCAGCGGCGTACTCTGAGAGAAAATTGTATCAGACAGATATCTTGTATGCATATATCATATACTATGCCCATTTCATCTTTCTTTCGCTATCCTACATTATAAAACAACCTTAATTTTACAAAAAGTGCCAGTAAATTTTACCAAAACATCTAACCTATCCCTTTAAATCCAGTAACTTAAGAATTACAAAATGATTGTTTGTAGAATCATTTTCAAAAGAAATGACATGCTACAATTATTAAAGACTAGTCAGTACATGTTACCTACATATTCCTTTGTTGATCCTAAATCTTCATTATGAAATTTTAATTATAAGGACATGTATATTTCCATATAATAAAATAGGTAGCCATTTAGGTATTAAAAGTTGCATTCATGTAGATTGGATCTCTGTTGTCACTTATTTTTTTGCAACTCTATTAGGTTTTTTGTTTGGTTGGTTTTTTGCTTGTTTATAATTTGGTATTTGTAGAGTCAACAATTAAGTTCTTTGTACTCATGCATATGAGCAATCATTACATCAACAATCACTAAGGTCAGTGGTATCCAGTCAGTAATTGTTGAGGGGATGATTTTAAAGCAAAAGCTTCATGGCAATGTTTAGAGAACTTAGAATAATTTTCCAAAATAAATATGATTCAGGGCTTTGTTCCAAAGGGCTTGAGTTACTGCCAAGGTACTACTGTGCTTTCTGCTAAATATGAAAGCTCTGTTCTTCAGCCCTTTTGGCATATCTACAAAATAAGATTAAAGTTAAGTAAATGGTGTGTCGTCGTTCAGTGTCTGGGATGGCTTCCTTCCTTATAGACATCAAGGAAGCCTTACATTAAAATAACTCATCAAACATAATTATAATGCAAATTTTCTAGCTTCAGGGAGATTTTTAAATGGTACACTGTACCTACTTGAAAACCTTTGATTTCCTATTAAATTTAGAGCTTATTAACAAAATGTTATGTAGCTGTAGATTCAAAGATAAAGATAAATTCAAGATGACTACTTCCATATACAGAATATAATATGATTTTTACTAATATTTACTATTTACTAATTTTTTGGTTAAATGTAACAAACATTAACTTTGACTGTAGGTTACAGGAATTTGGGGGGGGTTAGGGAGGGTAGTAGGGTTATTTTGGTTTAGTTTTTGGTTTTTGATTGGTTGGTTAGTTGTTTTTTTATGAATTCAAGCCCCAATCAGAAGTGTCTCATTTGTTTGTGCTAAAGAATATTCTGGAACTCTTTTCCCTGTTTCTTGTATGAAAGTACTAGAAACTACTATGAAAATGTTGTAAACACCCGATTCTCATGTAAAAAAAAAAAGTTAGCATATATTAACTAGCCTTTTCTATGTCACTTCCGTTTGTCACTCAATGGTGGCCAAGAAATACTCAAATGCAGGCCACCAAAACGTATCAATGGGGCAATGGCACCTGCTTTCTATCAAGTCTGAGAAAAGTTCATCTCTGGGAAACACATGGTGAGAAGAATCCGTGTTTTTGTTTTGGTTTTTTGTTTTAGAATGGGGGAAGCCTTTGATTGGCCATTTCCTCAATCTCTGCTCCATCTTTGTCCCTGCACATTTTGTAGGCAGAACAAATTTGTTTATTTTAAAGAAATATTAGAACTCTGTTCTCAAATTCAATATCCAACATATTGCTATCCTGTTTATGAGGACTCTATACATCATTGATTTGTTTTGTTTTTATGATTAGGTTTTTTTTTAAATAAACACAAAACAATGTCTTGGCATATAAGGAATGACCACATAATCTAATTTTTGTAGATAGTCCCTCCTTATGTAATTTATCACAGTGTAATTTTTAATAGTGCCCCAGTTTGAGTGATAAATTATCCCATTAGGCTAACTCAGAGACAACAACAACAACAAAAACTGTACTCTTTGTTTTACTTTTATAACAAACAAAAGCAACTTGGGTCCCCAGGGGACAGTTCACAGGGGTCAGAAAAGCGGAGCAGAGAAAGGTACAGAGTATTTGAGCTTTGTTCAGAAAATAAGGAGTAAATGCGAGGTTGGAGAGACTATCATTACTCAGCTTGTCTCATGCAAACTATAATCTGGTGGTTCCACATTGTATGTTTTGGTTTTTTTAATAGCAATCAGATAACAAAGTAAGAAGGTATCTGGAACTGGGTATATTGAAAACTCACTTGTAAGAGTTTCTGGGATATGTTCTTAGAATTCTGTACTCCTCATTTTGGGCAATACCATTCCCATATAATGTACTTTTTCTAACCTAAGAGTATGTGAGAATTAAGATTGTTACCTCATCATGCCTAAGGCTGTTTATAGTTTTAACCATAGTCCCTGTACCTCTTTTGCTTGCAATTTTTATAATAATGACATCCCTACTGTCTGTGATCAGGGTGATGAGGAAGTAAAAATAACAATGATGATTTTAAAAATGGATGGCCTTGTTCGAAAAACAAAGCACAGGACCAGATTGAACTTGAACAAAACACTTAGGATGTCCAGCAACTGAGAATTGAACTGTGTGGTTCATCAATCATAGGAACAAGGCCAGTCCAAAGTAAGTCAAGATTCTGCAAAGTTATATTTATAAAAAGAAAAGACAAGCCTCTTGGAATATACACAACTCAAACAACTTTGAGATCCCTTGTACTTTCGTGCGATAATATAAGCACAGAATACATGTCTCTGGCCATAACCACAATTAGCAATCAGACTTCCACACATCTACTACATCACCCTCACAGTTTTTCTCGGCAGTTTGTTAGGAGACCTGCCATTCAGTTATACAGTTGAAATCACTGCTTACTACAGGCTGCTATAGTTTTTTAAAGCATTCCTTTCCCTTCCTTGAAATTCCAACATGAATCCAAATTCTTTGCTTCCAGTGGCCCATTTCTTATTGATGTGCTAAAATCAGCTAGTTGTTACTGTGATTGCTTCCTCCTACCTCCTTGCTGACCTCTAGTCTGTGTTCATTTCTAGCTTATGCCCTAACTCCTAAGGCAGAAACTGTACCTGCAGTTAGAAATTCAGCAACAAACATTAACTTGCTCAAATCTCTGGCCTCATTATATTATTTTCATTTTTTGCAAAATTAGTCATTTTAACTTCAAGTACACTTCCCACATGTTAACTGTCTGTCATATTATGAAAGTTCTATTTCTGAGTTCATTATTTTCCTTATTTTTTCAATTTCAGTGTATCTTAATCATATTCATTCCCTCAACTCCATCCAGCTCCTCTTGGGACCCTCCCAAATATCTTCTTCCCAACTTTACATCCTGTCTTTAAATGTTTTCATAATCCCCCAAATCAAACTAATACCACCCTGATATGCATGGGTGTGTGTTATCTTAAAAATGGGGGGTTGCTATGGTTTTAAAATATCTGATATAAAATTTTCCATCTTATTGGCTTTAAAGTATGAAATTGAGTGAAGTACATTCACATTGTTATACAATTGATCTCAAACAGTCCATTTTTGAAAACTGCAGTAAGTTCTTTGTGAGTTAGCTTGGGTTGTGGTCTGGAGATTGGGTCTTGTACATCTGGAGGAATAGATCTCATATTTTGAGACAGTTTTTCTAATTGTTCAGCTTGGCTTTGAACTTATTCTATAGCCCAAGCAGACTTTGAATCTGTGATGCTTCTCCCTGGAACTCCCAAATAACTGAGATTATAGGCCTGTGTCTCAGTCGTGGCTGATGAGCAGCTCTTTGATCCATTCCTTTCCTAACTGCACCTCCAACAGCCCAACCCTTTTTCAGACTCTATACACTTATTCATCCAATTTCAGCAAGAGAACCCACGGTTCTCTCCTTTCTAGGAACTTGCACCACAATTCCAGAATATTATTCCACAAATAAGCTTCTATTGATGTTTAAGATTGCAGACTTAAAAAGTACAGTTACATCCACTCTGTCAACACAATGACAACAAATGGTATTTTATAAGGAATAAATGTGGGATGTATAGAATTTACAGAAAAGGGGCTGATGAGGGATTTTAACAAAATTTTGGAAGATGTGGTGTGGGAGTACAGGTCACAAATATAAATCAAATTTAAAAGAAACTTTGATATTCAGAATGGTTTCTGGATAAGATGAAAGCCAGTGCACCTCACCAGGATCCCTGAGAGCTCAAAATAGGAACTGTCAGGAAGCTAAAGATGATGGGTGATATGTGGACTAACATGCCAGAGGATGAGTTAAAAAGTTTTGTTTTGTCTGCAAAACATACATGTGCCCTGGACACTGACACTCTTAGCTCTATTCTTCACTAGTGTCCAAGTATTGGGAGTCAATGAAACTCCCTTACTCACTTAAATTGTAGTTCATCATTTAACCAAAAATGTGATCATAATATATTGAGAAGATAAAGGAAGAAAGATGCCCAGAAACTGCAATTTACCAGCTCATATGAGAAGAAATAGATGAATGATATTTGGATACAAAATTTAAAACTTTGAGCATTTCATCTGAAGATGTGGTGACAACTACATAAGAAATAACTAAACAAGTCAAACACATTCACCTTAAAAGCATTACAAATCTAATAGTGCCTTAATTTAGTAATAAATTACTTGCGACTAAGGGTCCAACTAAATCATGGAGCATTGGTGTGCACAGGCTCTGGCTTTGATTTTGAACATTGCAAAATTAATTAATTAAATATATTCAAATGTCTCATTGATGTTTTTCATCTTTTACTGTTTTCTATTATTTTCACAAACAATGGATTGATTTCTTCATGATATCACTAATTCTAAGCATACCAACTTCCCCTACCATTGCCTTCATCAACCAGTTCTCCCAATTCACTATACTTGGGAGAAAGGTCATGTATATTTGTCTAAACTGGTCCATCTGTACCCAGTTCCATCTTTTACATCTATTTACAGCTGATCATTCAAAATTTAGCTCAACAAAGAATGCTTCCCCAGACCACTCAGTATTTATTGAAAATATCTCACTTGTGTGTTCATATCAACCAATATGTTCATCATTCACTTACATAACAAATACACATTTATTTTTTTCTAGACTATAAATTCCATAAAAATGTGAAACATCTAGTAGACAAGGTTAATACATAGTAGCTTCTCAATATTCTCACCTGAATATGTGAGACACTGAGCTAAATGTACCTAAGAGAGTGTTTCTTCTTTATCCACCAAAGTTGTTATAACTCTTTCAGGAAAAACTGTCTTCTACCTATGATCTTTCCTCACCTCTAGCAAATGCAAGTCTTCACTATGTATTCACCCAACAATTATGATTCATGTATCTGCATGTTCTGAAAAAATCTGAGAGTTCTGGTATGCAATAGCCTCATACTCCTCCAGTGTGTAGGATTTGTAGTTTGTCAACTTAGCAAGATGGAACCACGTACCTCAAATCTCCTTCCTATCCAAGTTCCAGCTAAGGGTTGGAATTTCTGTATGGTTTGAAAGGTAAAGTTACAGAAGCAGTTATCCTTCCACTAAGTTAGTGCTGTACCACAAGTATTACTATGATGGTGTGACTTATCCTTCAGCTGTTCTCCTACCTGTCCAGAAGGGACAGCATTTGATCTACAGCTCCTCCTACCCCTGCCAGGTACCTTATTTCTGGTTCTCAGTTCCAATTCATGTGTGTAAAAACATGTGAAATCACCAGCTTCCTCTTCAGGTCACTCACCACGCTATCAGTATTAGATGCTCTAAGTGTCTTAACAGGGTTTTACATCACCCAGATAAATTCCAGTTTGTTAATTCAGGTTGTCATTTGGGACCCCAGGTTCCAGTTTGTACTTGTTTTGACCCATGTTCAGATTTCTTCACCAACTACTGTTTCTGTTGACCAACAGAGGCTACAAGCCTGCTATCATTATCAGAAGGTCCTAGAAGAATTCACCAGTTTCTTTTCATGATGATTGGGGACTTTCCCCTGAGCTCCAACAACCACAACAAATTTGGACATTTTTTAAATCACCCAACCCTACCACTGTTTTTGGAAACCTCAAACCCCACAATACTTCCTTTTATTATATAGTATTTTAGTATTATGATCAAACTGGTGACGATACACCAGATTTAAAATTATTCAAGAAATTCATTAAGTTTAGTAGAAAGATAAAATTGGAAGAATCATAATTAGAGTAGCCTTTTATATTTTTATGTATTTTAAAGAATTGGAGGTGGATTTGACTTGAAAGAAGCTGCAGGAACAAGGAAAGGTAAGCTGGTCTCACGCTTACCTTTATCATCTTTGACTGAACATTGTATGAGATTTTATTTTTATATGTATTCATGTGTGTGTGTGTGTATGCAGATGTGTGCATATATCCATATGCATGTCTTGCTAATATGGCTGCATGTGGAGGCCAAAGGTCAATACCACATGTCACTCACAGTTTTTGGGCACTTTACTTTCTGAGACAGAGCATCACTGCACTTGGAGCTCAACTTTTCCATTAGACTGGTTAGCCAACAAGTAGATGTCATCCACCTGTCTCCACCTTCCTAGCACAGGGGTTATGAATATATGCCACTATTCCCAGCTATTTCTGGGGTGTTACGGATCTAAACTTGAATAATTATGTATATAAAGCAAGCTCCTAGGAAATCAAATTTCAACATCCACTGTGTAGGACTTTAACTCAAAATGTTAAGATTTAACAATTCATTAACTCATCTTCTCTTCCTCTAGACTTCAAAGAGATTATAATAAATACTAACTAAAATCATAAAGTATAACAATTAAAGGACCAAGAGTAGAATGATCTCCAAACATCTACTTCAACACATTTCTGGAATATGGCAATTGAGAAAGAAGGCTATGTGCTAACTTAATAGCTCAGGAAAAAAGCAAAGGAGACTGTGATGGATATGAGAACACGCCCACCAGGACTCAAAAAATATTACAGATCAGAGACAGTGTGTGAGTAGAAAGCATGAACAGAGTGAATCAGGAATGTAGGATTCATTAGAGCATGAATGTTACCAGTGAGTCAACAGTCTACACATGCAGATAAAACTTTAGTCTAGCATCTCACATTGATGACAGAAAGCAAAGCCCACATCCTTTCAGCATTCCCTCAAAGGCTTAAGTTCTATTCACTATAACAAAAAAAGCTCCAGTACACAAGCTTCTTTCATACACAGAGCACAGCATCGACTACATGATTTCCTTAGTGTTAAATATGAATGAACAGTGAATGATCTCCAGTTAACAAAATAAAGGGAGTGAAGGCCACAGCACAAGGAAGAATGACCAAGAAAAACAGAAGAAAAAAGTGCCCTAGAAGAGAAAGAATATTTAGGTGCAGAAGAGAACCTTAAACAAAACTTCAGTGTCCCTTGGTAGAATATGTTGTAACCAAAGACAAAGAACACACATTTATGAAAATTGTGAACTGAGGAAATAAGAGTAGTCCTTGGGAACTGTCTCACTTGCCAAATCCAAACTTCATTAACAAGTTTTAAAGATGATGTGCAGGCACTTTTCAAAAAGTAAAAATGAAAACAGAAAACCAAATAAAAGCAAAAGGAGGAAAATATTAAAGAATGTCAACATTGAGAATTGATTAGGGAAGTTTATTAATGTTTCTACAGAAAAAAGAAGTTATCAATGAACTAAATAGAAAATTCTCCAGTGATAAAAAGAAAAAGAAAATGTACATCCCCCAATTTGCTAAGATTTACCTGGGAAGAATGCTGTTCTCAGCCTTAATATGAGATACTTTTCTTTCAGTTAACTTATATTTCTGTATAAAACAGCATGACCAAAAGCAACTTGGAGAGAAGAAGGTTTATTTGACTAATAGGTTACAATACATTATCTATGGAAGCCAAGACAGGAACTCAAGGCAGGATCTTGAAGCACTAACCATGAAAGAACACTGCTTATTGGCTTACTCCCCAGGACATATTCAGCAACCATTCTTATATAACCCACATCTGTATGTCCAGAAATGATATTTCCCACAGTAGGTAGCAGAGAGGAGAGAGGCTATGTCTACATTCAGTGTTCTGACCTATGAACATCTGAATGAATAGTAGCCTAATATTCCCTGAAAAAAAGCAAGACTGAGACCACCACCAGTCCAGCACCAGTGTAGAAAAACATTAATTCAATTATGTTGGTGTCATTTGTAGAAATAATTAAATTATTTACTAGTATTTATATTATATTTAATTGGTTTGACAGCTAATCCTTAACCATCAATTATAAAAGAGCACAAAGACACCACATAGATTTTAACAAGCATTGGCCTGAATTAGCCCATCTAAGCTAGCTCATATTTCTATTACCCAAATATGACCCCATATATACATATGTTCCCTTGGACTGTCATTTTCCACGATATGCCGATGTTCCTGGCCATGTGAAATGAGGTTCTTTTTTCTAACCCATTGTGTGTGCCTCCTTCCTGCTGCTCCTGGCTGGAATGAATTCATACTCTCTAAAGCACGGGCTTCCTGTTCTAATCTCAGGAAGTTCCACCTTTATCTGTCCTTGTCCAATCTTAGGCCTCAGCATTTTATTTAACCAATCAGTGTCAATGTAAGTAACAGACAACAAGCAGGACCAATTAATTAACATTTAGAATGCTTAACACTACACCATCACACCAGAAAAGCACCAGATGGGCTACCAGGACAGGAAACAAACCAGAGACTAGATGAACTCTGCTTGGAACCACAGACACCAAGCAGATGGCCAATCAGGAGAACTGGGCAAGGAGCAAGCCCTAAGCAACCACAAGACTGGTATCATGTGGTCTGGACAGGAAGCTAGCCTCGTATGAACATCAGTCTGGTGTCACACAGGCCTGGGGGGTCAGACCATACTAAAGATAACACCTGCCAGATGCCATAATACACAATCCACAAGTAAGGGATAGCACTTCTGAGACCATTCCTGAGACAAACCCAGACACTGAGACCCCGGCCACCACTAAGAGAAGAAAGTAAGTGGTGGAACATGGAAAAGAAAGAGAAACAGAAGGATGTGAGCACAATTAAGAGTGGCAGAACAGGAGACTTGAATAGAGTGAGGAACAACCTGATGTGAATAGCCGGTGATTCCACCTAGGACCATGGTGGGGACCTGGCCTCTGCTGCTAACAGGGGCAATATCTGGGTCCATGGCCCTGTAGCAGCATGGGTCTGTTACCACCAAAAGCCAGGTGGACATCCCTGATCTAGGCTGCCACCCAGGAGCATGATATCTGAAGTCTTTGCACCCACCCCACTTCCACCTGTGCATAATGGGAGAACTGGCCCTAGAGGCATGAGAGCAGAAGAACTGACTCTAGCCCTAACCAGCTGCAGTACTCAGGAGAGCGGGCTCTGCATGTTTTGGGAGTTAAGAGAGAGTATGCCCCAGGGATGCAAGGTTGGGATAACTTGACCTACCACTTGTCTCCCTGTGGTGGCATGGACAAGGGAGAGACATCCCCCTCTCCCTCATCCTTCATCACCTGTAGCAAGTGGGAGACATGGCCCTGTGGTCATGAGAGCAGGAGAGCTGTCCTAGCTCATTACCTGGTGCAGCGATTGGGAGAGCAGCCCTGAACCTTACACAGTAGAACTGGCCCTGGATGTGGGGGTTGCAGGCCCAGAACCAGGGTTTTGAATTGGCACACCCCAATGTCTACCTCATGGATGAACTACTGGAGTGCATCAAGAGGCCAGTTCAACAGACCCAAAATTACAGGATCTCCATGACCCAGGGCAATAACAGGATATCTGACAGGTATCCCAGTGAGGTTCCAGTATTGACAAAGTAACAAAAGCCAGAGGCCTCATAGTAGACCCAAGAGTCATTATAATGAACATTTGCAAGCAAAAAGTGTGGACAAATGGAAAAATTGTGGGACACACTGAGACTCTACAGCTTCCATAGTGAGATTTTTTTTAACTGTGGGAGAGGTTGTGAGGGTAGAGGGTGAGTGTGAGTGTAGGTAGGAGATGAATGGGAACAGGATTCATGATCCAAAATTAACAAAATTAAAAAAATAAAGTTTAAAACTGTTAAAAAAAAAGACTGGGTGCATTTATAATCTGTTATGAATAAGGATGGAAGGTTTTGGGGTTTGTTTGTTTGTTTTGGGGGTTTTGTTGTTGTTTTTTCTGGTTTTTTGTTTTCGTTTTTGTTTTGCTTACACATCAAAGTTGAACTCTTGCCTACTGAAAGATTCTGAGAGAAGTCATTGTTTTTAGTTGTATACCAGCTGCTGAGTCCATGAGACTCCAATGGATAGTTCACAATCCAGGATCACAAAGAAAAAAAACTTAAACTGAGTGAGTAACAAGAAAAAATAAAAATATGGGTAAAGAGGGAATTTTCGGAGAGGAGGGAGTTTATAGTTGTGGGATGAAAGAGTAATTTGAATGTATTTTATACATGTATGAAAATGTTAAAGAAATGTAATTATTAAAAAGAATTTAAATTGTTTTTTTAATAATTTATTTTTTATTTCTTCAAGTTACAGCTCAATCACAATCCCCTCCCTACTCCCCCCTCCAGTCCCACCCTTCCACCCTCCTCCCGTTCAAACCCCCATCCTCTACCCTTTTATTTATTTTTTTTAGTTTAAGGTATTTCTTTTTCCCCCCAACATCTCTCCCTTTCAGTCCAACAAATGGTTCTTTCTCTTATAACTATAAATACAATACAACAGAAATAAATAGGCCACAATTATGAGAGTTATATGGCTTAGCATACATTCCCAATGTCCAGTCCATATGTATTTGGCACCTGACTTTAACATTCTACTATCTAACCATCTCCATGAGTTTAAAGTTCTATATCTAACAGCTTTCATACTAACTTGCATCACAATTTTAAAAATATCTTCTTAGATCCAGAACACCCTCTTGATTCCTAAACAATTCAAGATTTAACTAAGAGACTCTAGGTATCTATTCTTCAACCACCTCAGAGATCTGAGAGGGATAAATATATCTGATTATATAGGAAGTGCAGGGCCTGCAGCTTCCAAAACTAAGAAATGATATACCAGGGGTGGTGGAGCACATCTTTAACCCCTTCAGTTGGGAACCACATGTCTTTGATCCCAATACTTAGAATGCAGAGATAGGCACTTAGGATTTGGAAGGATTTAAGTTTAAAAGCTACTTACAAAAGGCATGCTGTAATTCAAACAAATTGTCCTTTGAGGTCTCAAAATATATACACTAAAGGTTTGTTTAGTTCCAAAATATCAAAATAATTTCTTCTTTAATCCGAATTAAAAGATACTACTTTATATATTGTCAAAAAACCAAATTTGCTTCAGGAAAAATATTACCTGACCCCCCCCCCCACAAAAAGGTAATTGTCCCAGAGTTAGGATTAGGGCAGGGCTCTGTTCTTATCTTTCAGGAGATTTAAAGCATCCATTCAAGGAATCCAGGGACAACTGGACAACGGAAACCTCAGCAGAAAACAGATCAGACACCAAAGAAGACAAGTGACCCAGATGATCTAACCTTGCAGACTTCCTCAATAGCTGTTTCCCTCAAAAATCTACAACCACACAACTCAAAATCACTAAGATCATTCAGCTCCACAGACTGCTCCAGCCAGAACTTCAGTAAAGCCCTGAAGATCAACTTCTGTCTACGAACTTCTTAGGACATCTAAATAGCTGAGCACAAAAGGACTGAACATCAAATGATTCTATTAATATTTTTAACCATTTTCCATTCTTATTTAGGCCCCAAACAGGTTTACTAAGTCCCAAATCAGCATGAAGTCATTTTAAGAGAACAATATCTCATCCCCAGAAGGTGGGGAGGGTGTTCCCCCCCTTTTTGGTTATTTGATGGATAATAGAAAATTTTGTTAAATTGTTTTTAAGCTAAAAAGAACCAACATGATCAATTTATTATGATACTTCTGAACTGCAAGGATGGACTGTTGATATAACTCTGTGCAAAACACTTGCATAGCTTGCAAAAAGTCCAGAGATCCATCCTAGCAATGCTCAAGGAAAGAACTAAGCTTAAAACATTTCAGTGACAGTTAAACAGACAGTTGAATCCTGGACGGGAGTGGGAAGCAATGGCTTTCATTGTGTTGGCTGCATGAGAAAAACCAAAAAACACAGCAGTGCTCCAAGACTGCCTGAGAAGTTCTTCCACTCCAGAATTCTATACTCACAGAGATATTCCGTTATGTCAGTGATCATGTTAAACAACCTTCTAGGCTGCATCACTGATAAACTGATCCCACAAAGCAGTCTGAGCTCTTAGCCAGACATCCCTATGAAAAGTCTGGAGTAAGTAACTCAGAAAAGCACTACATGTGATTTCTTTGGAGATATGAGATAACAACCATAATAACTAAAAGCTGAAGTTATGATAGTGGTAACTTGCAAAGACTAGAAAATGATATTAGATGAAGACAAATATAATACCTTTTAAGTTTTCTAGCCATGTGCATATACTAACATATAGTTTTAGTTTTGTTAAAACTAACATAGTTTTAGTTATTCAAACAGGCATAGTTTTCTGGTGTATTACTGGAGATCCAGTAAACTTTTTGGTATAATTTTTTGAACAAAAATTTCACAGTCTATGTAAGGCAGAATAAAGATCCCTCTAATGAAATCCACATCTAGTTCAAGTTATCTTACATAGGAAAATAGATATGGCTAATGCTAAGACTCAGTTATCCTGGTTAATCCATGTGGACCCTGCCCCAATCACAAGGTCTCTAAAAGTGGAAGAGGGTTCAAAAGAGAGCCAGAGGGATATGTCATTGGAAGAATGACTAAAGGGATGAAACACAGATGTGTCTGAGGATGGTGGGTGCTCAGTAAATGCAGCAGCTTCTAGACATGGAGAAATACAGGAAAATGAATGATCCCAGGAGAATCCAAGCAGAAATTACATTGTGTTGAGACTGTGAGTTTATCTACTGTGAGAATTCTATCTTCTACAAATATATGATAAGTTTTAAATCACAAGCTTGTGGTGATTTATTACAGCATAGAAAGAAAACACATGCACTTAAACACGAATGAACTTTTGTGTTCTCTTATATTAATGTGTAATATTTTCATAACAGTTTTTATAGTCAAAAATTTTAAGATTGGCAAAAGCATGTGTCTAAAACTTTGTTCCTTCTTTATTGAAGGGTGAAATTAGGATGGTGAAATATGCTTTTCCTTTCTTCCTAATATTTCATAGAGTTTCTTTTGAATTCTCAATAAAGCTACTCTTGGGCAGATTCAGGAGTAATAGTGACCTGCTCTCAATAAGAGGGTGCCATGATTTAATGCCTTAAAATATTCCCAAGAACTGTCCTTTGCATTTAGTTGGAGTTGTTTTGTTATTGTTTAGATTTGGAAAGCATGCACATGCCAAAAAAAATGTTTAGTGATGCCACTAGCTCAAACAATTTCCATCCTTTCATTTACATCACTTGTGCTTTATTATGCTATAAAACCATGTTTGCTGTTATTTTAGGATATGTCTATGTTGTTATCAACCACATTCATTGGATTTTAAATCTAATAGGAGGGCCTGTATTCAGTTTCCTTAGACATAAAAAACTGTTACACCTACTGGCCTCTCTCTTTCTACCAATTACTCCATCAGACAGACATCACACAGTGTAGAAGGAAGAAAACAAACAGACATTAAAGATACCTGAGTCTAAGGCCTACATGAGCAACCAGCTCTTCCATGTGTTGCTTTGGGCAAGTCTGTTCATGAGGGTAGAGCATGCATATTCTGTAAGTGATGAGAGGATTGACAAGATCAGTGAGAGAAGTATATACTCATCACTCATCAAAGAGAAAACTCTCAGTCACACCAAAGCTAAATCAAGACAGCTAACCAGATCTGGTAAAATCTGGTGTTGGAGAAGGTTTAATACATTGCTTCTGATAGGCTGATTTAAATACTGAGATCTGGTTCCTGCCCCTTCTGAGGCATTCTTTTGATTGGTTAATAAATATCACTGATGGCCAATTAGCGGAGCAGAAACAGTATAGGAAGGTGGGACTTCCTGAGATGGAAAAAAGAACTTTGCGTTTTACACAGAGGAATCTCTCTTTCTGCCAGGAGACATGGAAGCAGGTAGACATGTTTGAGAACTCTGGAAGGTAACAACAGGCACATGGTGGTTTGGGATTAGATGGTTTGGGTAATTTAGATTACCTAGTTGAGAGTCTTCCCAGCTAAGGGCTAAGCATTGAAACATTGAAAGATCTCAATGTATTTAATTATTGGGGAAAGGACCATGGTGGCTTATAGGCCACCAGTCCAAGCAATCCAGGGCCATTGGCCTCCCACTGAACCCCTGCGACTATCCCTCCAGGCTGACAGAAATTCTGCTGGTCGGATATAATAGTATATAGTTATTAATAAGTATCTAGCAGCTGCCCTGGCAATTTCGCTGCCAGACCTCACCACCACGCCATCCCTCCAGGCTTACAGACTTCTAAAGCAAGTCAAGTCTGCTGATCTCACTCCAGGCCACCAGCTGTTCTGCTGGTCTAATATAACAACTTATAGTTATTAATGAAGATATTAGTTAATAAAAGTTAGGTTGCAAGTAGTGAAGGCCACCCTTGATCCAGAGATTTTTTTCCTCAGGATGGGTCAGGCTGCAGTTAAGGCAGGCCAGGCCTGCTGGCTTCCTGACAGCTAAATAATTGATCTGCTAGTCTAATCTTATAATTTATACTTATTAATAAATACAATTGATAATTAAATTGTAGTTTAAATCCATAACTCAGCAACAATGTGTTCTCACTATTGTTTTTCAGGAAGATCTTCTTCTGTCTTTTTACTTAGACATATAAATTTTCTCCAAAATCAGATGAAAGTCAGAAAGCATCTCTAATATGATCAAGATTCAAACAGGGACATACTCCAGGTGTAGAAATCCTTTGTAGAAATACTAGGAGAATAATTCAGGGGAGGAATATTTCCTTCTCACAAATAGAACCCTAAAATAGCTAGGCTAAGTCTCTGTAATTATATATATAATTACAAATATAAATCCCAGTGCATTATATTTAGCTGAATAGGGAATAAAATGCAAAGAGGTTTCTGTAAAGCAAGCCTAGTAAGCAGGCAGTCTTGTTTTTAGTGAGCCAAATGATCTATTTATATTTCTAAGCTGCAATTAACTCATTTAAAAGATTGTTTAGCATGCAGACAGTTTACCGATACATTAAATCTTTTCTTGGTATCAATTTTGTTCCATTATGTCTCTATTTTTAATGAAGTCTTGATGGGTTCTTTTTGATGACCCTCTTTCCTAGAGACATGAATAATTTTGTCTGACTGCCTGTGTTGTTTAAGCTCCAACATCAAGTCTCAATATTTTTGATAATGTAAATATATATATATATGGTGTAATTAAATGAAAGAAAATTATTCCAATTTTTCTATCATCTTTACAATTTTGTTTCTCACTTGATGTGTAAGGCGGTAACTTCTGGCATCATTGCACTGTCAGAAGCTCTTATTAAATATTCCTTTTGAAAATGATTTGTTTTTAGTCCATCATCCTTTAGTAAACTATATATTTATTAATTTTTGCACTCTGTCAACTGAAGTTATGCCCCTTTTCTTGATGGAAAGTATGGACTTTGGGCTAGATATACTCCTATTCCTGGCATTGGTCTTCACTTCCAAGCTATACAAAATTAAACAAGTTACTTTCCCTCTCTGATATTTCAAAAAGAGTTCATAATACTTTGTAAAAATAATCAGGGCTTCTTACTTTGGCACTAAACATTTTATACTACATACTGTTTTGAAGACAGGGTTGCAGACTGGCCTTGAACTCAGTATATAACTGAGGATGACTTTGAACTTCTAATCCCTATGCCCCCACCTCCAGTTTTCTGGGATTATGATGTGTTTTTTTGAATGTGGGTCTTAGGATAAAATCTATGGCAGTCCACATGATAAGGAAATACTCTTCCAAATAAGTATGCAACTGGACTTCAGCTACTTTATGGGTTCATCTTTCTTCTACCCTTATCCACCCTTTTTATTCTTCCCTTTAAACCCTATAACACTAAATAAAAGAGAAAAAAGAATAAAGAGGAAAGGAAAGAGATTTCTGAATAAAGTCAGGGGTTAGAACATGGATGATATTATCATTTTATTTTATGCAAAATTGATCTTCGCCATCAGGATAGCTAATTTCTTCTTCTTGTTTCTACTTTGACAATGATTACTTAACAAACTGCAACCAACAGCCAACCAACAACAACCCCTCAACCCTGCCTCCACCCTTATATATCCTCTGAAGAGTCCCCAGAAGTCTAAACTTCACACAATCACAGAAACTATCTGCAGCTGGAAAAATAACATCTCTGCTAGAGCACCAGGCAAATCATAATCACCTACTATAAAGCAGCCCTATATTCCCACATCTGGAATTAAAATTAAAAAATATTCTTATAATATTTCTGCTTTTTAAAAATAAACCAAAATTGCAAAGTTCTTATTGCATAAGTATGTAAAAAGAAATATGGCTAATTAAACTATTTAACCAGCATTTATTATCAGTAATTGGTTTGGCAGTTGTTAATCTTTAAGCAGCCATTATAAATGAATACACAAAGACACCGGTATTTTAACAAGCATTGGCCTGAATTGTGCGATCCTAGCCCATCTAAGCTAGCTCTTAATTCTATTACCCAAATATGACCCCATATATACATACATCTCCTTGGACTGCCATTCTCCACGATATGCCGATGTTCCTGACCATGTGGAATGAGGTTCTTTTCTCTAACCCATGGTGTGTGCCTCTTCCTGCTCCTGGCTGGAATGCTTTCTTCTTCCTGCTGCTGGCTGGAATGCTTTAATCCTCTGTCTAAAGTGCAGGCTTCCTGTTCTAATCTCAGGAAGTCCCACCTTTCTCTATCTTTGCCCAATCTCAGGCCTTGGCATTTTATTTAACCAATCAGAGTCAATGTAAGAAATAGACAGCAAACAGGACCAATTAATTAACATTTAGAATGCTTAACACTACCCCAACATAAGTACATCCTCAACCCTATACCACATAATCCTTTATTGTGAAGACAGTATTGAATGGTGTATACTCACTTGATACTACTATATCTTCTATAATGAATGATAAAATCTTTCCAAATATTAACAAAAGATCATTGAGAATTGCTGTTTCATAGAATTCTTGGTTGATCCTGCCAAACATAGCTTAATAAGAAATTAAACATTAATATGCATTTAAGTACAAGGCATTGTCTCTAACATGTTGTCTGTGTAAGAGTGTGGTTTATTCAAATGTATATGTATTTTTGAATATGTATGTATATGCATGTGCTAGCCAGATATTGATATCAGGCATCTTTTTCAGTGGGCTCTCCATCTTATATACTGAGTCAGTCAAGATCTGTCACTGAGAACAGTGCTCTCTGATTCTACTAGCCTAGTTGGCCAGCTAGCTCTAGGGATCCTTGGTCTCAGTCTCACACTATATAGCGTGAGCTTTAAACACTGAGGGGTAGAGAGATGGCTTTGCAGTTAAGAGCACATTTTGTTCTCGAGGAGGAACCAAGTTTTAATCCCAGCACCCACATGTTAGCTTACAACCATCTGTAACTTCTGACCTTCATGGGTACCAGTCTTGCACATGGTGCACAAACATGCATGCAGGCAAAACACATACCATATACATGAATTAAATAAATCCAAATATCACACACACCATTTTCCCATCCTTAATCTAATATCTTTCTGTTATTCCCACTATGCTTCATTTCACTTAATGGTATTATTGCCCACAACTATGACCTGACCATGGTCTGAGAGGGAGAATGAGGCCAGGAGAGATGGTGGCCTTAGCCAATGAGTGAGTGCAACAAGAAATAGACACCTCTGGCTGCAGGCTTCATTGAGCAGCTCATTTAGTCAGGGGTTGGGGACAAAGGCTATTTAAACCATTGGGAAATGGGAGGAGGCTTTCAAGGTGATTGTACATCATTGGCTGAGGCTACAGTGCTGAGAATGCCTTATTTGCATGAAAAGGAATTCCATCAGCTTGCTGGAGATGACCCTATATGAGAGGAAGTTTAACCTGTAACCGTGCCACAAGGCTACATGACCAACTCAAGGGAGACAAAGATGGGGGCCAAAAGGTTATGTGCACTGGGACATGCTGGCCCAGGGCAGGGAGGGAGGAGTCCTGCTCCTGTCAGTCTCAGGTTGAGATTATCAGGATTTGGACATGCCTCTACCTCATGCTTGGTTCAAGCCAGTTCTCTAGGTTGTAAGGCTCCACCAGCTCCATACCTTTCCATGTTGTATTACCTTCCTAGTCTCTCTAATCAAATGCATGACAGGAAAAAAGGAGAAACGTTTTACTCTGAAAGATTTTAGAGGATATCCATTCAGGATGGCAGAGAAGGCATAGCAGCTAAAGTAGCTTGGCTCCAGCTGGTGGGAACTTGGAGCTTTTTATATCACAGTGTAATGAAGGAGCAGAGAGTCCAGGCAGGAAGCAGGAAAGACAATAACCCTCAAGAAATGGCAGTTTTCCCTCCCCTGCAGAGAACCAAGCAAACAAACTCATGAGATTGTGGGAGGCATTTCATATCAAAACCATGCAGATACATAAAACATATAGCAAACTTAATCATCTTATTAATAGCTCTGAATTCACAAGAATAAAATACTACCATGTGGTATAGAAACAAAGAATAAGAGAATCAATGAAAACAGAAAAAAAAACACAAAATAAAACAGTCTACTTATAAGAGCTTTGGTCATAATTTAAGTAGGAAATTATAAAATTAAAAATAATTGCAATTATAATCATTTAGTTATATTTATTTTGGTACACATGTAATTAGATTAACCAAAAGCCTACACTAATTCAGTAGATATCAGTTTCAACATTGGTTGGCATTTTATCTTTTGGCTTCATGAAAAGGCTGCCATTTGCACTTCAAACTTAATGCAAGACTGAGTTCTTGAGGCTGACACTGTAGAAAATGTTCAGCAAAGTGAGAAAGATCTGAGTTCATACCACAGTTATGTCTTTGGTTAGTTCAAGAGCATAGGAAACACTTGGGGTCTGTTTCCCTGCCTGCATATTAAGTAATAAGTGGTAGTATTTTATGAGTGTCTGATTTTTTCACCAAGGGTGGAGATGTAGACAGAAGAAGCAGAATTCAAACATTGATCAGTGGCATTAGTAAGAATTACCATTAGATATCTGCTATGAGCCATTCATCATTTTTAAATTGAGGCATGTACTCACTTACAAGTGTGTATTAGCCATATGATATGAGATGACCATCCTACAATCCACAGACCCAAAGAAGCTAAGTAATAAGGAGGGCCTCTTAGGTTCAAGAAATGGATTTCTGAACCTAAATGTGGGGCAACCAAGTAATCACCAGGAACTTGAGAACATTGCAAATGCATGAGAATTTTATTGGCCATCATGCTAGGGTCATCCTCACAGACTCCTCATGCAAAGGTGGGGAGGAGACCCTGAACAGAATTTCAGTACAAGTTAAATATATTTCAGCAAGGCAGAATCAAGCATCATCAAGCCACAGTGCTTTGATTGGCTAGCATAGGTGAGCTAGGAAACAAGGTGGAGATTTCCAAACTCATGATTGTTGGCAACCTGTGGTTTTTCTTGTTCTCCTTGTTGCTCTGGGAACCAAGTGGGAACTTGGCCTCCTGGTAGTGGTTAGAGCTTCCAAACCCTCAGGGGGATGTGGTATGTGATAGGTTCTGGAGCAAGTTGACTCAGAACTTAGGGCCTACTCAAATTCCCAGGCTTCTGAAGCCTGATTAAAGTTTGGTCAAATAAACTTTGGTCCTAACAGGCCCAAGGGAGGTTGCTTGAATTTCATTCAGAAGGGAAATAAAATGACATAGGAAGTAGATAAAGAGAGGGAATTGAGTGTGATGGGGTGCGGTGAGAGGAACAAACGTGGAGATAAGGTGTGATGAAAATGGTACATAGCTAATCAAATGCTACTTTTGACAATCACCAGAGTTCTGTCCCATTTTACATGATTTTAGTTTAGTTTCCTTTTTATTTTTTTCCTTGAAAGAGCAGCACCCTATATAGTCCAGAATGGCACTCAAACTCACCATCTTCTTTCCTCAGATTCCTCTGTTATATGATAACATATCTATTATACTCTCTAATAAATTGTTGTGCTTGAAAAAAAAGCAGAGGCAAAGTATTTCATATAACAAGCCCTAGTGATGTAGTCTTCTGAAAACTGAATCTAACTTCTGTTATTTCCTACCTGGGTGACTTCAGCCAGTCCATTACCCTCCTGTCTTCTGGTTGACTTTTTGATGAGGAATGACAACAGAACTATCTCTGAGGCTGATAATAGACCTCTTTTAATATTGAGTGTCAGAACACAATCCAAGAATGGAGTCATGAGAGGGAAGTTCTGAGTGCTTCTGAGAATCCTTCAAGGAAACAAAAGTCTTATGACCTCAGTTATTTCAAAATATGGAAGTTTTTATTGGAACATGTTTTTGTGTTCCTCCCAATTATGGTAAATAGGCATGAGTCTGTTTTAGATTTTTTCATTACAACTGGCTGTGGTTATTTGTTTACGTGCTTCTATGGGAAAAAAACCATGTTTTTGCTGCAAGCAACTTATCCTTGTGATTGTATACAGCTTGAACTCATAAAAACCATACTCAGTTTGCCTTTCTTAATCCTCAGGGTATAAATTATTTGGTGCTCTGAATGAAATTTTCTATTGAATGAGACTTTAGTCTGCCTCATATTTGGGCTCCACTCTCCCAGGTTCACATCATCAACTAGAGCTGTAAACAACTGAACTGATATTACATGTAAGTTCTTTGAGCATGTCCTGACATATGTTAAATACTGCCATATAAAAATTATTGATTATTATTGCTATTATCAATATTATAAAACCTTCTACCTCATTCTCCTATCTCTTTCCTTTTTTGTTCTTCCTCTCAACCTATATAACACCATTTCTCCTTTCTAGTGTAGTGTTTTCCAAACACTGTGTTGTCTATTAAAGACTTTCCTCAGACTGGCATTCACACTCCAGTAGTTGAGATGATACAACAACCAGAAGAATAAAAACATTGTCTCACCAATCCCAGCACTACAGTTTCATAAATGTGTGTGTCTACAATTTTATAAATGTGTGTGTGTGTGTATATGTGTGTGTGTGTGTGTGTTTCTAAATATGTAAATACAACCCTCTTGGTCTGTGTAATGTTATTGGTATATGTGTTTTCAGGGTAACCATTTGTTATTGGATAACCAATTGGTGTTCCTTCCCTGGGGAAGATCATCTCTCTATCTCCTCATTCCTTAGGTGCTTGTAGTTCTTTGTATAGGATTGAGGCCTTGTGAGCTTTTCTCTGTCTGTGTTAGCTTCTTAGCATGGAATAGGGCAGTGAAAACATATAAAACTGTAAAATAAACTGAAGTGAGATTATGAGGAGCAAAAACAGCAGTGGAAGGACATTTCTCAGAGAGAATAAAGAAGCCAGGAAAATAGACAAGAAGCATGTGTAGAGGGGTAGACAAGGAATTCCACAGAGGTAGATGGTAAGATACTGGTTCTATGTGGAGGAAAGAGAAAAATATGGAGTGAGGTGAGCTTCAACTAAAGGCCGAGACAGGAGAGTGATACACAGAGAAGGGAGGAAAGAGAGATAAATAACACTAAGCATATTTGGCAAAGCCATAGAGAATCAAATAAGCTTATATAAAAGATCCATGCACACACACAGACACATACACAGAGAGAGAGAGAGAGAGAGAGAGAGAGAGAGAGAGGGAGAGAGAGAAACACACACACACACACACACACACACACAATTTAAGTGGAGTTATACCACATGGGGTGGTGAAGTCCCATCCTAAGAGCCATAGGTTCTTTAACACTCTAGTTTCAGACATAGAAAACCTCCCTTCCAACTGCTAGTCAGTTGGATAAAAAGACTCTCCAAACAATGTAAGCTATCCCCTTTCTCTTGGTTACCTCTCAGAAATTGAAGGTAAGACCCTTTTGTTGAACACACTATGTATTTCAGACATAGCAGTTGAAGGAATATAGCTGAATATGACTTAAAAGCTTGCTCCCTGAGAACTAGCACTCATAATATTCAATGATTCTGGGCAAACTGCCAAGGGTGAAAAACAATCAGTTGTCCCACCCAGCTGTAAAGGGTATGAAGCACAAAGTCCAGTCTGGCAAGAAATTCCCAATAGTGCAATAGCAGTACTTTTGTAGTTTAGAGGAACCAACAGCTATCTAACTGGACATAAGGCTTGCTCAATAGGTGAGAATTCATGACTAGCACTAAACCCAAGCCAATTACATTTTACTGGAGAGATCATAGATCCTCGAAGAAAATCAACTACAGCTATTTTCTTCAACCAGTATAATTCCTAACTGTATTCTAAATATTTATCCTTATACTGACAAATAAGGATAGTTCCCACCCCTCATCAGAAGACCTTCATTTTTTAAGCAAATGTAGATTATTAAAGAAAGTCAATTTGTCAAAATGCAGTTAATAACAGATCATGAGTGTCCAAACCAAAGCGGTACCTACAATTTAAACCCTCATCTAAGGCTCAAGGAAAGTAATGGAAGAGGGGATGGAAAAGTTGTAAGAGCCAGAGAACCAGGATACCTGCTGGGAAACAATGTCTTCTATATATGTCAGGGAAGTTGCACCTATGAAATCTTAACAATGTGGTCACCTAAACAAGACTTGAATAATGACACTAGTCAGCATGCAAAACTGGAAAGAGGAAATTTTTAAAAGTCCTGCCCCTAGCTATTGTCAATCAGTGGCTGCTGGAAAAGGCAGAACCTGAACCCTCCAGGGGCAAACTCTGTGATATCACATACAATCCCAAGTGGTCATCCCTGATCATCTATATGAATATATAACCAATACTAAATGGACTCATTAGATTACATATCTGTGTGAGTGTGTCTGTGTGTGTGTGTGTGAGTGTGTGTGTGTGTAAGTCAAAATGTGTGTATATTAAATAATAATGAAGAAGTCATGAATTTGAGATGGAGTTGGGGGGAGAGATGGGAGGAGTTGAAGAGTAAATAGAGAGGGGTGGTGTTTACCACTCTACAGCTGGTGAAACTAGCAGAATGAAGCCAATAAATGAGGCACATTAAAGTCTCATGCAATAACCAACTCTATTCAGAGCATCAGACAATTATTACTCTGAGGGTTAGGAGGAGTCACATAAGTATAAAGTAAAGTGTATAATCACAAGGGCAAGGCACATGTGGCAGACATGTGGTTTTTCCATTAAGGCATGTAAACAAATAACAATAGCCAATTGTAAAGAATAATCTGAAGTAAATTCAACTGGAAAGGGTCTGAAAGCATAATCCAAGAACTTTTTTTTTTTGTTTTTGAAGAAATTGGGGTCACAAGACAATGGTGGAAGTTTTGATTTTTTTAGAAACATGGCTGTGTTGAATAAATGTGCTTTTTTTTTTAGTCTCAAGTATGGGATGTAGGTGTTTATTTGTCCACCACTGAAAAACAGACTTGGGAGAGAGGCATGAAAAATATGCTGATGGAAGAGCATTTGATGTTTTGCTGGCCTGAAACTGTCTCATGTGTTGAACATGCTTTTTGCTGGAAAACATCCTTTTATGGACAGACTCCTTGGAGAGCACATGATCTTGGTCATCAGGGACTACCTCATGTGGAGGGCATGAGGTTGGCCAATTGGGAAGCATCCTTGTGCAGAGTTTTGAGGAGGCTCTGGAAACACAGAAAAGCTTTTGCTTGGCATTGCTTCTCATCACTGCTTCACTTTGAAATACTCCAGATGTTTTGTTGAAACTCTCTGCTGCCAAGACTTGCTACTTATCATGGCCCAGGACTGACTAAAGAATGTAGCCCCAAGCAGGGGTACTTTTTTCACCACAATCAGAACTCTACTCACATAACTCCATTCATAGACCATGTTCCAACAGAATGGAGATGATGTAAATAAAATATGTATCCATGAAATTCCCAAAATAATAAAAAACTAAATTAAAAAATTTAGAAATTGAAATAAAATGGTATATTAGAGAAAAACTCTAGTGAAGCTATTGAACACTGAAGCCTGAGAATGCAAAAGACCAAGCCTATGCTCTGTGAACAGGTAAATAAAAGATATGAAATAAAAGATAATTTTGTGATTTCAGATGTTCTAGGTCTAAGAAGATGTTTTAAAGCTGGTAATGCAAGTTAGGATGGAAAATGACTTAGGTATAGAACTTTAAACTCATGGAGATTGATAGATAACAGAATATAAATATCAGTCTATGTATGGACTAGACATTGGGAATGTATGTTATACCTTACGATTTACATGATTGTGGCCTAATTATTCAAAAAAAGAATGATGAGTTCTGGGAGAAGGGGGAGAGGGAAGGGGGAGAGGGTAAGAGGGTGGGGACAGGAAGGGTGGAGGGAGTAGACTTCGATGGAGATGTAACTTGAAATAACAAATAAATATTTTTTAAAAAAGTTGTGTGTAGAAAAAATGCTAACTAAGTTATTGCATAGTATTTAGATTATGATTAATTTGTTGGTGGTTGTTAATCCTTAACCTGCCATTATAAATTAATAAATACAGACACCACATGGATTTTAACAAGCCTTGGCCAGAACTGTGTAATCCTAGCCCATCTAAGCTAGCTCATAATTCTATTACCCAAATATGACCCCATATATACATATGTCCCTTTGGACTGCTATTCTCCATACTATGCTAATGTTCCAGGCCATGTGGAATGATCTTCTTTTGTCTACCCCAGGGAACATATCCTCATGGCCTCCTGCTCTTGGCTTTTCTCCTGGAGGCTTCTTCTCTCAAGATGCTCTCTGTCTCTGAGGCCCCACTCACCTTAGTCCCACCTACCTCTATCTTTGCCCAGTCTCTGGCCTCAGCATTTTATTCAACCAATAAGAGACAATGTAAGTAACAGACAGGAAGCAGGACCAATTAATTAACATTTAGAATACTTAACATCACCCCATCAATTCCCTCCTTTTGTCTAATAAAAAGGCTAATTTTTTTATATAAGTACTTTATTTTTTTTTCTTCAAGTTATATCTCAGTCACAAACCCTTCCCTATTCCCCCTTCCTGTCCCACCCTTCCACCCTCTTCCCCCCCAACAGCTTCCCTCTTCAATCCAACAAATGGTTCTTTCTCTTATAACAGTAAATTCTATACAAAACAGCAGAATTAAATATGCCACATTTATGAGAGTTAAATGGCCCAGTATCCCTTCCCAATGTCCAGTTCATACATATTTGGCCCCTGACTTTAACCTTCTACCTTCTAACCATCTCCACGAGTTTAAAGTTCTATAACTGACTTAGCTTTCATACTAACTTGCATCACTATTATAACCATCTTCTTAGATCTAGAACGCCCTCTTGATTCCTAAACAACTCAAAATTTAGCTATGAGATTCAAGCTGTCTATTCTTCAACCACCTCAGAGAGCTGAGAAGGATAAATATATCTGATTATATAGGAAGTGCAGGGCCTGCAGCTTCCAATACTAAGAAATGACAAACCAGTGACTACCTGGACAGTTCCCATTTTCTCTCCATACATTCCAGTATCAGTCTTCAGCCTTTTGGTCCTGTTTCTCTGACAGACATTTATTGTAGAGCAGGGATTATGAGGGACTAACCTACCCTGTCTTGGCAGAGCTAGGCTGTCGACTTCCCTGCTACCAAGTTTTGTCCTTTTTGGACAACAGTCTGTCTGCAGTTGAAGCAAGGGGTTTTTACATGCCAAGAAATAGGCTTGCCACTAATTCAACCATCTCACACTGGAGATTCTTCGATGCTTATCTTCTACTTGGAGTAGAATAGGGGGTGCTGTCAGGAGCTGATAAGTCACGATATCAAAAAAAATCTTAATCTAAGACCACATCTTTGAATGCCATATTCTGCAGATCTCTTGGGGTTTTTGAAGATGCCCTATCTATCTCTTGTATTTAGATAAGCAAATGTTGCTTGTCTCTTAACAACTTGATTACTGAGTAGCTTAGAGAATATCTGTGATAGACTGTCATAGTAGCTAACAAGGTGACATGCATGCATGACTAGGAGTTTGTTTTTCTTAACTATCCTAAACAGTTTAAGACGGTTGGTATCAAGAGGCCAGAACTTCACATTTTATTTTTAAGTATCTCTAGGTATGATACCATTAGGAAGTGTTACCTTTAATTTTGTATCAATATACAAAGATCTATTCAAATGTGGCTAAATATACTCTTAATTTTGTATCAATATACAAAGATCAATGCCTATGTGGCCCAATACAATCTTAATATTGCGTCCATATACAAGGGTCAATACCATTGTGGCCAACTATAATCTTAATTTTGTATCAATATACAAATATCAATACTGACGTAGACCAATACAATCTTATTTTTGCACAATAAACAATGGTCAATACCACTTTAGCCAAATATACTACTAATTTTGTATCAATATACAAAGGTATAAGGGCATATTCATAAAAAGATTGTACTAACATTTTTAACCATTTTTCCGTTTTGGTTCGGGCCCCAAACAGGTTTACTACGACCCAAATCAGCAGGAAGTCATTTTAAGAGAGCGACGTCCCATACCCAAAGGATGGGGAGGGTGTTTCTCCGCCCGCCCTTTTTTGGTTATTTGAAGGACAACTGAAAACTCTGTTATTTAGCGGAAGAGATTACAAGTTGTTAAATGGTCCTGTTTAATGGGTTTTGGAGGTTAGACCCAGGGTATTCCTTCTTTCCCTTTTCTGTATCCTTCTTTATCTCTTATGTAGGAATGCACGGACTTGAGAAAAATTGAGACATAGACATAGCACAGGAAGGACCAAGAAGAAGGGTCAGATTAAAAGGCTAAATTTTTAAGTCATATAGTAAAAACAAGAAGACTATGAAACAATCAAGAAAACCATATATAAAAGTTACATATAT
The DNA here is from genome assembly GCA_907164525.1 of Lophiomys imhausi. Classification (NCBI taxonomy): domain Eukaryota; kingdom Metazoa; phylum Chordata; class Mammalia; order Rodentia; family Muridae; genus Lophiomys; species Lophiomys imhausi. The sequence continues at coordinate 13,403,202 of CAJQZJ010001969.1, forward strand.
AATATTTATCCTATTGGTATAAGCCAACTTTGAAGAAGAAAAAAATCATCTATCCATCTTGGTGTGTTTAAAGTTTTGAGCCTAAATAATTTCTATCATATCCTATATTTATAAACCTAAAGATTTTATTTAGACTTGAAAATATCCTTTTAAATCCTAAAAAAAACTCCAGTTTAATTGAAATTTTATAACTATTATGCCTTCAACCCCATCAAAGACATAAGAAAGGATAGTTATTATTTGAGTGCATAGGAACCATAGAAGAGGAGCTTCTAGAATGGAAAAAAAAATGACAGTTTGCTGCCTAGACAGTCCCAAATATCTCTTGACATCATTAGAGCTTTATGTTCAGCCTTCTGGCCAAGCATATCTCACAGACTAAATTGTACAGCAGGAAATAAGAAGGATTTTCCCATTCTGTCTCTGCAGAATCAGGACATCGACTTACCTGCATTTAAGTTCTAGTCCTTCTTTGGACTGTATATATTCTGTTGAGAGAGCAGGGGTGTTTTTGCCCAGTAGGAATTATCTCCTCATGCAAGATTTCTTTGGATGCTCATTATCTTCTTCCAAGTCAAATGGGTGCTCTCAAGAGCTGACTCTCTTAAGTTAAACAATTCTTAAAATAATAAAAACATTTTAAAACTCCATTTTCTGTATGCCTCTGAGGGTTTTGAAGACATCTATCTATCTATCTATTTATCTATCTTTGAACACACAAACTGTATATTTTTAATCATTTATTATCTGTTTAACCTATTAAGTCTATTTTGTGATAAATTAAGACTAGTATTTTACATGACCAGGAGCTTGACTGGCCAGCTATCAACCTTATTACCAAGAATTGTAACTAGATTGCAATAGCAATCCGTAAAAGGATTGGAAGTAAACCTGTACTTTTAAATGAGTTGTATAGACACAATACCTTATATAAGAGTTGAAATATACATCTGTGTCAAAATATAAAAGTGGCCTCAACAAAAAGATAAACAGGGGTTTTGTTTGTTTGTTTGGTTGGTTGGTTGGTTGGTTGGGGTTTTTTTGTTTTGGTTTGGTTTGGTTTTTGTTTTTTTGGCCCTTGTCTTTTTGACAGCTACAATGAATATACTTATATTTTGGAATATAAGTAATTTGCTGTAGAGACACCAGATGAGACATGAGTTCCAAAAACAATATGTGCCCAGGTATATGGACAGCAAAGTTTCCCTAGAGTTTTAGGGATCCTTAGGCCAAACTGAGGTTCCTGGCTTCAATGTGGAAAGGGTTTAAGGACTAGCAGTTTACTGAAACTAAGTTGATGGTGTTATTAAATATTTTAATATATGCTTAAACATTAAAAGAATGAGGCCCTCCAAACAAAGTAAGTTCTAACCTAGTGGATATGTGTTTAACAAAATGAGTAAGGAAAATCTCTCTATCTCTCTCTCTCTCTCTCTCTCTCTCTCTCTCTCTCTCAGAAAAATGTATGAGGTAGTTCCAAAGATGCTTTGAATACAATATAATCCATTAGGATAAAAAATCTGAAAGCAATATTATTGCACAGTAGATTTACCACACTTCCTTTCCCAATAAATGAGATTTATACTGAGATTCCTAGAAAACTGTAGCTTACAGCTCCTACAGCAGAAAGAAAGTCTTTAGGAAGTTGTTAACTTCTGGGATTCTCATGAAGGAATTCTTGATTCTGTATTGCTCAGAGGCCTCAACTCTGTTCCATGGTGAACCACTTTTCTCTCTATTGTCATGCCCCTCAAATTTTGTCAAGTTTCCAATTTAGAGACTGCGGTGGACAGCCAGGAGGAAAGACTAGCCATGGTCTTGCAAGCAGAAAGCAATGTAGTTGGGATGCAGTCAGACTCACCAACCCTCAGGATGGCTAAACTCTAGGAAACCTTCTGATCCTCTACTGGCCCCAAACGATTCCCACACATTTGACACATCAGTCTGTGTTTTCCTAATCTAGTATTAAACTGAGAAAAAACCCTAAACTTTTATTTTGGAATGGAGAACTCATTAATGCAAAATGTTCTTTTCTTTCAAACTCAAAGTCTTTCTCATAATGTACAGACTTCTTTCTCACTATTTCTCAGGGGGAAAAAAAAGACTACTTATGCACCATCTTTCCCATGCTTATTATGCTACCTTAAATTTACTCTGGCAACTTCTCTTTTGTAGACTAAATTCAGCCCTAGGTTCATAATCAAATATATATATATAAAGTTACATTATATGTGTGTGTATTTGTGTGTGTTTATGTATATACATTACATGTACAGTATACATTATAAATAATATTATATACATATATGTAAAAATGTGAATTTCCCAACTCCTTAGATTGATTATTTTCACTGTAAATCTTTGGACATTAAAAAATTCCTCTCAAATATTTACCCACATCCTGTTATGATCATAGTTGCAAATTTAGCCTTGTACATGACTTGAAAAAGAGTTGCTCACAGAATCACTTTTGTCCCAGGCAAGGATTCACACTCTAGCCCACCCACTGTATTTCAGCAGATTTAAATACTTAGTGAGTTAAGAGGCTCTTTCTGTTTTGAAAAGACAAAGAGAGTTTTGTGCTCTTTTTCAAAAGCCACATGAATAACATGAAAACAAAGAGTTTCTCAATTACAATCTGTCCTTTATGGCTTTGGAATTTGTGTTTGGTTTACCATAATCCATCAAAATTCATCTGTGGATAGAAGGGCATGGGACAGAGTGGTGACTTTTGTTTTGCTTTTGTTTTGTTTTTGTTTTTGTTTTCTTTTTCAAGAGCAGTCCCAGAAAAGTAGCAAACAGGAATGTGTACACCATCCCAGAAAGTGACTTCAGATCGAAAAATCGTTTTGGGTTAGGACTGAAGAGAAACAAACTTATAGGTGTCACAACCACTCAAAAAAATTAAATATATGGATAGATGATAAACAGATAAGAGAGAGAGAGAGAGAGAGAGAGAGAAGAAAGATAGATCAATTGGGGTCCAAAATGCTTAGATTCTAGAGATTAATGCTGAAAGTCACAATGATGTTTCAGGAGATGTTCATTTGCTCCCAAATATTCTGAAAAAAAAAAAAACATCTCAAGAAAAGAAAATTCCTTTTGGCAGATAGGGTGCTCTGATAGATTGGGTTGTTCTTGGTGGTCAGTTTGCAATTCTAAAAATGAAGGAAAAATGACAGGAAGTTAAAGTTCATCAATATTACAAACTAATTACAGGAAGAAAGAAACAGAAAGGAATATCATTACATGTTAATAAATAATGCAAACAATTCGCAAGTCTGGAGGCATTATCTTTGGAAATAATGTTTTGTTTGTTTTGTAGAGTGGTGGGGACATAAAATTTAGGCTAAAAAGTCTTGTGCCTCACATAAAGAACAACTTTCTCTAGTAAATAGGAACTGCTCCCAATATTCTGTAAAAGACTATTCACCCACTGCAAATGAATAGCCACAAATACTTCTCCAAAGAAGAGAAGCTAATAATAACTCTCTGTAAGATACAATGTCCCACCCCACTCTTAATACAATAGTTGGAGATTACAACTACAGGGAAAGACTGTGTTTCACATCATCAGATTAGTAAATATGAAAAAAAAAAACTTAGAAGCTGCCATTGAGAAAGGTTTGTTGAAACAGGCCACCTCAGAATTGTTGGTGACTACAGGTAGGTACAAACAATATGCTATGAGGAAAATTTTCAAGTATACACACCCTTTTACCGAGAGCTCTCTTGAAGTTTAACCTGAAGATATATTTCCACACTGGTGAATGGTTTATGTTCAAGGATATTAAATTGTCACATGTTTTTGCCATGACAAAAGATTTAAAACCATGTACCTCTTATTAGCAGGAACCTATTTGGATAAGTAATAATTCATACAAATGATGCAAAACCATTTTAAATGAAGATAAGAACTTTACATACATATCTGGAATGACTTCCTCAGAAAAGCAAGTGAAACAGGGTACAAAAACCTTATACATGAAATTGGTAGAGATGGGATGTTGTACAAGAATAAATTGGAGATAACAACCCTTAGAATAACAAAGCTAACACTATAAAAATAGATTGTCAGAAAGGAAATTGGGTAGAGGAGTGACAGGTATCAGAGGCAGAACCAATGACATAATGGATATGGAAGCGTTTTTTCAAATACAAAGTAATATTTTTTTTTAATGGATGCATAGCAATGTTGACTAGTCCTGGATCCTTGACATGAACCATAAGGTTTTTATGCTGATGTTCTTATTGAAACTCAATACCAAAGTTCAACAGCTTAAGAGTGTCACACAAGATTAATTCATTCCAGCTAGGAGCAGGAAGAAGGAGGACACACACCATGGGTTAGAAAAAAGAACCTCATTCCACATGGCCAGGAACATGCACATACCCTAAAAAATGGCAGTCCAAGGGGACATATGTATATATGGGGTCATATTTGGGTAATAGAATTATGAGCTAGCTTAGATGGGCCAAGATTGCTCAATTCAGGCCAAGGTTTGTTAAAATCCATCCGGTGTCTGTGTGTATTCATTTATAATGGCAGGTTAAGGTTTAACAGCTGCCGAACCAATTAACAATAATCTAAATACTGGTTAAATAATTTAATTAGCCTTTTTTTCTACAAATGGCTCCCAACATAATTTATTTAATTTTTTCTACATATGGTGCCCAACTACAGCAACTAAAATCCATGCTTACAGTCTGAGAAGGCCCAGGAAAAAGGTGGTTTCTAGCCAAAGAGCAGGGAGCCGAACCCACTTACATTGCAAAGGAACAGCTCCCTTAACAAAAGCTATGGCCTTGCAGCAAAGGTGGAAAGCTTAGCTCTCCTTACTTACTAAAAAACCGGCAGCCTTCTAAACAGAGCTTGAGAATGGAATTAATCGTCTAGATTAAAAATGGAGGAATTCATAATGCCTCAGTACTTTTGGATTCCAATTGAATTTGTTCCTTTTAGCATGTAAATGATTTTTACCCTGACAATTTTGGTTCTGGGTATCTTTTTTGAGAAAGTTCAGACTAGGATAATCTTAAAGGAAAGAATTTACAGATGGAATGCTAAATTGCCAACAATGATAATGGGGGAGGAAAGGAGACTTTACCTGATAAATAAGGCAAAACTGGCAAGGGCTAGAGCTCTCCACTTCCTGGGTACTAGTGTTCTGCCCAGTTCTTGAGACCCCAAAGACCACCTAGGAGCCAACTCCTATGTAAATACATAAGGGTTCTTTATTCAGGCTCAGAGCTTGGACTCACAACACTCACTGACCATCAGTTCAAGTTGAGAGCCCCCAGACCCAAAAGTACAAAGTTTATATAGAGACTCAGACAAAGAAGCAGGTTCTTTACCATATGATTGGATGGCATTTGGGTAGCTAGTCATGTCCATTTCTGATTGGCTCGTTGTTACTGACTAACCAGGTGAGGTCAGTTTGACCATCAGAAAGCTTGTTTAGACTGTTTGGGTGCTTTCTCAGAGTGAGCTGTCTGGTGATGATGAGGGAACACCTCTGGAATACAAGGTCAGGTACATTTTGTTGTTGTTCTGAAACTGGAGGTCAGCTGTGAGTCAAACTTAATACAAAATGGAATCTTTTTTCAAGATGGATTCAGTCAGGCTCCACACTAGGTGCCTGTCAGGAGTTTCTGGTATTGGCCTGCCAGTGAAATGCAGCCAAAACTAGATTTTAAGGAATAATGAACAAAACTTTAATTGCAGCATGGGATGGCATGGTTAGACATGCCAAGGCTTTTGGAATGTTGTTTCTTGGCTTGATTTTTGTTTAGAGGTCTTTAATTTTCCTATATTGGGAGGTAGAAAGGATATTTTTCTGGTTTGGCATTGCTAAAGCATAAGAGATTTTTGAAGATTTTGAGCAGATTTCGAATTGTCACTACAGTTCAAAGTTGCTCTCTGGGTTACAGAGTTACTAAAATCTGGGATTTAAGTGAAATATTTGAGCAGGGTGGTACTGGCACACATCCTTAATCCCTTAATCCTATCACACTAGAAGAAGAAACAGGCAGATCTCTGGATTCTAGACCAGCCTGGTTTAAACAATGAATGCAGGGCAGGAACTCTACTGATAAGATAAGGCTTCTTAGAAAAGACAGTCTAGAATTTAAAAAAAAAATGACACATTTTTTCCTTGATGTTAAATTTAATAATATCCTTACTATTCTAATGGATAGATACACATAATCTTAAATGTATTTAAAGAGAAAAGGGTCACAAGCCAGTCTCCTTAGCTGTGGGGCTCCCACTGGAGAACTGGTTTCAAGAGGTATTTTGCCCCTAAAAGAGGTATGTTAATTGCTGAGTGTGGTGGTGCACATCTTTAATCCCCGCACATGGGAGGCAGAGGCAGGCTAATCTCTGTGAGCTTAAGGCTAGCCTGGTCTACAAAATGAATCCAGGACAAAGATACACAGAGAAATCATGTCTCAGAAAAAAAAGAGAGAAAAAGATATATTCTGTTAATCAATGTAAGGGCCCAAAGTTAGGCTGGGGAAGAACATGCAAACTGCATGCCTCCCACAGCTAACAGTTAAGAAAAGCTAACATAAATTAGCATATCATGCTGTTCCACAAGAATCTCCTTAAGAATGGAGCTTCCATGGGAGAATTGGAACTCAAACTAATACAAAATGGTTTAATTAATGTTATTGTTTAATAAGGTTAATTCAATTATTTAAATTCATAACTTGATTTCAAAACTTGGGAGACAAGGAAAAAAATAGATTCCTTGTGTGTTTGAGGCCAATATAATCTACAGAGCTCTACAGACCAAATAAAGACAGCCCAAGCTACAAAGAGAAACCCTGTCTCAAAAAGGGTAGGTATATCCACATAGAAATTAAATCTCCAAATAAAGGAGAAAAGAAAAGAAAAAATATAGAAATGCATACCTTTGATCCAAAAACGTGGGAGACAAAGACAGAGATAGATAGGTTCCTTTTGAGTTTGAGGTTGATCAAATCTACAAAAAGCCAGAACAACACAAAATAAACCTGTTTTAATCAATTAACAAATTTATGTCAACTGTAGAGGAGAATACTTAAACTCCATACAGTCTTATCCTGTAATTTCAATTTAAAATAGATTTTATATATAGCATATATGTGCAATACTATTACATGCCATCTTTTTATATGGCATGAATGGAAACATATAAATGTCTTTATTCTGTTCAAAAAAGAACAGAAAATATTCCTTAGTTGATTTGTGCATCCTGCACATCCAAGGCATTTTGGTAAATGCAGAACTATATGTTATTTGTGAGAAATTATATAGTTTCAGAACAAAGGGACCATAGTCCAAAGAAGACAAGTAATCCAAATGATCAAGCTTCATAGACTGCCTCAATAGCTGTTTCCTCAAAAGTCTGCATCCAGAACTACTTCAAACTGCTTTTTGAGATGGCCCATCCTCAAAGACTGTTCCAGACAGGACTTCAATAAAGCCCTGCATCCTAACCAAAGTCCAGCTTCAGACTACAAACTTCTCAGGACATTCAAATTGCTGAGCACATAGAGACTGGACAACAAATGTTACTAGTACTTGATTAACCTTTTTTTTCCCATTTTATTTGGGCCCCCGAACATGTTTTCTGCATCCCAATTCATCAGGAAGCAGTTTTAAGAGAGTGATGTCCCATTCCAAAAAAATGGGGTGGATGATTCTTTGGTTATCATTTGATGGGTTATAGACGTCGTTTAGGGGGAATTGTTACAAATTGTTGAACGGTCTTGTTAAGCAAGATATAGGAGATTACATTCAAGGACTTTTCCATTTCTTTTTCTTTTCTCTATCCTTTCTCTCTTATATATGTGCAAAGGACCTGAAAAGGAAAAGGGGGAATATATGTATATGTATAATATGGAAATGATAAGTTATAAGGATAGATTATTGAATCTTCTCTGAAACTCAAAACTATTGTCATTCTCAAATAAGGTTATCTTTCAATACTTTGGTATAGAATTTTGTATATTGATTTAAAAATAAGGTTAAATTTTGATTCACTGGTATAGAATTTTATATTTTGACACATAATATGTATATTTCAACTCTTTTATGAGGTGTTGTGCCGACACAACTCATTTAAAAGTACAGGTTTACTTCCAATCCTTTTATCAGTTGCTATTGCAATCAATTTAGGAGTCTGTATAATACAAGTTGACTGGCCAGTTGAGCTTCTGTTCATGTCAAATACTAGTCTTAATTTATCACAAAATAGATTTAATAGATTAAACAGATAGTAAATGGTTAAAAATATACAGTTTGCTTGTTCAAAGATAGATAGATAGATGATAGATAGATTTATAAATGAAATAGTAGATCTCTTCAAAACCCTCATAGGCATACAGAAAATGGCATTTAAAGATGTTTCTATTATTTTAAGAATTGTTTGACTTAAAACAGTCAGCTCCTGACAGCTCCCATTTGACTTGGAAGAAAACAATGAGCACCAAAAAGAAATCTCCCATCAGGAGATAATTCCTATTGGGCAAAAATGCCCCTGCTCTCTCAACAGACTATATACAGTCCAAAGATGGACCAGAGCTTAAATGCATGTAAGTCGATGTCCTGATTCTGCAGAGACAGAATGGAAAATCCTTCTTATTTCCTGCTGCACAATTTAGTCTGTGAAAAATGATGGACCAGAAGGCTGAAGATGATGTTCCAACAATATCAAGAGATATCTGGGACTGTCTAGGCAACAAACTGTCATATTTCTTTTTGGAAGTTGCTCTCTTATGCTTCCTACTCACTCAAATAATAACTTTATCCCTTCTTATGTCTTTGATGGGGTTGGAGGCATAATAGTTATAAAATTTCAATTGAACTTGAGTTGTTTGGGATTTAAAAGGATATTTTCAAGTCTAAATAAAATCTTTAGGTTTATGAATATAGGATATGATAGAAATTATTTAGGTTCAGAACTTTAGCACACCAATATAGATAGATGATTTTTTTCTTTTTCAAGATTGCCTGATACAAATAGGCTAAACATTATGTACACAACTTTTATATATAGCTTTCTTGATTGTTTCATATTTGTTCTTATTGTTTTTACTATATGTGTTAAAAAATTTAGCCTTTTTATTAGACAAAAGGAGGGAATTGATGGGGTAGTGTTAAGCATTCTAAATAATAATTGGTCCTGTTTGCTGTCACATTGTCTCTGATTGGTTAAATAAATTCTGAGACCTGAGATTGGGCAAAGACAGAGAAAGGTGGGACTTCCTGAGATTAGAACAGGAAACCTGTGCTTTAGACAGAGGATTAATTCATTCTAGCCAGGAGCAGGAAGGAGGAGGATACACACCATGGATTAGAAAAAAGAACCTCATTCCACATGGCCAGGAACATCTGCATAGCCTGGAGAATGGCAGTCCAAGGGACATATGTATATATGGCATCATATTGGGGTAATAGAATTATGAGCTAGTTTAGATGGGCCAAGATTGCTCAATTCAGGCCAAGGCTTATTAAAATCAAAAAAGAAAAAGAAAAAAGAAAAACAGAGTGTCACACAAATTATTACTTATTTATTTGCCATTTATTCTGGCTTCTATAAATAATATTGAACCATAAGAACTAAAGGGAATCAAATTTGTGACAAATAATCATTTAGTTAATGGTCTTGGTGTCACAACTAAATATGTGCCAGTCAGTAAGTTAAGGGAAGTAAGATTTATTTTGACTCACAGTTTAAAGGAATACAGCCCACCATCATAAAGAAGGTGTCCACCATGGTAGGTAGGTGTGGGGTGAGAGGCTCCTTCACACATGAGCATATCAGGAGGTAGAACTGCAAAATGCTAGTGCTTTATTGGCTCCCTATTTTTGTTCTGCATTGGATCCCAGTCCATGGGATGCTGCTACTCACATTCAGAGTGAGTCTTCTTTCTTTATACAAACATGTCTGGGAAAACTTCACAGACACACCCATAGGTGTGTCTCATTAATCCCCTATGTATTTCTTAATTCAACAAAGATCATACATAACCTTCAAAGACAGCTGTGTGCAACTCAAAGTACACATTTAATTTATTAACAGAGTCATGATCTCACAGAAATATAATACAATGTGGACCTGCTGACAAATGAAAGAACTTCCTAAACATTTATCCCAATCATGAGAAAATGTTTATGTGCAAATTTGCGTGCCTTGTATTTACCCAAATGAAGATGAATCTCTACCTCATACACATACTCAAATAAGGATACTAAGTAGTATTCATTCATCTTGACATGTCGTTTTGATCAATTGTGTCTGGATCACGTTGCTAAACAGAATTCTGAGATGAACTCCAGACTTAGAGAGAAAGGGTTCTATAAGAGTGCTTGCCACAAATGTGATCAAAAAGAAAGAAGCAAACATCCAGGCCTGCTTGGGTATGCACTACATAAACACACACATTCCTCCTCTACACACATTTCCTTTCCCTACTTCCTTTCTGAGCCCCTTAGTGTCTTCTACAAAAATATATGCAAAAATGAGGACTGTATACAAGAGGTGCATGCCTGGTCTGAGAAAGAAAGGAGCACATCCTTCTCTATAATTCTCTAGCAAGAGGAAAGGGTAAAGAAACGAAAGCTTATCTGCAGCACTGATTATTAAAATAAAAGGTAGAGGGGTAAGAAAAAATACACATGACCTTTTTCATGTCAATATTATTATATGGCATTTACATATCAATGAAATTCAAGAACTGCCTATCAGCAGCTCATTTAAATTAATACAAGTTTCCAACAATGAATAACATCTTAGGTCTGTACTCATGATTCAAAGGAGTCCCCAATATGGCTTTCCTGAACAAGACACATTTTGAAAAGTCCAAAGGTAGTAATAAAAAGAGCAAGAGGGAAGCTCATAAAAGCTCAGAAACTTTGGGAAAATGGAGTAAATCATGAAGGGCACCTCAAGGTGAATAGGTTTTAGAGAATGGATAAGAGTTTCAAAAGAAGGAGAAATAATGAAAAGATTTTTGAAAGCAGAAGAAACGAACATGGAAAAATGGGTAACCTTCCAAACACCACTGTCAAGCAAAAGCCCTTGCATTTTCTGCTTATACATGTCATAAAAATCACTTAAAGATTTTTTTTTCTTTTTTCCTCTAGTAGTGAAGTCTTCAAGGCAGCTGTTTAGGGAGGTTGCCCTGATAGCAAATCTATACGGGGAGTCTAGAAGTCAGTGCTAGGAACATCATTTATAGCATTTGATATTGGGATAGTTCTTCCTTCAGTGATGATTTTGATGAAAGCAATAGCATGGAAATGCAAAAGAGAGCATACGTTATAAAATATATTAAGATATATATTGGACAATAAAACAGGCATGGCATAACAGTCACCGAAGTATGAGAGAGATAGTAAGGAGTCAAGGTTGAGAGAACAAGAAGAATCTGGGAAACGACTTCTCCTATGCTCTTCCTCAGAGTACATCCTTTTCTCATGTTCATTTCTTCTGCTTTCAAAACCTTTCCTGGATTTCTCCTGCTTGGGAAACTTTTATCCATTCTCTAGAACCTGTTCACCTTGGTGTGCTCTTCATGACTTGCTCCACTTGCCAAAATTTGTTCATGTGGCTCTTCATGAGTTCCCTTCTTGTTCTATTTATTACAATCCTGGGCTACACAGTGCTTTCTTTCTGTCTCAGTCTGTGTTTCCCAGTTCTGCTGTTGCTGTGCACTCATACACCTCCTTTCCTAGACTGTGAGATGCTAAGAGTAAATATCAAGCTTTGCTTGTGGCATATCTGGTAAAAAATGTTTGTACGTATGCAGCAATGAAAGGAAAAGGAGAGAAGGAAGGGTAGGTTTTATTTGTTTTACAGTCTGAAACAAACAAGGAATTTTATGTATGCTCAAATGGAAGTTATAGTGTATTATTCAAAAGACAGATTTATATTTATACATTTGGATTCACTTTTTCTAAGATTATCTTTACTACAATTGACTCATAACCAAACTATGGTAATGCCCACCACCGTGTATACATTCTCAACACTAAGAGTCAATTGGACAGTTATCTCTCTCACCCATGAGTCCCTGATCCCATAAGAAGCAAAAGTTTATTGTATAACATGACTGTTTCTTGTTCATTCTTTGGTTGAGGGACATCTGGGTTGTTTAAAGTTTCTAGCTATTACAAATAAAGCCTCTATAAACATAGTTGAGGAGATGTCCTTGTGGTTAGGTGAGGAATCGTTTGGGGTATACCCAGAAGTGGTATGGCTGGATTTTGAGGTAGAGCTATTCCAAGTTTTCTAAGATATTGCCAGGCTGATTTCCATAGTGGTTGTACAAGCTTGCACTCCTATCAGCAATGGAGGAGTGTTCTCCTTTCTTCACAGCCTTGCTGGCATGTGCTGTCATTTGAGTTTTTGATCTTAGCCATTCTGACAGGTATGAGATAGATGTGTGTCCCTGCAAAACTCATATGTTGAAATCCTTTTCCCCAAAGTGATGGCATTAAACAGTGGGACCCTTGAGAGGTTATTATGTCATAAAGTTAAGTTCTTCTAGGTAGGATTTGTGACTGGAATAGTATTAGGATGACTATCCTGATTGTGGACATTCTAGCCTTCAACACTATGAAAAATAAATGTCTGTTGCTTATAGGTCACTCAATTTGTAGTATTTTCTTATAGAGACTTGAATAAGTCAAGATAGTCCCAATCATCAACCAGCTTGTTGTAAATAGCCAAGGGGTGTGTGTGTGTGTGTGTGTGTGTGTGTGTGTGTGTGTGTGTGTAATATTTCATTTTAGCAGAAGAGTTCTTTTGAAGAGTGACAATATGGTCTGAAGGGAGTTGCTTTTTGATCCTGAGAAACAACCCATCACTAACATTGAATATAAATTTCAGCAAGTAATAGTTTTCGTTGTACTTGAGATTTACAAATTCTGAAACAAAAAAATGTCATGAAGATAGAAGATCAATGAAACAGATTTTTGAAAAAAACATTTTTATTGTTGGTGACTAATGGAAGTAACTTTTACCATAAAGTCAACCTCCAGAGTAAACTAGACAGAGTAGTGTAAGAGAACCAATGTTCAATTTGTAATTTCAGTTCCATCTGAAGGAGCAAGTAAGTCCTACTCCCGTCTACAGAATGCCTACCCACCTCTTGCAGCAGGAGTAATAAGAGACAAGGAACCAAATCAAGATGAACAATAGCTAGCCCATACTCTGGCTTGCTGTGCACCTCAGGGAAGTTGGCTGTTGGATTCTTATTTATGTAGGAAAGACCTGGCACTCCTCAAGAGCTGGCGCCTAATCAGATCTCTCCAGCTCTCCACGCCTACAGTGCTATACATATCACCAGCCAAATCATGTCATCTTGTTTGCAATGATTAAAAATTAACACTTCAGCTTAAACTGCAATCTCAGTGAGAAAGAGATCCACACTGGACTCAGTTTCACCTTCAGCTCACAGAATATCCAGCATTGAGTGCATGTTCAACAAATTACTGAAATACAACTGTGGTGGAACGCACAGAAAACAATAACAATATCATGATTTAGGTATGCTGACCACTTTGTTTAAAGGAAATTAAAGAGTTTTAAAAGTAACTGCAGAGATGGGATCCCTGAAAGTATGCATTGCTTCCACTCACCCCAATGCATAGAGAGACTCTCTAGACTTCTTTTGTTTATGTGATGGCCAGAATGCAGGAGGCAGAACAAGTGTCTTCTATCCTCACCATGAAATATCATCATCTGTTTCAGAAAGGAAGGATGAAGCATGCTACCATATTTGGGTGGACTCTGTTGCAAGATAATGTCTGATTCTTGGACTGAATTTCAAAGAGAATTTTTACAAGCTGTTTTCAGCCTCTAGAAGCATTCACCCCCACTCTTTCCATATGCATGTGCAACCCCTCAAAACTTTCTACAATAACCAATCTCCCCTACTCCTACCAAGAAACATGTGTGTGTAAGCTTCTGAATTGCATTACATTGGTTAGACTCTCTGGCTGTTTTCTGGAATGTAATACATTTGTATGGCTTTTCCTTAGCAATCTTTCTTTGATAACTTAGTCGAGTGAATGTTCAAAGAGCAGAAGAGGACTTTTCCACAGCCATGGGTTCTACCTTGCCACAAGCTCAACATGACTATGGGCCAAAACCTCTGAAACCATGAACCCAATCAAACCTCTACTCAATTATTTGTTTAGATGTTTATCTAGTCACAGCAGCTGAAATCTATAGAATAACACACAGTCATTTACTAAGTTGTGAAGAAATTCGTAAGGAAAGATAGTATTAAATAAACGAGTTTATGTGTAAGGAAAATACTCAAAATTACTGTACACACTCCTGAGATGAAATGCATGGTAATTTAGGGAAATTATGTGAGAGGGGCTATGAGTTGCTATATTATTGCCCTTTAGGGGAACAAGAAACAGAACTGATGTCTTGTTTCATTGAGTCTGCAAATCACAGCTCATTCAAGGTGGCTTGAATATGAACATCAGGGCAGCACAAATGAGTTTTGGTGTCTGTCTTGAAGTGGCTTCACAGTTTTATTTAGGTGAATAGCTATTAGGTGTGGCTGAAATGACTTTTGTGAATTTGTGTGAGAGGTGGGAGAGAATGTGAAATATATAAAGGATAAATATTCAATAAGTAGTGTCATAGATGCATACTATAGGTTGTATTTGCTAAACTTCTGTTAGCAGGTAAACCCTTTCTTGACGTAGGGGAGAAAAAGCATTGTTCAAAATTGTATACTTCCTTTGAACTTATAATGGATGAGCTGCAAAGGGAAAAGTGGTCCCAACAACTTAAGGCTAGGCACTGACAAACAAAGGTTTGCAATCAGAAATCTGCCAATCTAGACAGCATAGCACTCATAATTACTCAAGGTACTGATTAAGTAACTTTTCCCAGAGCACATTAGTACCTTCAAAAATAAAACCAAAAAAGCCTTATAAATGAATAGAATTGATGAGAGTTGAGAAACAACTTAGCTGAAAAAGCATCTTAGAGGGGAAAGGGAACTCCAAGAACTTCCCAAGACAGAAGAAAAGGCCTGAAGTTGACATTGAGAACTGAAAGACATAAAAATCTCAAAGAGGAATCATGAGACCAGAGAAAGTAAGGAAATCTCTGTATCATTGAGATTCTGCATTAACTGGACCATTGAAAGGAGGAATGAAGAAAGTACAGTAGGAGCCAGTGACATGGTTCAATGGGAAAAGGTACTTGTTGCCAAGCCTGGGGCCTGAGTTCAGTCCCCAGGATGTACATGGGAGGAACAGACAACCAGCTCCCTCAAGTTGTCCTCTGCCCAGAAACTGTGGCTTTTACTCTGAGGTCCTCTTGTCCAACATAGCAGATGGGTTTTTTGGTACAATAGAAAACCATTTGCTGTGGGATTTTGTTTGACTCAGACAGACTCTTGAGGCCTTCCTTTTCTGAGGTGCAACAAAAGAAAAGAGAAGCAAACCCACACATCTGTGAATTCAAAATTCTGGAGTTTGTCTCTGTGGCCTGGTGTCCCATAATAACTTCTGCTTGAAACTCCTACCCATTCCCCTATAAACTATAGTTTTCTCAATAAATTGTCAGTTTCTATAAAACCAACAGATTAATACCCTCTTACAACATAAAATAACACATCAGCCCAAAGTCAGTGGTTTATCCCAACACAAACTAGTTAGAAAACCAATAACATAGGCTGAGGACATTGTTCAGTGGGTATACACATGCATCCTGAGACTGAGGACCAAAGTTCTGATCCCCAGAACCTACTTATATTCCTGTCCAACTCACCAACCTTCCTGTAATCCCAGAACATTGGATACAATGACAGGGGATCATCAGGCCAAGCTGGAAAGCTAGACTAAATGAATCAGTGAGCTCTGAATTCAAGTGAGAGATCATGTCTCAATAAATAAAATAAATGCAAGAGAGGGGATGCCTGGCATAAATCTCTGCCTCCACACACACTGAGACCTGAATTCATGAGTATGTGCACGCACACACACCATATACACATGCAAAATTAAGTACCTAAATAAATAAAAATTTCAAAGTAGAGAACCAAAAATTAGGAGGGTCAATGCAAAAAGAGTTCACTGTACCCCAGAGGAAGCCACAACCCTTAGGGCCTGAGAAGACACCTCTTCATCCTTGAAGGGACATGAAGAGTCACCATTGACTCAATAAATCATTCCGTCTTTATGTTTGCCAGAACTGTTTAAAAACAGTTCCAACAAGGTTAACTTCTGTAGATCTTAATTGGGTTGTAGCAATTTGAGATTTGGAAACTATCCGGACCAGAACTGGTACAGGATCCTGTCCTACCACATGGCCATGTTATATTTGTAGCCAGAAAAAGAGGAAGTGACATACAGAAAGTGGCAATGGGCTTCAGAACAGGAAGCATGGCTACAACTTGGGCCTTGGAATAGGGCCCAGATCTTAGCACTGCTGACTCCATGGTGGAAATACAATTCAGACTGTAAAATTCAACATCTGGACAGTACCACCTGCCAAAACTAAAACAAGTGCCTAATTCAGCAGTCCACATAGTTCTGGGAAAGTCTCAAAATGTACTAACCTTGCTTTTTAGCTTCTGTAGTTCCACTTCTGGCTAACTGTTCTTGTTAACTGAAGTATGCCAACCCAAGACATAGTTTTTGTGCTTAAAAGCTCAACCTGAGAAAGGTTCAGTGCTACACTGGGATCCCCCAACACCCAGTGTAGTCACAGGCTGGCTAATAATGACCTGCTATTGGCTTAAACCCATATCTGAGCAGTCTTCTCTAGTGAATATCCACAACAGGTCAGTGAACATGGTTTAAACGACTAGCCACTTGTAATTAGCTAAGAACCTGTTACTTGTTACAAAAGTGGATTACTCCTCAGCATGTACAGAAGAAACACCTACAGGCCAAACTTAAAATACATTCAGAGACAGGTTTAGAGCAACCCAGACTAACCCTAACCACTACTTACAAACCCTTCCATCACCAACAGCAGCTTTTAGCCAGCCTTACAATTTGCGCCTTTGGTTTCCGGGATTTCTTTCCATTTTGAGACACTGATCAAAATTCACATCCTATATCATTGATGAGCTTTCTCGGCTTTGTGCAGCAGTAGCTTAAAAGTCAACTTTATAAGACTGGACCAAGGGAACAAGACATAGAGGGAAACTGCAGCTAAAACCACTGCTGAAGCTCAGATTTCTACAGGTTATTATTGTTTTTGCTAGTAGTTGTATTAGTAGTAAGGCTTAAAAACACAGAAATTTCTTTTGAGGCTCCAATTGCTTCCTAAAATTTTCAGTTTGTTTATGTGCTACCTGACTGACTTTTAATTCTGACATGTTGGAGCCTAGTGCCAAAACACAGTCTAAAGCATGGTCTCCCCTGATTTGTTTAGGACCATCTTCCCTTTTGGATAGGATCTCAACTAGATGAAAGTATGATCCAAGGTTAAAATTTTAACACTACTCTCAGTTCCTCTCATTTTGAGATTCTGGTCTAACACAATCATTCATGGGTCTATAGTTTTTTGCAATAATGCATATGTTTGACATTAGCTGTTTGAAAAAAAAATATTCAAAGTCTCCCCTTAGGCAAACAATCCAAAAGCAATCAATGTAGAAAGGAGAAAAATTAAAGCCAAAGTAGGAAAAAAATAGCTCCATTTCTTATCTTTGGATTTTTGTCTTCACAGTCAGAGAGATCATCTGATGTTCAACAGAAGACTGCACGAAAACACTTAAAACTGATTTTGAGCCTACAATAAATGAGAGAAACACTGTCATAGTGCAATTAAATCTAATACTGAGAGTTTGAATTGCACTCCTTATCCATGTTCCCCAAATGAACTAAAGTTTGATAAACCAAAGATTGGGTTAAACAAGGAGCCTCCCATGCATTTAACTAAATATACTGATTACTACTTTGAAACTGAGTCCCTACAACACCTAGTATATTAGTCACTGTAAACTGGAAGGCATTAGTCACTCCTCAGATGCTGTTCAGTCCCAGCAGACTGCAGGCTATCAATAGCAGGTCTTCCTAATCTCTTTCGGCCAGAGAAATTCTTATGTGACCCAGGATATCCAAGAACATAAAGTGGGTATATAAATCAGATATCTAGTGACAGTGAATCATATGGAAATTTGTTTGAAAATAATTCTTTGGTATACATATAATTACTGAGGATGAAGTCATATTAATGAGAATATTCTCATTTATTTTTATATACAAATTAAATCTTGGTTTAATATTTGATACTGTAACACATAAAGTATCTTCAAGTTTTTCATAACTGATTGATGTCTTTATTTTATCATCACCAATACTGTTACCCATGAACATACAGTACAAAATGTAGAAGTATGTTTGTGGGCATTTCAGCAGTTTTTGGGAGCTCTATCTTAAACTCAAGCCTAAATTAATTTAGTAACTTTTTGTGGAGCTCAAGCCTGCAATTTAAACAGCAACTTTTAAAATAAAACATTGTAACACAACACACTTCAAAGATAAATTAATTATATGCTAATATATAAGAACAGGATAGCGTTAAAAGAATTCATTTTCCATAACTGAGCCATTGTGTTTCTCTAAGAGCAAGAACCATGCTGCATGTACTGAAAACACACTGTTATTAATAACACAGAGTCTCCAGTCTGTCAAGTATTTCAGGTAGCATTTATTGGTGTTGTTTTGCAAGATGGAGAGCATAGTGCCAAGTGCATATTCTGTGTCTAGAACAAAGTCTGCAGGAATGTTGTGTGATACATAGGAAAGCATTAGGAGAAATAACTTAGATTTGTTTCACATAAGAGTTTGAATTTATTTTTGCCTGTGACATATTTCAGAGGCCTTGCATTGCTGCACACACACACACACACACACACACACACACACACACACACACACAC
>CAJQZJ010001969.1:13422132-13445641 GCA_907164525.1 Lophiomys imhausi
ACACACACACACACACACACACACACACACACACACACACACACACATTCAAGTGAGCGTGCACAGTCAGGTAACCCCATAGGGGTCATGATCCACAATTTAAAAGCTTGATGTAGAGCAGGGAGTGACAATTGGTACATTGTCTGCAGAAGCTACTGACTGTGAAATTGTACAGCTGAGGTAGCCACTGCCAAGCAGAAGAGAAAGGCATCAGCAAAGCAAAGCAATCAAGAGAAAGGTCTCATCCGATAGGGAATCTCAGATGCAAGGCTTCAGGAAAAACTGTTCACACCATGAACTCATCAACTTTACATCCCAAGTTACAGAATAGATGTCTTTGGTGTCAACAACTAAATAACAACTAAGGTTGTTTTTAATTAAATATATTTGTGTATAGAATGCCATTGAAATGAGAATGTCCATTTCACAGTAAATAGGGAGTACTTCCAAAGAGATTGAGATATGGATATATTAGAGGCAGAAAGATATAGTCTCAGGAGCTGGTTCAAAAGACCTTTAGCAAAGGTAGCATGATTCGAAATGTAAATAGATAGCTGTCGGGCAAATGTCCTTGCATAGGTCCTATTTGTTGAGGTTACATTGGCCTTTGTACCAGGATGTGATTGTATAATAGTCTTTTGTGAGCCATGCCTTTGTTCTGGTTGACACAGTCATTTCATTTTCACATTTTCAATATTTTCATATTTCAATGCAAACAAGCTTTGCATTGAAAAGTGAGTCAGACATTTGAACTCTGTTGAGGGTATGCACCTGCCTTGAGATTTACGCCCTGATATTTATGTGAAGTTTCCCAGTTTTGGCATACATATCTTTAGAAATAGTGCAGCTGATCCTCACTTATACTTGGAGAGATGAAAGTTATGAATTAGAGAGAACAAGAAGAGTTCAGAATCCTATTCAGCATGTGAGTCATAAAACTAAACAACATTCATCAAAGCTAAAATGTATTAAACTATGGATAGCTTAAAGTTTTTTAAATATTTCCCTAGATCTAGAAAACCTTAAAACAATAAGCAACATCTCACACAAAAGAAAATCTGTGAAAGGAACAAGGGCAGCAGTTCAATAGTGGAACATTCACTAATCATGAGCGAATATCTGGGGGTGAGCTGAAGTACACACACACACAAAGACAAGCAACATAAATCACAAACAACCTACAGAAACCTCTAATTCTTCCTCGTCAGTTTCTCTAGTATTATTTAATTCTTTCTCTTCATTTAGTTTTGAAAAAAAAAAAAGTCTTATCCATTCTAGGTTACTAGAAACCTACACGTGTTGTAGTCCTTTCATCCTTTCATAAAACTACTTTAAGACACCATAATTTGTGATTATGATATTTACAGAAACTTCCAGAAAGACATTAAAATAAAGGATTTTAACTATGGAGAAGACTTAACCCCACCATGGTTAAAGATAAGTGAGGATGTTTCATTTCTATGGCATGTATAATTTAATAATTGGAATTATGATAAGTAATATTATGCCAAGATGCCTCCATTTTATAAGAACCTCTTGCAAATTTTGGACCCTATATTAGTGACATCTATACAAGCATAATTAAAGATAAAATTTCAGTATAATTCCTTATTTTGTAATCTTTCCTATGTAAATAAAATAATGTTTATTTTGGGCTTCCTTAGACTCTCTGACATCCTAAAATTAATTAAAGCTTAGAAATACTTCAATATAGAATTCGATTATGGCATACTTGTCAAATCTATCAAAACAGATTCACAGACCACTCTGAAATAAAACCATAGATTTAAGAGGAAAAGTCCCAGAAAACTCATATAGTTATGGAAAAACCCTCTCTCTTGAATGAAAGAGGTAGGTTTCTTAAGTAATAAAACTCAAAATAAGAGCATAAAACACAGAAAAAATTATTGATAAAACAGAGAAACATACTATATAGACCAACTATTTACAAACATAATTTTGTTTTGTTTTGTTTTAAATAGAGGAAACTGAGAAATAGTCTATTAAGACCCAATCTATGGTTTTCCTAGAAAATGTTAGCATTATTCCAACATGGGATAAAACTCTATGTCTCATTTAACTTACTATATCAAGACTCAATTCTTACTGAAGAAAAAAAGCACTAATTTCTTCTAATAATGGACAATGCAGTCATGATTTAGCTATTATTAACAACATGATTAATTTTTAGGACTCATTCGCTACAGATCACTCACATTGCTGCGTAGCCTTCAGTTGGCATCCATGTGATTTCCTTCCTCATCACATGGGAACAACCTTTTAGTCTACTTTAAAACAAAACCACTTTCTTTTTCCCTCAACAACAACAACAACAGTAAAAATCTATTCTGATCTTTCTAAGCCTTCATAAAACATGCTTTGCTTTCCTTACATGATATTTTCTCTATTTCTCATTTAATTACTATATATCAATTGCAATTTTAGTCCTAAGTAATTGTGCCCTACCATTGTGTAGACTAACATTTCTAGACATACAGTTTTTAAAATATGAAGCATTCCACACTTTTAACAGACTTAAATGCATTTAGCATCTGTATATCATATAAAAACAAGATGCTGAAATAGATAAAAATTATGATTAATGACTAATGTTTTAGTTTTTTAAAATAATATCTTAACTTTGCTTTAAGATTCTGGACAAAAAGGTATTGTAAACATTGAAGTGTTCATCATCATTGCCTACTTATTTACATTTAATTATTTTTCTATTTTTAACAAACCTTGAATTACTAATAAAAAATAAAGCTAACCATAACCATAAATTGTTTTTTGTAAAAAGTGAGGTAAAATTTTTATTTTTATTACACCTCTGAGATGTCCTACAGTGACCTTCCATAAGGTCACTCAGTATTCACCTGGGTCTCTGCACCCACATGTTACCCAGGACAAAGACTATTGCTTGCAGTCATCTTTGAAATTAGTACCAGGTATGAGTCTCAGGGCAGAACATAGGATAGTATGAAAACAAAAGGAAAATTTTTTATTAAGGCAACAATGACAGGGGTATTAAAAATGGAAAATGGAACTGTAAGTCTGGGATGTGGCTCAGTGATAGAAGAAGGAAGAGGAGGAGAAAGAAGAATAAGAATAACAAGAAGGAGGAGGAGGAGGAGGGGCAGGAGGAGGAGGAGGAGGAAATAAAATCCAAGTCAGGAGGCTGAGCAGGACTCACACACTTGTGGTTGACTGAGACTTGGCTACTTGTTACAATATTTTGTAATATTATTTATATGCCAGGTTAGGTTACAATTTACTATGGATAAGGAAACCTGTAGTTATGTATAGAGGCAGCTGTAAGACAAATGTAACTCAGCATGTTAGCTTATTCAACTTCCTTTGGACTTTCTTTAGCTCTCTGTTCTCCAAACACTTACCTTTGGATCTTCCAAAGTACGCTGATGTCCTACCTGTACCTACAGGGCAAACTGTAGGTTTGTATTAGTTAACAGCCAAGCTGAACAAACCCACACGAACTATCAGCTCCACATAAACCATTATACCTGTACAGATGTGTATACTAACTGAGATTCTTTCCTAAACTTTGAAGTTAAACACCTTACATAAATCTTTTTTTTTAATTGAAAACAGATTCCTCTCTCATACAATTTGGTCACAGTTTTCTATCCCTTCACTCCTTCCAGATCCCCACAACTTTCCCTCTCCCAGATCAACTCCTCCCTTATCTCCCATCAGAAAAGTTCAGTCCTCCAAGCAACAAGAACCAAACACAACAAAACAAAATACAATAAGACTAGACAAAAGCCATCACGCCAAAGCTGGACAAAGCAACTCAACTGAAGAAAAAGAATCACAGAGCAGGAAAAAGAGCCAGAGACATGCCTGCTCTCATTGTTAGGAGTTCCAAAAAAAAAACCACCAAGCTAACAGCAACAACCTAAGTAGAGGACCTGGATAGACCCGTTCAGGCTCTGTGCTTATTGTTTCAGTCTCTGAGAGTTCATGTGTCCCCTGTTTAGTTGATTCAGTGGGCAATGTTCACCTGGTGTACTCCTTGCCCTCTGACTCCTACACTCATTCCTGCCCTTCTTTTGAGGGATTTCCTGAGCTTGAGGGACCCGATGGAAACCTCCAATATAGACCATCTCACTACAAATTGTCCGGCTGTGGGTGTCTGTATCTGCTGTCATCTGCTGCTGGGAGAAACTTCTCTGATAAGAAAGCCTTGTCTGGAAAAGGCACCAATCTGTGAGTATAACAGAAATCATTAGGAATCTTTTCACTAATTTTATTTTAAGATTTGTTGTGTTTGGTTCTACCCTAGGTATCTGGGCTATACAGTCTCTGGTTCCTCGACATCTAACACAGTCTGGCATGGGCTCCCTCTCACAGAGTGAGCCCCTTGAAGCATTCTTGAGTAGCTGCCCCTAAACTCAGGCAATCTCAAGTTGACACTATTTCATTATAACTTTCTGATTCTTCCATTACATTCTCCATAAAATAATCTCCTAAGAACATTATGAGTTTACAGATTTATTTTGGCAACGTTGGCTTCTGGCAGGAGGAAAGACCAACACACACACACACACAAACACACACACACACACACACACACACACACACACAATGGTTTGAAGCATTTTCTGTTCATGGAGACACTGGCATGAGAATTTTAATTATAAAATTATCATGGATCATTAAATTCAGTCTGTATTTTAAAACAAGAATATTTTGCAAATGTAACAATGAGATGATTAAAGAAAAAAAAAGAATGAGAAGTTACAGCAGAGACAGAAGTTGGCATCATTGCTATCGTGGCCAAAGGTTCTCATGTTGGGAAACTGTGAGTGGATTACTATGTGATGAAAATGGTGAGAAGTGAGTATATAGAAAGTTGAGTGGGTCATCAGAAGACACAGAGGGACGGCAATGCTCTTCTTCTGGGATGAGTTTTCCTTAAAAGAGCAATTGTTATAAGAAAGCCTGACCTGTCAATCCCTATCAGTCCCCTTAGCTTCCTGTCTCACCTTACGATCTCTTTTGCACACCCACCCACCATGTCATTCGGTCACGAGGCATTAACAGAATCCAGCAAATTCAGAAGGCCAGGCTCTTAAATCTCCAGACCTGAGAATTACATGAACTTCTTTCTTTAAAAGTTGGCCAGCCTCAAATACTGTTTAAATGGAATAATATCCATAGCTAATTCTTCACAACTTATTATTTTAAAGAAGACACTGAATTAAAAGAGCTAAAAGCAGTATAGGAGTGGGTTTTGGTTTTTTTTTGGGGGGGTGGTTCTTTTTTTTTTTTGCACCTTTTCTCATACTTATTGGCTTTTTTGATTTGTTTTAAAGAGAGTACCTCTCACATTCTAAATTATTATAATGGAGACCACAATGAAAATATAAAAGAAAGATGAGGAAAAAAAGATAATATCTGTGCTTATATTTTCACTTTACATGTGCTCATGTGTTGTATCACTTTAAGGCAAATAGAAAAAATTCAGAATGAGACCCAGAGTAATGAGATTTTCAGAAGTTACACTATTTGTTGACAGTGAGCTCCAAACTTCTCTACTATATACTTACCATTAAAAATTTAGTACAAACTGTACACACACATATGCATGTAAAGTTTGCATGTACTTTATATACTTATACTTTACTGAGCACATATATAAAAATAGAAAATTTTGATATGGTACAATCAAACTATGAGAAAGAGGAATACTGACACATGTCTGTAATCTCAGCATTCAGGAGGCTAACCCAGGATTACAAGGTCAAAGTCAGACTCTCTATCTAAAATACATATGCATGCCTAGAAGCTCAATTTTTTAATACGAGAATTTTCTCTACATACTTTGTAAGTTTCCCTTGCATTCTTGGGAAAAAGTTAGAACAGAAAACATATATACCTTTGAGGCTTAATATACTATTTGAAAGCAATCCGAATTTAACCTGTCTCACCTGTGTGGCTAGATATATACTGTAGTCATGATGGAGCACTTTCCCATGATTTAATAGCAATGCTAGAGTAAAATGCAGTTGTTCCCAGGTAGAATGGAATAAGTCAAAAGCAATTTTACCTTTGTGTGGAGTACTAGCCAACCATGATATTTATTACTTATATTTACAATAAATACATCAGATTGTTTCACATCACTTCAGTCTTTCTTTTTATTTTTGCTTTTGTTGTGTTTTGTTTGTTTGTGTTTTAACTTTTCAGGGAAGGAGTGGAGTTCTCTGTATGTGGAAAGCTGACATGAACTTCCTCAGGTTCCTGGGTGTTGGGATTGCATATGTGCATCATCGAGTCTGAAAGGTTCTTTTCTGTGATACCAACCATACTGTATATCTTTTAAAGAGAAAGTGACATACATGCAGACAAAATGCCAATGCACACTTTAAAAAAAATGGTGGTGGTGCATGTCTTTAATCCGAGCACTTCAGTGGCAGAGGCAGTCAGACCTCAGTGAGTTCAGGACCAACCTCTTCTACAAAGCGAGATCCAAGACAGCCAGGGCTATTACACAGATAAACCCAGTCTCAAAAAAGTACGCGCGCGCGCACACACACACACACACACACACACACACACACACACACACGAGAGACAGAAAGAGGCAGAGACAGAGAGCACTTTCCTCTTTCTCTGGGGGTTCAGGTATTTGGGTACTGAGCCCTGTTCCTTCCTACAACAGCTTTGAGTCTGCTACCTGACACTTGTCCTTGGTGTGACAACTTCAAAGTCAGCAGAAGAAGCAACTTGCTAGCAAATCTGGGAGAAGATGTCTTTCTTTGACTTCAGGCAAGCGCTGATTATCATCACTAGAACAGGGTGTACCCTCTTTGCTGAAAGGGCCAGCATCACTATCATAGATGGTGGCTTGAATGGGTGAAATGAGTACGGGCGAAGGACAGAATGAGGTTGCTTTGGAAATGGAAGATCTACCAGTGAATATTCTACAGAAGAAAAATATCTCCAAACACTTTTTGTCCAGGGAAGATTTAAACTCCCGACAGAGTACAATTATTTTCTAGTTTCTGCTTAGAGATGAACTGGGGAGGGAGTGGTTAATGGTATCTTATTTCTATGATCCCTCAATCAGTTCTACCTAAGAGAAGACAGAAAAGGAGGGGAGAGGAGAGAAAAGGGATAGGAAACAGAGAGGGAGGGAAGAAGGCCTGAAGAAAGAAGAGGGGAGGTTGGAGAGAAAAAGACAGAAAAAGAAAAAAAAACTAGGCGTTCTCTTTCACTGTATGTCTAAGATGACCTACTTGTGCAAGAAGGAACCCCCCCCCCCCCTCCGCACACTGGTCTGTGCCAGTAGCAGCAAACATAGCCAGGACACTGGCCTCAAGGTTTTTTGTTTGTTTGTTTGTTTTAAATTCTGCTGGGCTTGTCCCTGAGTAAACTAGCCTAGGCAAAGACTGAAAAAAGAGGATCAGGGCCTGTGCAGCATTCAGACCCAGGCTGCTCTGGGCAGGCAGGCATGGAGTCTCCGGTTAACACTCTGTGACTGGGACACAGCTTTGCATAAGGACATTAAATATACAGCACCACAGTTTGGTCTTGGGCCCAGCCTCCAGCTGGTGGCACCCAGCCATTTGTCTCCGCCAGCCAAGGCCTGGCCCTGGTTTTCAATGATACCGGGAATGCTCTACAGTTCGCCTTCACACCTGTTAGGGGGATTCTCCACTCCTGCCACCAACCCAGCGGGAGACCCCCGTAGCACTCGCCCGTAGCTGCAGAGATGGTCAGAGGGGACCCGGTGGCGCACAGAGCCTTTCAGAGCGGACCCCTGTGAGCCCCGGAACGGGAGGCTGGGCGGGGCGGGGGACCTGGAAGACGGGAGAGGTCGAGCCGGGCGGAGAGGGGTATGGGAAGGGCCGGGGGAAGGGCAGTCTTTGCTAGCGTAACGCTCCCGGAGCCTGCGGCAGAGGCTGCGGGGCTGAGCCGCGGAGGGGATGGGGCTGCCATCTGTCCCGGCATCGTCTCCCCTCGCCCGGCCGTGCCACTCCATAGGCCGTGCTGGGTGATCGCCCTGGACTGTAAAGGAGGGAGCGGCGGGGTCACCGCCCGGAGACTCCTCGTGTCCCAGGCGACCCGCGGGTCTCCCGAGCGCCCGGGGACCTTGATAGGAAGGAAGCAAGATACCTGCGCCCCCCGCCGGGGACGGCCAGCGGCGGGGAAGAGGTGCGGGACTCGGCCGCTGGGCCCCGGGGGCAGGGATAGCCCATGGCGGGAAGCGTCGTAGTGAGTGAGGGTCCAACCGGGAGGGGCGGCTCAACCCGGAGACCCGGGCCCCCAGGCGGGTTGCGCAACCAGGAAGCCGCCGGCTGCCCTGAGCCGCTTTCCTCTCCTGAAGCTCCGAGCGAACGCGGCGCGCTGCCCGCCTGGATGCGCCTCTACTTCTACGGGATGCACGGCATCACCCTGGACGTGCTTGTGACCTCCGCCAAGCGCTTCGCCCGCAGCCAGGATCTGCGGATGCTGGGCTTCTCTTCGCCCTACCGCTGCCTCCTGCACTCGCTCACTCACCTCGCCCTGGAGCAGCTCTACCTTCAGCGGCCGCGCTGCCCCAGCGCCTTCCTCTTCAATTTCATACTCTACCCCTCTGCGCACATGGGGTT
Organism: Lophiomys imhausi; assembly: GCA_907164525.1. Lineage (NCBI taxonomy): Eukaryota > Metazoa > Chordata > Mammalia > Rodentia > Muridae > Lophiomys > Lophiomys imhausi. Next base: position 13,430,751 of record CAJQZJ010001969.1, read on the forward strand.
GCAGACCCTGGCGGGCCAGGCGCTGCAGCTCAGCCTAGGAGGCGGGCCGGGGGGCGCGGCGGCGCGGGGGTCGCTGGACCTGGCGCTGCAGTACGTGCTAGCGCTCTACCATGGTCAAGTGTTCCTGAAGCGCTTCCTGCGTTTGCGATACCCGCGGCGGCGCCAGCAGCAAACCAGGGACACGTTACCTGCACCCCCGGACTCTTGCATCCTTTTGCAGGCTGGTGACCAGCAACGAGGACCCTGTGGCCCAAGGGGCACAGAAGGAAACCCTAGCCAGGGACTGCCCGACTTCCTCAGATTCCTTTTCTTCGGGATGCACGGCTTTCTGGATGAGATCTTCTTCACCTTTTTCTTCAATGTGCTGGGGCAGGGGGATGGGGCCAGCAGTGGACACACATCACTCTGGTCTTTCTTCATGTATGGCAGTTGTAGTTTCGTAGTTGAAAAACTCTACTTCCACCTTCACTATAGCCGTGGCTGGGGCACGTGGAAGCGGGTGCCCATCTATGTGATCTTCATCTACGCCTGGGAGTTTTCCTGGGGTCTGGGACTTCGCATGTGTGGGGCCTGTTCCTGGGACTATTCTCACTATCCACTCAATTTCATGGGCCTCATCACCTTGATGTATTTACCTGGCTGGCTGTTTCTTAGTGTGTACCAGGATCTACTGTCCAACGTGTTGTGGAGGGTGCAGTATGTCCCAAGGAACTAAGACTGAAAAAAAAAAAAAGAAAGGAAGGAAGAAAGAGAAAGGAAAAGGAAAACAAAAGGATGAAAAGAAGTATTGGAATCTAAAAATGGATGCAATTTATTTTTACACATTTTAAAAAAGGTTGTTTTGTTTTCAGTCTTTTAATTTTTATACACTTTACTAAACTCTCCCAACATGCTTACTTGACCTTTTAGTTTTCTGGACAGCTTGAAATCTATATGTAAAATTCAATCCTTTGAAATGTTTCCGAAAAATAACTCAGAATATTTAACTCGTCAAAAATGTATGAGGTCAAACAGCAAAACCACGCTACCTTAACATCAGAAACTGGTAGTATTCACTTAACCTTGATAAGTGATAGCTACTTATTTTTCTGTTCTTCTATGGAAGTTTTCAGATCAGAGAACAGTGATTTTTACAAGTTTCTGTTTTAATGATCTGTGCTTTCTTAATGCAATTTCATTTTACTTTCTTGCCACATTTACCAGTGGCAGCTGAAACTCCATGTCTTGTACTTTAGAAACATCAGTCCACAGCTCTTAAAGTGCCTCTGTCCAGCTTATGAGTGAGAGGAAGTTGGCAAATGTGAAAACATCCCATGAACACGGTTTGACATGAGAAGTCCTTTCTGTCAACTCCAACAAGTGACAACGTGTTAAGATATTTGGTCACCATCTTGGAAATGACTGTTTTTCAGTGTTGGTTAGCCTTAAACACTATGTTTGTTAACGTTAATCAAACCATGTGTTATCTAAACTTTCATGACTGTGCAATAACTTAACTGTTTACCCTATAAGTCCCAGGGACAAGTGAAATTATACCACCTTTGATGGTGTTCTAACTATAAGAATCCCTTTCCTACATAGAACTTCAAACATAGAAATAGTACCCTGGAATAAAATGAATCTGAATTCTCCCTCCAATTACATTAAGCCTAACTGCTTTCTCTATTTACTGATATGTTTTCACCGCATTTCTCCCACAGTTCACTTTTTTTTTTCCTCCCAGGCCCAAAATTTTGGGTCAGATCGATACAATAATGTACCATATAAATCCATGATAGCTTTCTGACAACTTATGAATAACTAATGTCTAAAGCTCCAAGTTCCATGAGATGAAGGAAGCCATTCTAAGAAATTATATCCAATTGATTAATAATGTACTCTGGGGGTGTTTGTTGTTTTATTGTATTTAGAAGAGCAAGTAGGATGGAGTGTGGCTCAGCCAAGAATGACTAATAACCTCTCAGCTTTCAGTACAAAACTAATTAGGAAAACTTAGAATGTGTATTAATGAGTTTGAATCTTCCACTTGCCTGTGCTATATACAGGGATGCTTTGGTTTCAAAAAGAAAAATAAAAACAGTTTGCTATGAAAAGAAAAAAGAATGTGTATTTAGATTTGATGTCAGACAGTTCTAATACTGTTATATTAATCCATCCTCTGAGGTCATGAGCTAAATTTAAGTAATGTTATAGTCAGCCCCACCTGTGAAATGGATGATGACAAACCTTAATTTTCATCACTCAACATTTATAAGTAAGCTTTGTTTGTCAAAGGTTTCTCTTAAGTTCTTTATGACACTTGTCACAGGTCAAAGGTTTCTGAAAATGCTTGAGGGAAAAATATGTAAGCAGAGACAGTAAATTTGAAAAGACAAGGGGCAAGGTATCTATAATTCAAATGTTGCACATTCATGGGAATCCAAGCTAAGGGTGGCACTGCTGCACAATCCACATTGCTTTAATGTTGAGTCAGCTCTGTGGCTGCTGAAATGCTTACTAAATTATCCACACTCACCTCCTGCATATGCTGCTCTCGGAGCCATGGAGGAGCCTACTAGCCTTCTCTGGATTAGAAATCCCCCAAGTAGGAAAACATGCCATTTATTTTGCTTTTAATACTACTCCCATCAATAGGATAGAGTGAGGTTTTCACTCATTAGACTTATTCAAGATATAGTTACCCGTACACCTCCCAGGACTATGTAGACACAGCAATGAACCAAAAGACAAATCTCTCTCCTTATAAAGCTGACAATCTACTGTTTTGATTTATATGAAATTATAATCATTTTTTTAAAGACTGTTGATTTAGTAATAGGTGATGAGTATCAGGAGTCGTAACTCTCACCAGTCCTCTCCCTGAATAAAACAATTCATTATTCTAAAAAAATTAAAAAGAAAAAAAAACAACTAACAGTCCCTCTGATAGTTAGGCCAAGTGCTAGCTGTGTGGTCAAGAAATGATTTGCCTGTCTGGTGCTCAGTGAATTGTTTTATGGTTTCTCATTTTGTGTTTGTTCTACTTCTTAAGGGAGTCATTTTGTTGTGATCTTTGAACCTTCAGGAAAAGAGACCATCACATCATTTAACTTTGTTATTGTTAGTAATTTAGAGGTAGAAATAACAAGGAAGTATGATAGTTAATATTTAAATAGCACTTGCTATCTGAAAAAACTTCTCTAAAATGTTTATGTGCATGTATTATATAGATATCAAATTAAGAATACATTCTTACATACCATGCCTTAAGTGAATATGCATACACTATATATTTAAGTACATATTTATATATGTGTTTATTTTCACTTAAACTTGCAAAAAACCCTGTTTTTATAGATGAAGGCAATAAAACTGAAGCCCAAAGTCAATAACTACCCAAATTATACAGCTTTTGAGAATTTATATTTGAGTTAGTGGATGCTGGACTTCTCAGCTTGTTCTTAACAGCAGCTTGTTTGTGCCTCATTCTTCTGGCCTCAATGATTTGGATCTTGTTTATCCTGTTCTTTCCCTGACTGTCAGAGATGCACAGACAGCTGTGTAAAAGGAAGGTACTGTTTGCAAAAGACTCATGTTGCTTTTTTTAAATTACATGCTACATAGCATATTAATATCAGGACATATAACTGTCAATCAGCCTCCTTTTGCATTTAAAAGACTTTATATTTAAGCAATGTTCTAAAAGGAAGTTCTTTCTATAAGCTAAAATTATCTGCAACATTAAAAATATAAGAATAATAGCTAAGATGCAAGGTAGGCCATATCACAAGCTATGAATGTATAAAAATTTATCACTGCTATACATTAAATATTGTACTTAAAGCAGATATGATTTTTAAGAACTAAACACCCCCAAACTGAGAAAGTGTTCAGCTATGTGTGGTGGCACACAACATTAATCTTGTACTGAAATTGCTGAGGCAGGAGGATTGCAAATTTGAAGTCACCCTAGGGTACATAATAATAACACCCAATGAAGCCCGGGTTCAATGATATATTTATTCTGAGTTCTACTGAGAAAACATTCTTAATAGAAAAACATAAAAGTAACCAGTGTGCTTAACATATACAATGCTGAAGTTTCTTTTTAGAAGTACTTGAAATTTTAAGTCATTTCTATTAATTTCTGTGAATCTAAAGAGGAATATAAGCTCTTGAATTTTCATGTTAACAATAGGTGCAGAAGTCCAGATATCAAAGAAAAACCCCAATAAAGTTGTTAACACATTGCAGTATTTCAAGCATTTCCATGATTCAATGTACTCTATGCTGTTTTGGTTTTCTTGTTTTGTTTTGTTTTTTATAATTGATAGTTAATACTGCAAGCAGGCAAGACACACAGTTCGCAAATATATGGCTTGTTTTGTTACTTGAGAAACATACTTAACTGGCTAATCCTATCTTCAAACAAAAACAAATTGCTTTTAATTTTGTTTTGAAATAGTCTCTGTCAGTTTGGCAAACCTGGTTCTGTTTAAGAATGGTGGAGAAGGATTTGGCTCATCTTTTACTTTGAAGGTTCATAAAACACCTATATATATGAATGTAGGCTGTATTCACGACATGCTTAGTAGTGCCCTGTGCTGAGCTATTTGCCATGGGAATGAAGCCAATGTTTCCTCACACTAAAGGGCCTTTTCAACCCTTTACCTTTTCAATTAATTTAGAATACACTAACAGTTTACTAGAGGTAAGTCCTTTACCTAAGAAAAGTAAGAAAAAAAGATGTCGTCCCTTCACCTCCCTCCATCAAACACATAACCACCTACTTTGTGTTGCCATGAGAGGCGGCAGCAAGGGATGGTTCTGATGTGTTGCCAGGACTTTTTTTTTCCCTACTGGTAGGGTTGGTAGCAGAGGAAGGAACAAAAGTACCAATTGTCTGTGTGTCTAATGGACCTGATTCTCTGGACTTGGCCTCATTCTAATTTTCACACTAAGGCAGCAAGCCATCACACAGGCAGGCTGTTGATTCTAGTCACAAGCAACCCAGATTGCAAGACGCCCTGTGATGTGTGAAGAGGAAGATTTCTAGTGAGAACACTTTCTCATGATGTAGGAAAACGTAAATGGGAATAATAGTTTCCTTAATTTGAAAATGATCCTTTCAAGATTACTGGGTACGGAGGGTGGAAGAGGAAGAAAGGGCCTGTCCTTGAGATACAGAAATGACTGATTTTCTCCTTACCTCTAAAGTTCCCTCAGAATGTAAAACTGCTGATGAAACAATTTTCCCAGCTGGAAATTAATGCACGTTTACTATGATTAAGGAGATTTAAACTTTGAAAGAAACTATGCCACTTAAAGCATTGGGTCTTTCACCCACAGCAGGAGTTTGCACATCAGAGGGATGATTCTTCAACTCAGTTTAGACTTACTATTCCAGTTCTTGTTTTATCTTGTCACAAAGACTAAATAGAAGGGAACACTATCACCAATAAAGTCACAAAGTCCATTTTCTGCCTGGAAAGGAGGCAAGCATCCCAAACATTGGGAGCCAATAGCTTGCCATTCATTCAATGGACTTTTTTTTTAAAGAAATTATTTTTCCTTCATTGAAATTTTCTGATATGAAAAGAGTAAAATCACCTTGGCTAAAAGTATAGAGGTGGCTAAATGCAGGACACCTGCATGAGTCACTGAGGTCTCTACATAGTTAAATATGGGGGAAAAATTGAATAGTTACTCTACTGGCCTATAGGATATCATCTGGTGAAATTTCCTGTTAATTTATTTAGCTATACTAGAAAAAAATTGAAAGGATATAAATATAGCTCAGTGAGTAGGAATTCCTGCCACACAAGCATGAAGACCTCAGCTTGGACTTTGGCATCCACACACAATCCTGAGCATGCCCATGTGCATGTGGAATCCCAACCCTTGGGAAGGTGACAAGGGGGGACCTAGGACCTCCTGGACCACAAACCCAGCTTCAGATTCAGTGATAGATCTTGTCTCATGGGAACAAGATAGAAAGTGACAGACCGTGATATTTCATGCCCTTCCTTAGTCTTTCCCGATAAACCTTCACTTCCACCTGTGCATGTGCCTTCCCAACGCGCATACGGGGTTCAAGAGGCCAGAGACATCAAGGAAACAAGCAGGTAGCCAAGCACTGTTAAAAAGTGCCATGTCAACATGCCTATTTTAAAACTTCCACTTGCTGTATTAAAAAAAAACACTAGCAACACATATGATCACCATATTATGACGTAGATATATACTGTATGCTACATATTTTACTCACATCTCTTTAATATCTATGGTGCATATAATTCCAAAATTTATTAAACACTGAACTTCAAGTAGTTCAAAAACACCACTGCCTGGAAAGAACATTGGGAGGGCTGTATAAAATGGTCACAGCATATTGTTTTGTACTCTCATTAAATTTTAGAAGTTGATGAAATTTGCTCTCATGCATTAATGAAAGAGAATTATTTTTTACTAACCTTTTATTAAAAACAGGGAGTAGACAGGAAGAAAAGTTCAGTGAGTTTCCTGGAGTACAACAGAACAAGCATTCATATTTGAAGCTCTTAAGAGTGAGAGTCTAACAAAATCTGCCATTGTACTTGCTCATCCTGGTGATTTCCACAGCCAACTAGTGAAATAGGAACACAGTATAGTAAGAGCAGTAATGGAAGACAATAGAGGAGTGGATGGTGTTCAAGAGCCTTGGAGACCCAAATGTGTTATTTTTACAGCTAAAGTAGATCACAGAGATGATTGACAGTCATCATTTTAAGTTTTTAAAACATAAAGTTTACATTCTAAAAAATATGCTACATTCACAGAACCCTACAGGCCCTGTTTCATTGGGTAACAAATAAACATATTAATGGGTTACTATTGACCAGTGAAATTTTTCTAATTTTGTATAATAACCAGGTGATTGGCCAAGATACAATGGTTTTAATAAGATGGCAGTTGAATTTCTCCCCAGTAAGAAACCACAACTAATTATAAACCAAAGATCACAGAACTATCAATCTTGAGGAGACCAGAGATCATCTAGCTCACCTGCCAATATCATAACTTCACCCAGATCTTCTGTACACTAGTCCACCTGTCATTTTCTCAATCACAATCAATCATAGAGATCATTGAATTTACTCAGACCTCGGCTGTCAAACCGTGTACCCGGACTCCATGAGTTCATCTACTACAAATTCCCTAGGAGGGCCAGTCATGGTGGCATACCTTAAATCCAAACACTCAGCTAGAGGAAGTAAGGAGATAGTGATTGTTTCAACACTAGACAGCAGTATTTAAGAGTCCTTTCAAATGACTAAAAGTAACTTCAATTTCATTATTTATAGATATATACAAGAATCACTTTGTGTCTAGTGGAGAAAGATAACTAGCTTAATTTCTTATATTCTTCGCTTTTTTGCTTAGGAATTTCTTTCTCTGAACAAAAGGCTCAATTGGTTCTCTGAGTTTATCTACATCATGAGGTGTTTTTAGTTGATAATGTCATTAAGGAATACAAATTGTCCTTTAAAGCATTATCTCTAAAATGTGAATTTAAAAGTAAGATGTTGTGCACCTGAACTATTGTGGTTAGGAAATGTGTTTGGCTATACGACTTTTCCTCAAAAGCTCATTTGATCATTTCTGTCCTTCTTGATGTCTCTAGATTATTGTTGTTTATTAAAATTATATTCTGGATTTTGGTAAACACCATATAACTCAAATGAAAATAAAATGTTTTAATTTGTTAAATGCTTAATTACTGGGAATTGCAAGTGGTAGGTAATTGTTTTCATTTATGACTCTAATTCATGTCTCACTATTTGAACTTTAAATACTATTGGCAGATTGTATTTGGCCATGCAGAAAAGCCAAATCAATAGGAAATAGAGGAGGCATGTATGCATGGGGTTTTTTTTAAATAATTTATTTTTTATTTCTTCAAGTTACACCTCAATCACAATCCCCTCCCTACTCCTCCCCTCCAGTCCCATCCTTCCACCCTCCTCCCCCTCAACACCCCCATCCTCTTCCCTTCTTTTTTTTTTTTTTTTTACTTTAAGGTATTTCTTCCCCCAACCCAACAGCTCTCCCTTTCAGTCCAAAAAATGGTTCTTTTTCTTATAACTATAAATACAATACAAAACAACAGAAATAAATAGGCCACAATTATAAGAGTTACATGGCTTAGCATACATTCCCAATGTCCAGTCCATATGTATTTGGCACCTGACTTTAACATTCTACTATCTAACCATCTCCATGAGTTTAAAGTTCTATATCTAACTCAGCTTTCATTCTAACTTGCATCACAATTTTAAAAATATCTTCTTAGATCCAGAACACCTTCTTGATTCCTAAACAACTCAAAATTTAACTATGAGACTCTAGCTATCTATTCTTCAACCACCTCAGAGACCTGAGAGGGATAAATATATCTGATTATATAGGAAGTGCAGGGCCTGCAGCTTCCAAAACTAAGAAATGACATACCAGTGGCTGCCTGGACAGTTTCCATTTTCTCTCCATACATTGCAGCATCAATCTTCAGCCATTTGGCCCCATTTCTCTGACAGACATTGGTTGTAGAGCAGGAATTATGAAGGACTTACCTACCCTGTCTTGGCAGAGCTAGGCTGTCGACTTATCTGCTTCCAAGTTTTGTCCTTTTTGGACAGAAGTCTGTCTACAGTTGAAGCAAGGGGTTTTTCTTGACAAGAGAAAGGCTTACCACCAATTCAATCATCTCCCACTGGAGATTCTTCAATGCTCATCTTCTACTTGGAGTAGAATAGGGGGTGCTGTCAGGAGCTGACATGTCTCGATATAAAAAAAATCTAAAGTTACGAAAACATCTTTGAATGCCATATTCTGCAGATCTCTTGAGGTTTTTGAAGATGCTCTATCTATCTCTTATATTTAGATAAGCAAATATTGCTTGTCTCTTAGCAACTTGATTTCTGAGTAGCTTAGAAAATAACTGTGATAGACTGTCATAGTAACTAACAAAATGACACGTTTTCATGACTATTAGTTTCCGTTAATCTGTGCATCATCTGTGTATATGTGTATATGGAGACAGAAAGAGAGAAAAGACAGAGGGAGACACACAGTGAGAAGGAGGGAGGGAGTTTATTATTAAAAAATTATCAAATCCCGTTATCATAGAGCCAATAAGCTGGAGAGCAAGGAGCAGTTAGTATAGCTCCAGTCCACAGCCTAGGGCCTCATAGCAAGATCAGGAGAACTAGTGAAGAGTTACAGCTCAAATACCTTCAAGCTTGAAACTCAGGAGTAATTGATCCCTCAGTGTGGGCCTGAAGATGGAAAAATAATAATTTCTAAGTTCAAAAGAACTAGAAGGAATTCACTCTAGTTGTCAGTCTCTTAATTTTACTCAGGGCTTTAACTAATTGAATGTGTCCTATCAGCTCTATAGATTGCAATCTATGTTCTTCATTCAGTCAATTTAAGTGGTAAAACAGTTCGCCAACAACCTTGCTGAAACAGCTAAAGTAATGTTTAACTACATATGTAGGGATCCCTGTTGTCAATCAAGTGGACACATAAAATTAACATTACAAGTCTACCACTTGTCAACTTGACATTCATAAATATTTTTTAAATTATAAAAGACTGTAGAAATAAACTCATGAAAACACTAGAAGTTGGAGCTTCTATATTCACAGCTTAGCAGAATTAGTGTTGTTGAAATGGTCATGTTATCAAAAGCAGTCTATAGATTCAATGTCATCCATATCAAAATACTAATGATATTTGGCAATATCAAATATTAGGAAAATTTGAAATTTCCTATAGCTTATATGGGAATGGAAATTGTAAAAGTTACTTGAAAATGAAAATGACCCTCAATAGTTAATCTTAATTTAAAAAAGAAAAGAATAATAGAGGTATCACACAATCCAATTTCAAAATATACGACAAAACTGTAGTACCAAAAAAAGCACATTATTGTCTTTTCTTCAAATTTACATGTAAACAAATGTAATAAAAGATACAGAAAGAAACACTTCCATCTGTAATTAACTGATTCTAGTCAGTGGTGTCAAAACATAATTTGGAGAAAAAACAATCTCTTTAACAAACAAATGGTGCTGGGAAGCTAGATGTAGAAGAATTGAATTGAATTCGTATTTCTCATGCTGACCAAAACTCTACTCAAAATGGGTTAAATATTTTAATGTAAGACATAATATATTAAAACTACTAGAGAAAATACCCCAAGACAATGGCAAAGGCAAAAATTTTCTGAATCAGATTCCAATATCTCAGAAGACTCCTCCCTCATTATTTAATATGTTAATGACCCTCACTTCTAATACTACAGCTTTTGCCTTAGGATGAAGTTAGGAAAATAAAACCATTAAAATCACAGCAAGAAGAGACCAGTGTGTGCTCAGGATTGTAAAGTTCAACTTAAAAACAATTAAAATTACATGAGTGTATGATTACTGCATTTTAGGATTTCCAGAAAAGCAATGTGTAGATAGGGATAGTATGTTAATCTGTTTTCATTGTGACAAAATACTTGAGAAAATAATTTACCAGGAAAAAAATGTTAACTTTTACTAGTGGTTTCAGAGGCTTTCAGCCCATGGTCAGCTGGTTCCTTTGTTCTGAGCCTCTGGTGAGGAGTGTAGTGCACACCCATGTGGGGATAGTGTGCGCTGGAGGAAGCTCATCACCTCACAGCAGTCGGAATATACAAAGAACATAAAGAAAGGGCCCAAGGATAAGATACACCTTTCAAAGCCATATTTCCATAAGCTACTTTATCTCCTAATGGTCCATCAAACTGTAACATCATGGCTCTCATACTCCAACCACCTCTCAAAAATCCATCAGCTGGCAATCAAGACCTTAATCCAAGAGCATTTGGGGATTCTGTGTACGATAAGAGGTGGAAGTGTGCTCAAGTTAAATATTTTGAGGAATACAATCTGTATGAATGGCAACAATAACATTAAGTGACCTCCAGCATAAAGGAAAGGGTAAAAGACTACCATGTAGTTGATGCAGAGTTAAGGAAAAATTGATATAATCCAAATTGGAAGATTTATGCCAACTTACATTCTCGTGGGACAGACTGCTTGCTGGAACGATTGAGAGGAACCATTGATAACCGCTAACTTTACTGGGAGCCCAGTGTTTGTCTTCCAAGCATGGTACTTGCAACACTTCACTTAATTCTATTGGCTGCCTGAAGAGAAAGGCCTTGTTCGCCCCATTTTTATGTGTGTCAAAATGGAACACAGAGAGTAATTATCTTTGCAAAAGTCACAGTGGTAGGACAAGGATCTGTACTTGGGCAGTGAAAATGGCAAGCTGCAGTTTTTAAATGCCATTTTTACAGAAGGAAGGGAAAGGAGAGGTCAAGGGAACATAGGGAACACAGGAAAAAGAACCTGAGGCTGGCACTGACCTGAATCTGCAATCTGCCCAGATCATACTCCAATACAGAAACCAGTATTGAAACATTTGAATTCGTACCTACTCAAAGAATTTAAAGATTTACACAATAACTAACTTTTGTAGTTTTCTTTAATCATTTATTCAGAAAAGATTTCTGAGTGCCTACTGTGGAACAGCTGTAGGAGTGTTCTGGGATGAAAAAATTAGCAACTCTGAGATGTATTCTACTAGTGAGTATTGTATTGGTTACGTTGCACAACTGTCATTTTCCATTCCAGTCTGTGGTGTCTTGTCCACATGCTCTTGTGGTCATCATGACAGGAGGAACATATGAAAGAGAATCATGAAGGACAAGAAACAAAGAAGGGAGCATGAAGGGGACATGAAGCAGCCACTGACAAGCCAGACTCCGGGACCTACTACAATGACTCCTTTGTATGACTTCTTGTGCCTCTTAAAATTCTGAGACTCTATCACAGCAGCATTCCTATCTTGGAACCAAGCCCTGAACCCATGATATTGGGAAGGATACATCATATCAAAGAATAACAGTACTTTATAGCATTTGTTACCTAAGGCTGCCATAACAAAACACCATGGGCTGGTTAGTTTAAAGAACAGAGAAGAATTTTTCTCGAAGTCCAAGAGGTTACAAATCCCAGACTGAGAAGGTTAGCAGCTGGTAAAGGTTCTTTTCCTGGTTGCTAATGGCAGTCCTCTTACTAACTCATTCCAAAGTTCAAAGAGAGTGAGTTCTACCATATTTCATAACAATTCTGATCTCACTATTTCAGACAATTTCTCTCATGATCTCATTTAACTTTACTATTTCTGTAAAGTTCCTGTCTCCACATTCAGGCACACTGAGAGTTAGAGCTCACAATTCAGTGTATTTAGTCTATAAACTATGCTTTTTAAATACAAAGACCCTACATGGTGATAATATTTATTATAAATGCTGTTGTTACCCATGGATCACAGATGAAAACATGGACACTTCTGGCACCACACAGATAGGAAGGAACAGGAAGCACAGTCATTTCTAGTATATTTCAAGGCGTTGTTATCAGTTTCTCAGAAAGTTTGAGACTGTCATTAGATAGAAAAGAGCAGTGACTCTAAAAAGAATTATCCTTTTGTCTTCTGTTTATTATTTCATCTTTTTATAAGCTGTTGTCATTAGTTTTTCAGTTCTCTCTAGAGAGGAGCTCTGTTTTGTTCATGCTTAACTTTAGCATTTTCCCACAGATTTTAAATCATCCTCATTGCTATTTTTTACTATTGTTTCTTAGTGTATTTTATTACTCAGGAAATTGTCTCTCGGGGAAATGTAATCAGAGGCATTCTGTCTCCTTGTCTTTATGGAGCTGAGTCAGGCTTTGGAGGGCACTATAGTCAGAGCTACTTGAGATGGGGGCTTAAAATATTTTACCAATGGTGTTCAAGAGCACACAATCAATTTTCAATGTATTATAAATGGGTTACTACATTCCCATTAAGTTGATAGGCTATTTATTCCCATTTCAGAAACATCAATATCTAATGGTATGTCTACATGGTCTATAAATAATTCCAAATACGCTTAGCAATGTGAGGCTTTGCAATGGAAGATGTAAAATAGATAACGTGGTCTTTGGATCATTTAGCCAAGAATTTTTAAAATTTTTATTTATTTTGATGTGTCTGTCTGTCTTTCTGCCTACCTGCCAACCTGCCTGCCTGCCTGCCTGTCTGCCTGCCCACCTGCCTGTCTGTCTATCTGTGTATGCAGGCATATGGATGCCATTGAGTATCTATCAACAATGCTCAGGAATCACTTCTCTCCTGTCACCTTGTGAGTGCCCCTACCAGCTGTGCCATCTCACAGGCCCTGAAAGATATTTTTTTTAATCTAGATCACTTTATATTACTTTGAAAGCTATGTATAAATCAGGTAGTTTAGATACAAGATCAGTAGAAAATTGTGACCTAGTAAGGGACCACTATTTGAGTTGTATGTGTTCCTTTCCCTCCTCCAATCATAAAGGAACAGATTCCCCATATTACTCTTTGTGTGAAAGATACTACCCCTCAAACACTAAATAATGATCTGAGTGAAAATTTTTGCACTGAATCAGCTAGGGAAATCTGATGAGGATAAAATTCCAGATTTTTTTTATTGATGTCAGCATCCTTGAGTATGTTCAAATGAGCAACATTCAACTTCTGCTTCTATTTAAAATGCTGTGTTTTCATTGTTGTCTGAAGCTTTGAAGCACTACTCAGAATCTCCTTCCTTAGGGGTCTCACCATTTAAACATAGCAGATTTAATGAAGTGTTGATAAGATCAAATCTTACTTGTCTTTACTAAGCCATCTTCATATAAATCCAGTGGTTATAAGATTTTGTGGAATGGAAATTTCATTTTTTAATAACGGGTTTTAGCTGAAATTGATGGAGAGAATGAATCCTTGGAAAGTGCCACTAGTGAAAGGAAATCCTATCTAAGAGTGTTTCCTTACAGAGCTGTGTCACACCATCCTTTGGGCCCTCTGCTGGAAAAGTAGAAGAATCAAGTCTCAAATAATGCCTTTTACATTGTATCCTCTGATATTATAGATGTAGGGCAGTACTGTATCATACCTCTTTGAATGTAAAAAACCTTGTACCTGCTTATACATAGTAGTGACCATGCTTTCTTTATCAAAGCTATTTTTAATGATGTTGTTCTGAATGTTTTCTTTCCAGATGATGATTGAGATCTAATTTTAAAAATGTTGCCAGGTACCACAAGAGTAACAGAACTGTGCTGTTTCTGGGATTTTGTTTTTACTTTTTCTTTAATGGAGTGTGCTGGATGTCTCTACAATTTTGTTTAAGTGACTACAGAACCTAGGAAAGATTCTGTTGCTGCTATTGATGTGGAACATGCTGCTATTATGGGTTCTTTTATATAAATATAAAATATACACACATATATATAATTTGTTTTTTTGAAACATCATCTGTGGTGTCAAGTTTGGAAAAAAATCCCAGTTTACTGTATTGAGTTGGCATCGTACAGAAGTTAACAGTCATATTGGTCTAGAAATGCTGAACTTATTTTTTTTTTCATTTGTACAGGGATAACACACTTTATTAAGTATGTAAGATCATATCTACATGAGTTTTATTACAAAAACTAATAAAGCATTCTCTAAATAATGAAAAAATATTCCAGATTTTTGAAATTTTGCCATAAAAATTATATTTTTTGGGTAACATGGGCATCTTCATTGCAAGGAATTTTGTTAAGTCATCTTGTTATTTCAAAATTGTTTAAGGAAGTAAGTAAAAACTTCTAGGAATGGAAAAGGTCTTTGTTTGAAATTAGTGATTGAAAATGACCTTTCTGCAACCGTGTTTGTTTTCTAGGCCTCCTGGGGGGGCCTGTATGGTTTGGTTCTAAGTCTCATAAAATCTTATATCCTGGTCCCCAGTACAAGAGCACTTACAGGAGGGG
>CAJQZJ010001969.1:13445651-13488456 GCA_907164525.1 Lophiomys imhausi
AAGGTAATTTATTCATACTGGCTCCATTGATGGATTGATAGTGTGATGGCATAATTCATAGGCAGTAGAAGTTTGGACAGTTGGAGGGAAGTAGGTAGATGGAAGTGTTCCCTGGAAGGGGTTTTCTATTCTCAGCTCTTCCTGCATTCTCTGTTTCCTAGCAACCAAGATGTGATCAACTTAATTCCCCCACATCCTCCCAGAAAGGCATTCCTCCTTGGTCATGAGCCAAAACAACAGAATCAGCCAAGCATATACTGAAACTATTGAGACCGTGAGCAAAAATGAATCTTTCCTCTTTAAGTTGATTTTCTCCTGTATTTGTCAAATGTCAGAAAGGAAATTAACATAAGTGAATGGAAAAAAATGAAAAGGAAAGGAAAAGACTGCTCCTAGGTATGATGGAAGAGAATGTTTGTTGTAGATATGTGGAGAGCATAACCAGAGATAAGGGACCTGTGGGAGAGACCAGAGTGGACATGACCAGACTGAGCTGTGCCATGTGGAGAAGGGGGGAAGGGAAAAGAGAGGGGAGAGAGTGGAACCAGGTGCAATAGCCGGAGCTCCAAAGGTACAAAGAGAGAGAGAGAGAGAGAGAGAGAGAGAGAGAGAGAGAGAGAGAAACAAAAATGGTTGGATTATATAGGGAAGAGCAACCCAGCTCCTTGAACTGGAGAGTTCAGGGAAGGGTGTGTGATATGCCATTCAGGAAGGCCTGGTTACAAGAAGGGACTGACAGACTCAGAGAGGACCTGGTGGTCTGTTTAGACATTTTAAATAGACACCTCAGCCATTTGTCCAGGGTTTGAAACCTAACAATAGGCTCATACACCATACTAGGTTAGTGCTTATAAACAGCTTTAAAGTCTGTTTCATTCCAGCCTTTTCCATAGAACATACTGCAATGAAAAATGCTCTATATCTCAACCATTCGATATCCACTAACCCCCATGTATGAATGGATACCTGCCCTCTAGCTAGTTTAGCTAATTAAAAATGGGATAGTCCAGTATCTTCTATACTAATCTACACAGCTATGTGCCTCAGGCATTCATTTTCTGAGAAGGGCCATGAACTATGTGCTTTAAACACCATATGTTTGTTATCTCATGGTTCAAGAGGCTAGCGGTGTGGAATCAAATTGTAACTGTAATCAGTTCTACCTTTTCAGAGGCTTGAAGGAGCAATCCTTCTCTGCTTTTGCTAGCATCTGGTATTATTCAGAAATCTTTGATATTCTTCAGTTTGCAGATGTGCCACCTCTGGTCACATAGCCATCTTCTCTTTCCTCTGTGTGTTTTCCCTATGTCTGGGAGTTTGTCTTCCTCCACCCCAGAACATCAGTATCACAAAACCTTAATCCTTAAATGATTAATATTAGGGGATGGGTTGGAGGAGCTTTCTTTGGCCCACTCCTGAAAAAAGCAGCTGTGTAAAAGATATTTTAATTAGCACTGAAATCCTAATGCTATCACACCAATTTAGAGACTAATGGAGAAATACAAAGCAACTCTTAGCAATTGCAAATTAGATAATTTTAAACAAAAGCAGGTCTGGACAATTTCAAACTCTCTTCAAGAGGAAATAAGTGGATTTAAGCACCGATCATAGCAAGTTCCAGGACCTGGGGTCAGTTCTTAAATAAGCTGAACTCCTGAGCAAGGCAATCTCTTCCCTACCCTCTGCCACCTCCCTCATGCTGAAAACTAGCTTTCGAGGTATGTATTTTTAGCAAAGAAGGTAAGATAGGATTCCTATCTGCAGCTTGCTGCAAAGTACTATGAACAAGGCTGAGTTAAGGATGCTCCTAGGTGGGCCCAGAGGCTCAGAGTAAAGAAAATGGTCAAGAGTCCTCCAGTGAATTGTTAGTTTTCTGTCTGAGAATACTCTGTCTTCCAGAGCTGCAGTTCCTGGCCTCCATGGGCATTCCAACAATAATGGATCCTGGCACTTGGCCTGTTACACACCAAACAAGGCGTGAAAAGTCCATCAATTTCTATAGCCATAGGTTATAGAAATCCAAATAAGCAAGATGAAGGCATTAGTAATAGAACTATCTCCTACTGGATGAATATTTATAGTTTTATATAAACACTTTGTTTCTCTCATCTGTGATCTCAAAGATAAAAGACACACAAGTAAAAAATACTATCACCAGAAAACATGTCATTATATTAATTATTGATATTATGTGCTTAACATACATAACTCTTTCTTGTATTAGTTTTGGGTTCCTTTTATTACTTTGCACCAAGAAAAATGAGTGCTTTATGGAGTTGAGCACTTATCATTTTTCACAGACAAACACATTGTAAAATAATTTGATTAAAAATTTCAAGTCTTTCACTTTTAAAAAGTGAAAACTATCTCCTTATCTCTTCCTGCCTAACAGTCTAGTCTGGAGAGAAGAAGGTCAAATTGTGAGGCAGGAACTCTTTCTCTAGCCTACCTAAGGGCCAGTCTTTCTAGTTCCAGTTCCCTGATAAAATCTGTGTTTTCTCCAGGAATTGAATGTTCACTCCATATGAGGAAAAACAAGATGTAGCTGTACACTGTCACTTGACTGGGTATGGAGATGAGAAAAGTCAAGCAAGTATAGTGAATAAAATCCAGTTGTGGGAGGTGAGATGGCTCAGCAGGTAAGGGTGCTAGCTGATAAGACTGACCTGAGTTTAACCCACAGAACCCACAGGGCAGACGGAGAGACCTGATTCCTACAGGTTGTCCTCTGACTTCCACATGTTCTCTCTTCCATGTGGCATGTTCTTTCTCATCTCTCTCCCTCTCATCTCTCTCCTTCTCTCTCTCCTTATCCTTTCCCCCCTCTCTCTTCCCTACCACCCTCCCTACCTATGTAACCTCCTCTCTCTCTTTCTCCATGTCTGTTTCTGTCTGCCTCTCTCTCCTCCTCCTCTCTCTCAAATAAATAAATACATAAGTAAATGTAAACATATATTAAAATATAGTTATGGAAAAAGCTATGATTTTTAGTGCATTACTAAATCTGTGTTCCCAGTCTCCTCTTTTGTAGAATAGAGATAATAAGAGAACCTGCCTTAAGAAGCCATGTGTCATTTGAGGACATGGGGTCCCTTTTAAAGATTCTTGGTCTCAAATAAAAGAATTTAAGAATAGACAAAATGAGAAATGCAAGGATTATTTTCATTGGAGCTATAGTTAGAAAACAGCAGAGTGGGCTATGAGGGCATCTCCACAGCTTCCTGAATGAGAAAAATACACAGAGAAGAAAGAAGTTATACATTCTGAGAGTGTGGGCAGGTTCAGCAATGGAAGTCTGTGAGTAGCTGTAGCCACTGTCATTTCAGAGAGAATAGGTGTGCCTTGAACTTGAGGCAAGTGGCTTTGGATTTTGGTCTATGTCAGGAGAAAGGAAAAGAAAGGAATGCAGGGAATTTGTTTCTGAGTAAGAACTTAAAAGCCAGCAGACAAAACAGAGTCTATCAGTTACTACTCTGGGTGAGGGACTTTGAGTATATTTGTTTACATATTCTGATTAAAATATTAGGGTGGGACTGGGAGTCAAGGAGGGAGGGTGTTGTGATTGAGATGTAACTTGAAAAAATAATATGTATATTTTTCGGTGAATATAAAAAAAGATTAGTTATGTTTTGTTCGTTTGTTTTGTCCTATTCTGCTTTGTTTGTTTTTATTTTATCTTATATTACTATTGATGGTGATGATGGTGATTTTAGATGTACGTTTGTATTAGAATGAGAGAAAGGATGTGGATTTGGGTGGATGAGGAAATGGTAAGAGTCTGTAAGGAGTTGAGGGAGGAACCATAATCAGAATATACTATATGAAAAAATATTTTCAATAAGAAAACAACAATAAAAATGACTGAAAGTAAAGAAGAGGGAGAGGACAGTTGTTTCTACATTTTACTCTTGTTCTCAAGCATATAATTTTTCTTTCCATTTTTCAGCTTTAGTATTGTCTTCTTTAGGTTGTCAATCAGAATTCCTCAATACAGTAGGTTCTTGGTATTGTCTGGTGAAGGAAAGTACCCGCTGCCTATATCAAAAGGCTATTATCAGCCACTGGACATGCCAGCTATACAGTATATTATTGATCACCAGTCATATTTTCATCTGAGGAATCCACCATGTTAATATTTATGTGTTCCAAAAGGTGGAGACACCTGCTATCTACATCAAAAAGAATTCTACTGAACATTGATCAAGCCATTTGTGCCAGAAGATACTGACATATGTTCATACATCCCCAGTGTGCCTAGGAACCACAAGGATTCAAATGGCCCTTTTCATTTCCTGCCTAGCATCCTTTCTCAATTATAATAAATGCACAGTGTTTGGAAAGAATGTTTGGGTCACAGAAAGGATTTAAAATGCTAAGGATCAAGCACCTGGTCAGAGGACACACAGGGGATAAGAATCCTGCTCCCTACAGGAATGCCAACAGTGGAGAATAAAGTCAGAATATATTTGTTAAGTGGACAAGGAAAAAGGAGTTAGACCTAAGGACCTCAAGCAGCAGATGAGACCCACCCCTGCTATCCAGATGCTCCAATAAGATGAGTGTTCCCAGCAGCCCTTTCTTTATCCTTGCTTAAATTAGAAAACTTTTCTAAGCCTTCTATTTATTTTTTTAATTTTATTTATTTATTTATTTATTAAACTTTCTTTATCCTTGCTTAAAATAGAAAGCTTTAGCTCCTTCAGAGGGATCTTTTGAAGTGCAAGGTTTATTCCTTAGTGAAGCTTCAGGGCCTGAGTAAATCATCTGTCCCTTTTACTATGCTACAGTGTTTGTGATCAAACAGAATTCAAGAAGACAGAATCTACCCTGTCAAATTGCAAACAAAAGAACTTACAATAGACCCATGTTGTAACAGGGCCTTGAGCCTTTGGTGCCCTGGGATGCTCCGGAGCTTTAGAAAGACACTAAAATTCCCAGAACATAAAAGCCAAGGTATACAGAAAGTGTGGAAGGTGGATGTATGTGTGCTTGTTACAGACCTCTGTCCTCTGGCCATGACACAGCCGTTGCCTTCTTCAATTGTCAGCAGCTATGATTGCCTGAAAGAGACCTGCACAAGACTAAGCTTATCAACTTTCAGTCATGGAATGTGGGGGTGAGCGTGAGCACTCACTAAACCTCACCCTTCCCCGAGGATATACAGATAGTTTATAGTTCCTGGGGAATGAGAGAGGTTTTTTGATTTTTGTTTGTTTGTTTGTTTTTGGAAACTATACATGATTTGCTATATTTGTTATACTACTCAGTGTTTTCATTCTGCAGAAAGCTGTCTAGCTATGTATCTTTTCTTTTATTCACCTTGCATTCAGATCACAGCCCCCTCCTTCTTCTCCTCCAAGTCCTGCTTTTGCATCCTCCTCCCCCATCTGCTACTTCTCCAGAGAAGAGGTGGCCCCCACATGGATACCAACCTGCTCTCACACATCAAGTTACAATAGGACTAAGCACATCCTCTCCCACTGAGTCCAGACAAGGCAGCATAGCTAGGGGAGAGGGATCCAAAAGCAGACAATAGAGTCCCCGTTCCAATTGTTAGGGGACCCACATGAAGAACAAGCTGCATATCTGTCACATGCATGTAGAGAGCCTAGGCCCAGCCCATGTATGGTTGGTAGTTCAGTCTCTGTGAGTCTCCATGGGCCCAGGTTAGTTGGCTACGTAGGTCTTTTGGTGGTGTCCTTGACCCTCTGACTCCCTCAGTCCTTCCCCTAACTCTTCCACAAGACTCCCTGAGCTCTACCTGTTTGCTAGGCTTTGGGTCTCTGCATCTGTTTCCATCAGCTGCTGAATCAAGCCTCTCAAAATACAATTATGCTATATCTCATGTCTGTAAGCACAGTGGATATCAGTAACAGTGTCAGGAGTGGGCTCTCTCCCATGACACAGGTCTCAAGTTGGGCCAGTCATTGGTTAATCATTCCCTCAATCTCTGCTTCATCTTTATCCCTATACATGTTGTAGACAGGACAAATTTTGGTTGAAAGGTTTTGTGGATGGGTTGGTGTCTCCCTCCCTCAACTGGAAAAGAGATATTTTTATCCAGTGGTATAGCTGCTCATAATTTGTCTATGTTCCTGCAAGTAAACCTTACCCACGCTTCTGGAACCCTAACAGTTTCATCAAGCTAGACTTAAGTGGACTGGTTTCTTTTGTCTGTTCTTAGTGTCCTATGTGAAGTGAGTAAACATTAGTTCAAATCCTCAGGAAAAATCATAAAACATTGTCTTATAAAGTTATTATGATATTATTAAAGTTTTATTTCAGATGTCTTAGCGCAGCCCTGTAAATAGGTCATAAAACGATTTCTGAAAGGGCCACATGGTAAATATTTTAGGTTGTGGGGCCATTCTGTCTCTGTCTGAAATACTCTACTCTGCCACAGTAGGGCAGAGTAGACAGTCATCAGGGGAAGGGTGTGCAGTGCCCCACTAGTGGTATTTACAAAGTGGGAGTTGACTGTTTAACCCAAGGGCCATCATTTGCCAACATTGGTTTAGTATAACATTTCTCAGACTTGTGGCATGCCATAGCCACTGCCACAGTTTTTACGAAGTCTGCAACTTTGTATAATCATATTTATTATAAAAACTAAAAGTTCACTTTTAGTGAACTAATCATTAGATAAAATTAATATTACTACTATAGAAAGAAAATCCATATTACTTGCAAAAAAGGGTAAACATTTTCATAGAGATCACAGAGTCCCTTAAGAAGGTTCTTGATCTTATTGATAGAAGAATTGAAAAATACATGTAAAGGGAATTAGAAAATAATATATATATATATTAGTTAAATAAAAGCAACAAAGTAGGCAAGCTAGGGATCTCAGATGCTCCTGTGAGGGAGATGGAGAGAGGATAAAGAAAAATTAACTTTCATTTTTATTCTTTATAAAGATAATTACTTTTTAATTTTTATTTTGAATAATGTATATAATACATGTGTACAATGTATTACATTCATCCCATTACCCTCTCCAATTTCTCTGTCTCCCTCCCCTGCTGATTCTTTTCTTCCCAACTACTCTCCTCATTATACCAAAAGATACGTAATTTTTAGGAGAGTACAAATAAAAAGATACTGAGGAGGACAAGTTGGACACACTAAGATAAAAGAAATGAAGTGCCTGTGGCTTATGTTACTTGTGGGTTTTGATAACATAGCAGGACCCCCCTGTGTCAGTAACTTGAGTCCACCCTTGTAGGCCAAGCAAAGAGGAAATATTTAATCCTAATAGCACTTGGGTTGGCCTTGGAGTCAGCTAAGAGTTGTTCCTGATGGCCTAGAAGTCGGGATGCAGCTAGGACAGGAATGGGTGATAAATAAATATGCTTCCTGTTAGCTTTGGTTACAGAATGAAAGGCCAATTAAATTATTGTGCTTAGCTTACTCTTTCTTTTTTGGTTTTATGATCTTTTATTATTGTTTTGAGATCATCATACATGAGAGATAGTCTTCACATCATTTCCACCCAGTTTTGTAGCCAGGAAGGAAGAACTAAGAGTATCTATAACTGTTGGTCAACAGTTTGGTCATTTAAGCCTCAAGTCCCATCACTGTCATCTTAACCTTGCAATTAGCCACAAGCATTCTGTGGACTTTTCTCTTTTCCTGAGAGGCCTGTGTTGGTTTCACTGGAATCTAGCCACACTCTTGAACGTGAAATACAACCATCTTGGAGAGTTTCCATCGTAATGTTTGAGGTTTCAGTGTTTTAATCCTCTGATTTCCTGTCTGCCAGTGCATTTCTGACCACCAATGAAGCTGTTCAGTCAGAGCTGGCATGTTGATATCCATATCTTAAACAGAGCCTAGGAAGAAGAGAGTTTCTTCCCATCAGCCATCTCCTATCTTTAGAAAGACCACTGACAGCCTGTTTCAAAAGCAAACGAACAATAAGGAAACAGGAGGATGGGCTGGGAGAGTAATAACAGAAGAGCATTCACTGAACATGTGCAAATACCTTATATTTAATCTTTAATTAAAGATTTTTAAAAGTCTTAAAATGTAGTTATTAAATTCTTCTAATAAAATACTAAAAAAAGTTTGAGTAAGATTTAGTGCTAAAGGCAAAGTTCATGAGGCAAGCTAGTCCATGTTGTTACTGGTTCACCCATCAATTTTCCCCCACCTTAGATAAGCAGCCCCTGCTTCATGTCCACCCCACCTATCTTCTATCTTCGTGACACATGTGTACCTGCTTACTTGAAGTGTCTGCCCTGTCTCTTTACCTCGTTAACTCTAACTCACCAATTAAACCTTCCCTGTGATCAAATCAAAATTTTTTCATAGCTCCTTGTAGACCAATAGGCCAGTTCACAGATGCACTTGTGAACTTATAAATGCCATTGTATATAGACTGAGAAATGGGTGGATTGTTTCTTTATTACTCTGCTATTCTACACTTTCCTTGAAGTCAAAAAGTCAGAAGCTTACACTGTGCCTGCAATAGGCTATAGTTGAGATCTAAACATCTCAAAGGCTGAAGGGGTGATGTTAGGAGTGTTGGAAGTGTGAAAGGATGGAGCCTCATAGAAGATCTTCCAGTTGTTAGAATCATTCCAACTGGGACTCCAGCTCCTTCCTGGACCTTTCTCTGCTTTTGTTGTAAAACTGCTCCCACTCCCTGCCACACACACATACACTCTAATGAGCAGACTCACCATAAGCCAAAACACAAGGGGATCAACTGACTATAGAATGAAACCTTCAAAACTGTCACCTAACATAAGCATTTCAGGACTGGAGAGATGCCTCAGAAGTTTTGCAGAGGACCTGGGTTCAGTTCCCACAGCATACCTTGCAATCCTCTATACCTCCAGTTTGAAGAGATCCAATGACTTCTGACTTCTGTGGGAACCAGACATGGTGCACATACATACATGTAAGCAAAATGCTTATATGTACAAAATAAACAAAGAAATATTTTTTGAAATATTTATTTTAAAATAAATATTTCATCATAAAAGTTGTGTCAAGTATATAAGAATTTTTTTTAATAATTTATTTTTTATTTCTTCAAGTTACATCTCAATCACAATCCCCTCCCTACTCCCCCCTCCAGTCCCACCCTTCCACCCTCCTCCCCCTCAGCCCCCCCATCCTCTTCCCTTCTTTTTTTTTTTTTTTTTTTAGTTTAAGGTATTTATTTTTCCCCCCAACAGCTCTCCTTTTCAGCCCAAAAAATGGTTCTTTTTTTTATAACTATAAATACAATACAAAACAACAGAAATAAATAGGCCACAATTATAAGAGTTATATGGCTTAGCATACATTCCCAATGTCCAGTCCATATGTATTTGGCACCTGACTTTAACATTCTACTATCTAACCATCTCCATGTGTTTAAAGTTCTATATCTAACTCAGCTTTCATACTAACTTGCCTCATAATTTTAAAAACATCTTCTTAGTTCCAGAATGCCCTCTTGATTCCTAAACAACTCAAAATTTAACTATGAGACTCTAGGTATCTATTCTTCAACCACCTCAGAGACCTGAGAGGGATAAATACATCTGATTATATAGGAAGTGCAGGGCCTGCAGCTTCCAAAACTAAAAAATGACATACCAGTGGCTGCCTGGACAGTTCCCATTTTCTCTCCATACATTACAGCATCAATCTTCAGCCATTTGGCCCCATTTCTCTGACAGACATTGGTTGTAGAGCAGGAATTATGAAGGACTTACCTACCCTGTCTTGGCAGAGCTAGGCTGTCGACTTACCTGCTTCCAAGTTTTGTCCTTTTTGGACAGAAGTCTGTCTACAGTTGAAGCAAGTGGTTTTTCTTGCCAAGAGAATGGCTTACCACCAATTTAATCATCTCCCACTGGAGATTCTTCGATGCTCATCTTCTACTTGGAGTAATATAGGGGGTGCTGTCAGGAGCTGACATGTCTCGATATCAAAAAATCTTAAGTTAAGAAAACATCTTTGAATGCCATATTCTGCAGATCTCTTGACTCCCCCCCAAAAAAGGTAATTGTCCCAGAGTTAGGATTAGGGCAGGGCTCTGTTCTTATCTTTCCAGGAGATTTAAAGCATCCATTCAAGGAATCCAGGGACAACTGGACAACGGAAACCTCAGCAGAAAACAGATCAGACACCAAAGAAGACGAGTGGCCCAGATGATCCAGCCTTGCAGACTTCTTCAATAGCAGTTTCCTCAAAAGTCTATAACCACAACAACTCAAAATCGCTAAGATCGTTCAGCTCCACAGACTACTCCAGCCAGATCTTCAGTAAAGTTCTGAAGATCAGCTTCTGTCTAGGAACTTCGTAGGACATCTAAATAGCTGAGCACAAAGGGACTGAACATCAAATGATTCTATTAACATTTTTAACCATTTTTCCATTCTTATTTGGGCCCCAAACAGGTTTACTACGTCCCAAATCAGCAGGAAGTCATTTTAAGAGAACAACGTCCCATCCCCAGAAGGTGGGGAGGGTGTTCCTCCCCTTTGGTTATTTGATAGATAATAGAAAATTTTGTTATTTAAAAGACTACAAGTATATAAGAATTTAACATAAGTAACCACTAATATCTATTTATTACACTGATTGGGTAAATGAAATAACTGAGTATGTATATAAACATAAATACATATGATACACACACACACAAATTCTGGTTGAACTCTATTTTATTCAAAGCATCAGCCTTATTTTATCTCTCAGATTCTGTAAACTTACATTCTAATAAGCTAAAAAATAGCTCGTCTTAAGGAAAATGCTTAGCTATTTTGAATGGGCATTGCTTCGTTCAGACACATGGAAGTGGGTGATTCTGTTCAGCTTCCGCTATCTCTGTGTCTTCCTAGAGATCTATGTACCAAGATCCTTTTCTTTCTGTTCAGTGGTTTTGCATTGCACAATATCCAGTGAGAATACAAATTCAAAGCCTTTTAATAAATACAAAATTCTTAAAATAATCATGTCTGTATATGGAATATTCTATATATATGAAATAATTTTACTCCCTACAGTTGTGCTGTATGTATTTTAGGAAGCTGCAGTGAGTTAAAGAATAAAATCTCTAACCAACATGGGCTAGAATTTGTTCTACCATTGACTAATCTGTAGTCTGAGCCTCTCATCTGTGATGCATTAATGAAGAGCTACTTCACAGAACTATTCTAATGATTTTATTCAAATTATAACATAAATATTCAGTATAACATCCTATCATGGTCAATATTACATAAATATTGTATCATTATTTAATTACATAAATACATTACATTGCCATTAGTGTTACAAAAATAATTTACATGTTACATGTTCTTAATGAAGATGTTAAGAAATTATCTGCACATCAGAAATACTTCAAGGAAAAGCTAGAAGAAAAGCATGATTCAACTCATCTTCTGCAACTTAAAGCAGGGCATCAATTCTTCAACATAGCCTTCTGCATTCATGTAATACAAATCTATTAAAGAATTTAGAAAACAATTATTTTATAATAAATTTAATTTCATACTAAAGCAGCATGTATATGAAAATAACAAACATAAAACTATTAAAACCATTGGTCTAACACTTGTATAAAAATAGTGGGTAAAAAGAAATGCATGATGCTCTCTTGCTATTCTAAAATGTATTGTTTCCATGAAAGGTGTATTATTTTCAAATAAAAGCTTCTTTGCTGTTTTCCAGTTTTTACTCAATTGTAACTTCTCAGTGAGGCTGATCCACTCTAAGCATCACATCTACAATTGCCCCTGCCCACACGTGCTCCAAGAACACCTGACTTCCCTGTCCCTACTCCATTATTCAGAGTACCTATTGCTATTTTGTATTCTTTAGTTGCTTGGTTACTATAGTTCATTACTTATCTGCCAACTAAAATCTCCAAGAACAGAGAACTTTATCTCTCTCTCTCTCTCTCTCTCTCTCTCTCTCTCTCTCTCTCTCATGAAAACATTTCTACTGTCTAGACCAGTGCCTCCTTCAAATTGGAAATCAATGTATGCATGTTGAATAAAAGAAATAGAAATGATGTATTTACAAAAGGCCTTCCCATAAAAGACTCTAAGTCCACCAACACTGGAAATTAGAATGCTATGCCATTAATGGCGCTGGTTAATACCCTCATAGTACACTAGTATTTTTAAATGTTCAAGGATTACGTTATATATTAAAATTAATACAATTCAGATAAACTAAAATTCTCTAGTTTTGGAGATATCTGAACGATCATACATATGTACACGCATTTTTATAGAAGCTTTTGTAATAGAATATTTTTAGTTCTTTCAGAATTTCACATATACCTATAGTGTATTTTTAAAATAAATTTATTTATTTGTTGCTTCAGATTACATCTCCATCATATTTTCCTCTTTCTCCCCTTCCCAGCCCTGCCCTCCCACCCTCTACCCCCTAACCCTTCCATCCCACTCCTCTGGAGTGGAGTGTCCCTACATAACAGTCCCCCGCCCCAGTTCCAAAGTCATATAAGGACCAAGAGCCTCCTCATATACTGGGGGCCTACAAAGCAGTACCACCAGTGAAAAGTGTCTCATTGCCAGGGAGAGAAAACTAAAAACAACAAACAAAAAAAAGTATATGTCCATGTTTCCTTTGGTGCATTGGTTGTAGTATAGATATCCTGTACTAAATAGCTAAAATCTGACTATAAGTGAATAGATGCCATGGTTTTTTGTTGTTGTTTTGTTTTGTTTTTGAGACATGGTTCTATAGTGTATTTCGATCATATTCACTCCCAGCCTGACCCAGACTCATCCTCAACCCTTCAACCCCTCTCATTTCATGCTTTTGATTTTTTGTTTTTTTTAATCCAGAATATTTAATTAGTGCCGCCCATGTATTCATAGATGTGTGGTTGTTCACTGGATCATGGTCAGCCTACCAGGGACTACACCCTTAAAGAAAACCAATTCTCTCTCCCAACAGTCATCAACTGTCAACAGTTCTTCAGATAGAGTGGGGTTAAGAGCCCTTTAGCTACTACTCAAGCTGCAATGTTGACTAGCTCAGTCTTGGGCAGGTCTTGTTCAGTGAAGCACAGCTGTAAGTTCATAATGCAGTGCCCCTGTTGGGTTCCAAACACAATGTTTTGCTCTGTTCTTTCCCAATCTCTGGCTCTTAGAATCTTTCAGCTTCCTCTTCTAGGGTGATTCCTGAACCCTGGAGACACATACATTCTTCTGATGCAAAATAATTGAACCTATGGATTATTACCTGAGCTGTACCTTCAGACAGAAATACAAATTAAACATAAATATGAGATCTTGATCTTTTTCAATTAAATGATTTTTTAATTGTTATTAGTTTTGTCTTTCTGTTCCAGAATTTCAAAGTCATATAGCCAATAATTGTGAAGAATTTTACTACTAATGAGGCTTTCCAGCTTTGGTCATAATCAAATTGGAAAAATGTGTTTTTATATAGTTTTAATAAAGTCATCTGTAAAAAGCAAGACTAACAAGTTATGACTAATGGCGGAACTTTGCTATATTTATTTGTCCAGCCTCAAAACTTAAATTCACTTAATATTACGTGGTGCATATTTCATAGTCAGTGTCTGAAGGATATCACAGGAGGTTGTCAAATGTTTCACTACACTAAATGTACATTATGGTTGTGTCATTCCCAGATATCTAGTGATCTTACTTGAAAAATAAAAAGGAGAAATAATAGGTTGATGTGTATATATTCTGGTTCTTGTGATTGGGTTATTAATTTCTAAAATTCTAAACTACCTCTTAGTACTTATTCCCATACTCCTTGCCAAGAATCTATTTTAGTATTAGCATAATTTACAAACTCTTTTTAAAAAGTGGAAAATATGCTCTTCAATGAACTTTTTTATTATAGAAGTTAAAAATCATCAACACATCAGGGAGTTTGGACTGAGAGCTCTGGTTGTTGGTTGTAGATATGAGATATCAGCAATAGAACAAGTGCCAAAGAGGGCTCACAAAGTCACAAACTGTGACTTCTGCTTGCAAACTCCCTGAGGCAGTCCTGACTACATCAGACATTATTCATCAGCTGTCTGGCAGCATTCACCAGCTCCAGGAGATATCACTTCAGTTCTGATGAATAGGACAAGCCTTGGAAATCTCTGCAGGACCCCATCTACAATTGCTACAGGTGTACCTACCCACCTGACAGCTGTTACCATGGGATTCTAGGGGGCAGAACACTTCTCCTAAGGATTTAACATAAAACAAGATTCACAGAAGGAAAGCTATGCATGTGCTCACTTTCTGATTGATGGAATTTGATCATGTGCCCGAACTTGACCTGCCAAGTCCAATTTTGTGGCTGTATAATCTTCTACTTTTTCAAGCTTCCAAAGCCAGTACAGAAGACTGCCCTCTTGTCCATGACCCTAACCAAAACCAAAACAAAAGCAAAAAAAAAAAAAAAAACCCAAAAAATTCTACCACATGGTCTTTTAAATGCCAACTAGGGATCTATATCAAAGATAGAGTAGGGTAAACTGGCTGCCCGATGACCAGAAAAACCCCTAAAGTTTTCCAAGCATTCTACAGCAGCAGGCAGCAGGAGTGACTTTTGAGGAAGTAGCTCTTGTGTCAGTTATCATCTATAAGGCAGTTGAAGAGTTACAGAGAGCAACCTGGCATAGAGACGAGAGAACTATAAAGGACTGCATAAATGATGGCCAGAGAACTGAGACTATAACAGAAAGAAATACTAAGAAAATCCAGGACAGTGAAAGGTAAGACTGGTAGGAAACTCCCGCATACCAAGTTAAGAGCTGAGCTTCTAGTAAAGCTTGGAGTTGGGATATTAGCGGCTTGGTGAAAGATCACTTACACTCAAGTTCAAGAGCCTCAAACTTGAGCACCTAGAATCATCAGCCTCTGACTTGGCCAACCTAGAATCTGAAGTCTCTCTTTCTCCAGGCCTAGAGCTATAAGCCTATGGCTTTGAAGACCCAGCTCCATATGCAAGCCCAAGGGTGCTCCTCCTTGCCTACAGTGATTTCCATACAAATAGGGGAAAGACCTTGAGATACAGGCACAGTCATTAAGAAATATACCTACACATTTTATTACTTGTATATGATAGATCATTTAGAAGACAAATAATGACTACTATATTTCACAGATTCTAAGAAACTTTTTACTTTACTATTCTTACATTGGGATATATCTTATAGTGGATGGGTTTTTATGTCCTAATTGAGAACATTTATTGCTGGTGTTTCTTATGATGCTTAAAAGGGCAGTGCCTCTTTAATTAATGGCATATTAGATTCAGAGAAATACAACTGAATTCTAAATTTCTTTCATTGTTCTTTATAGTCACAAACTTATCCTTCATGTTTAAGATTATGGAAGCTAATAAGGGCTTTGGTCACATGGAAGAATCAGCCAAGAACATGTAAATGGAGCTACTCCTTTTCCCAGGATGGAAGAGAGAATCAACCCTAGTTTTTATATCACAAGAAAGATCAGTAGTTATTAAGATGCAGTAGTAACAAAAAAAATGAGAAAAAAAAAGAAATCTGAGTGCAATTACAGGCTATTTTAAGCTCTCAGTTTAAGGTGGTCCCAGAGCCACTTCAATGATATAATTTGAAAATTATTCTAAATGAATTAGAAGGGATGCAATCTCTTATTCCTATATAACAGACTTTACTTTTCTGCCTTAGAGAAAGCTCTCTAGTAGAAGTTGAAGTCAAAAATGAACTGAATAAACATAAGGCCGAATGTGACATATCAGGAGAAAACCTGCAAACTACTGGTTTCACAAAAATGAAAAGAGGACTCACAGAGGGATGTGAGCAGAGGATGAGGATGGCCAGGCATGGCCTCAAGACCAATGCTCTTTAACAGCCACAGCTTAGTGGATGGCCTGATGGTGGTAAGCAATACCCTTGACTCTAGAAAGTCAATGCTTTTAAAGTAATTATTTTATTTCAATATTCTAAAAACCTAAATTACCTTCCTGCTTAATTTCATAACTCCATTTCAATGACAAGTATGGGGTTTTTTTTCTTTTAATAGATGTCCTGGTTTGTTTTCTTCTTCTTTTTTTTCAGCTAAAGTGTGTTTGACCTTGGGAAAGATGTTTGATCTTAAGCATTTCCCTTCCACTCCCTGACAGTTATTCAAAGAGATAAAAGCAAAGCAAAAACAAATTTAAGTTGCTTTCTCAAGACCATGGCACAAGCCCAAAATGATGATCAAATCTTGTGGAGGTCTTGGTTTAATAACCATTAAAAGGAATCTAAGTAAATAAGTCTGCATCAGCACAAGAAAATCATAGAGAAACACATGGTCATAGAATCCAAATATTAGTATAAACAAAATGTATTCATGCGATAGAAAAAGATCTTTTTCTCAATTTTTTTCCTAAGAATGCTTTCAGTCTAAATATGAAAAGTAAAATAATAAAACTGTGTTACCATTTAGATGATTGTAATGGCGTACATTATGCAAAGATTGTTACAGGAGAAAAAATTCCATCAACCAAGTTATATTGGAACTCAGGAGTTTGGGACTAAGGTAAGTGTGATTCTCTGTGTTCAACCCCTAGCACTAAAAAAGGAGAATAAAAACTAAAAAATAAGAAATTAAAGGCATCTGTTCATCACAAAGGACCACTAAGACAGAAGAACAAGCTGTCAAACTCAGGGAAAATTCTTGATGGACACAGGCTGGACTAGCACAGCTGCAGGTATTCTTCAACCAGATCTCTGCTGTGTGTTCTATGCATGTCTCTAGATGGACGAGGAACAGCTTCTTATAGAAACCAATATACACATATTAGAATATTATCAGATATTTAAAATGAATCACCTATTACCAAAACAATGTTAATGAAATCTCACAGAAATAATACTGAGGGGAGAAGGCAGGTACAAAGCTGTACTCAGTATGGTTTTATATAAACGCATGTGTTTAAAGCAGGAAGACATACATATGGAAATAGAAGGAAATAATAATTGACTTAATGAGAATGGGCATGTGTAATAAGTACCAACTTTTTTTAGTTATTCTTTTTATTTGTGTGTGTGTGTGTGTGTGTGTGTGTTTGAGTTGTGTATGTGTATGATATGTATGGGTGTGTAACTGACTGTTAGTGTGGTCATGCTACAGTTTGTGTGTGAGGCCTGACCACAATTTTGAGAATTCAATTCTGTTTTTCCATCTAGTGAATGTAGATTGTTCCTTGCTTTTGTCATGATAATTCTTCAGACTATCTGCTCTTCAAGTTCCCAGGTGACCCTACTGGCTCTGCCTTGCTCCCCTCAGTGGGGATGCGGAGATTACAGATGTATATACCACATCATCTGACTGACTCACTGAGCTCTGTGTCCCAGACTCAGATGGTGAGGCTTGCACACCAAATGCTCTTAATTGCTGAGGTACCTACCCAACCTCAAGAACATAAATTTTAAAACGCACAAGTGTGATCCATACAATTGTGTTCTGTCGGCAAGACAAATAAAAAAATGATAAGACACATGTAACACTAACAAGCATCAGTTTGATTGTGGTTGTGAGTGAATAGTATTTGAGTCTTGAGATGATCTAGAAGAATCACTGATTTTTAGTTGAAGTCATAACCTAACATGGTATGCACATCTCTGGCTCAGAGGTCATATGCTAATAAAATGATCTTTCTATGGAAAAATGAGCTTTTAGTTTTAGTTAATGGAAAAATGTATCGAGTAGCCTTTTAAGTAGTTTTAAATGGTATTGTCCTTCCTTGATTTTTTTCATGAAATAAAAAGTAGACATTTATTTAGAGTTTCTTAGGGACAAAGAGGAAAGATTGGCAGTATGCAACACCACAAAAACTATGTCATTGTGCAATGTCTTGCTCCCTTTACTTCAGTAACTTCTAAATTCCACTGTGTGTAGTGCCCACTGTTGTTTTTCCTCAGACAAACCTTGGAAACCTCTACTTTACTTACTTACTTCCACCCCTCTCCTCTCATCCCCATCTCTTTCTATCTGCACTCACTTTATTCTTGTAAGGCTAAGCTCAGTCTCTTGCAATGTTAATCTTTGTGTCACTTTCAATGTCCAGATGAAGGTTAGAGGGAGAGGTGGGCACAATGAAAGCAACACACAGTTATGTGAGGAAGCCAACAATAACTTACTTTGGCTTTATACAATACCACTTTGAGCAGTGCTGGCCATCAAATGCAGGGTCTTTCAGGAAAATTTACTATTATAATCATCACCTTTTATTTGTTTGTGAATCTTGCTGTCTTACTACATTGTTTTGGGAAAATTATTCTATAGTCTAGGCTACCTTCCAACTCACAGAAACCCTCCTTCTTCAGCATCCCGAGTGCTGGCTTTATAGGTAGGAATGTGCTACTGTACCTGAATAATCTTAATTTTGTGAACCAAAAAGATGGCATACTCTTTAGTTCTGCAACCTAAAAATATTTTCATATTCTTTTGGGGAAAAAATAAGTTTATTTTCATGGTATTTCACAGGCATGCCTAAAGTAGGTTGTACTTGAAAATGACAATGCAATTTGCACAGATCCTGATTGAATATCATTTCCCGGTGCCTTCAGAATCCTCTACCATGCCTCCCTCAGTGGTGATGTGTATGGCATACTAAGACCTTCTTCAGTCTCTTCCTTGAACTGCTTCATATAGTCCCAAAAAGACAGCCATCACTTACAAAAATCCCTGCCTCCTGTTACAGAGCAGTGGGTGCTTGGTACTGTCACCTTCCAGAGAGTTCAAGTAACAGTGGTTTCTGCAGGTGAAAGTTGGTACCCTTGAAACTGCAGTCCCAGTGGACTGGCAGAGTGGGCAGCAAAGTCCTCTGTCCTTAGGCAGTGTGGATCTCATTCCAGCCTGCAAGAGACACACCAGAAGCATCTTAATAAGAAGCTTATAATGCTGAAGGGATCCATCATTCCAGGTCTCTAACTCGACCTTGTCCAAGTTGTCTTACTGAACCAGTCAGACTGGACCTGGTAGAAAAACTGCTGCTTCCTCAAGTGGCTCAGCTAGTAAACTGGACCCGCTGGTCACTTCAGTGCACTGGAATCCTTCAGTGCTGGCCGTCCTGCTTGGCAGCTGCCTGGGCTACCTTCCTTCTTCCCTTTCATTAAACGTATTTCAACAGAAACTAAGTCTGAGCAGCTGGCTAAGTGCAGCTCTCACTCTGAGGTTAGTTTTTCCTGGTTTCCTAATATGAAAGCTTTTAGGAGAAATTATATCAGCTGTTTTTCCTCAGTCATAAAAAGAATAACTCAGCTATTTAATACACTGTGGAACTTTTTAACATCTCCCTTTCTTAGGGCATTGCTGAGTATTTGTGTCCCTCCCAAATCTTATGCTGTGATTCTAACATTTAGGTGCTGTTACTAAGCTTTCCAGGAGATAGTTATCTTAAGGGCAGAACCTTCTCCATGTAGGAGGTCCCTAAACTTGTTCCTTCCACTATGTGAGGCATGGAACAGATGCTTCCATGAGCAGAATGAGGGCTCAAAGATTGACTCTATTGTCATGTTGACTTTGAACTTTCTGACCTCCAGAAATATGCAAGACAAATCTCTGCTATATAAAAGTCACCTAATTTACAGTACTTTGAAAAGGTAGTTGAAAATAGAGTGGTCAATGTTACCATGTCCTATTTGAGTTTGCAGAAACATAAAAGGAAAGAAAACAAAAGGTCTCTAGATAAAATTACATGATTCAACAAAGAATACAATCTTTTTTGAAATGGGTCCTTAATATAAAATGTGTTTTGGGATCAGTACCTCAAAACGATCTGAATCCTCATGTGCACTGCAACAGTGTTTACAAGAATCAAACTGAAATTGTCTAATTTTGTGAGAAGTTGGAATTGTTATGTTCATAGATACCTCAAGCAGGCCCAGTAGGGCTTTCTCTAATAATAAATTTGCTTTATGCCCAAGGATTCTGAAGGAACTGAGAACCCCACACTTGTGTGAATATAGCACATCTGTGAATATCTTTGGTTAAGTTGTGTGTTCTAGAGATGATATGAGAGAGAAAAGAATGCCTGGGCATGTATAGTAGAAGAAATTTATGTCTCAGGCACACTGATGGTTTCTCTGTGAATGTAAATGACTTTTTGTCTTTTATAAATCCTAATAAAACATTTCTTTATCACGCCCACTTTTTCATGATATCCCATGTGATTAATTTTCATTCTTATGTCATTTTTGTCCTTAATGTTTTCAAGCCCAATATTACAAAGTCTATTGTATTTCATATCATTTTCAACAGTCCCAAATTGTCTTCAAAAAAATAAAATTGTCTTTTGTTTCCCCCCCCCCAAAAAAAAGAATCAAGATACAAAGACAAATCTAGTGACATGACAAAAGAATGGGAAAAGAGTAGGGAAATCCTACCATTTCCAACAACATGGAGGACTGTGGTCATTATGCTAAGTGTAGTAAAGCCCACATATAAAGACAAGTTTTTATTGATCTGACTTATATAAGACAATTTACATGGTCAACTTCATACAAGCAAAGTACACAACTGTAGTTGTCCAGTGCTGGGGCTGAGGTAGTGGGGCAAAATGGAAATATGTTGATCAAAGAGCATAAGGTGTCAATCATGAAAGTGAGTCGTTTCTGTAATCTAAGCACAGCAAAGTGACTATGTCTAATACTGTATTGTATCATATACTTGAAATTAGCTAAACTGATAGATCTTAATTAAGTTTTATTTATGAAAAAATGGCAAATATGTGAGATGATAAGTATGTTAGCTTGATAACAATTATTTTAAGCACATACATATGTCAAAACAAAATTCCTTAAGTATGTATATATGAATTATATTACATTATATAATATACTATACTATATATAGAATGTATTATAACCTTTTTATATATCATATTATATGTTGAATATATTATATTATATGTTGAATATACATTATATGTATAATAAATAAATAGATATATTCTGTCTAGTACAAAGCTAAGAAGTAAGAGAGTAATAGAGCTAAGAAGCTACTCAATCATCCAGTCCAAAGATGAGAGCAATTCACAATAAGGTTAGGAGTCCCAGACGTGGTGAAGAGTCATCATATTCTGGGAAAACTTGGAAACTGAGCCTCCAGGAAATCCTCCTAGATCATAAGTGAATTGTCAGGGAGACGTGAACTGAAGCTGGGCTTGGTGGAGTGTACCTATAATACCAAGTATTTCTTGGGCTTAGAGTAAATTCAAGGCTACTTGGGTAAATTAATGGGCCCTGCCTCAAAATGAAAGGTAAGAGTGTGGTTGATCTTGACCTCTCAGTGGCTTCCACATGTACAGACTATATTCTACACATATCTCCTATGGTAAGGCACCCAGTGTTTATTAAAGAACAGGAGCAAGCTAGACTGAGAAGGCATTTATTGATAAAACAGGGGGAAATCATTGATGATTATAACATAAAAGCAAAACAATCAATAAGTTAGGAATTTCCTGTTATAGTATTTCTAGTAATAAAAGATTAACTAGTAATTAACTATCATCCTGAAGTATTTCTTCTGGTCAAAACATTACACTAAATTATGTTATGCTTTATCTCGTGTAAATGATGTCATACTTCAGTTTTTCTTTCTTTATGGATAGAGGAGGCTAAGATAGTCAATGCTTACCCAGTCCCCACAGCACTCGGCATGCAGACTAGACTTCAGTTTCACATTTGCCTGACTCCTGAGTCTGCATCCCTTAACTATGATGAGAGAATAGTTTGAAACCTGGAGAGTATAATTGCTGCTTTTAATCTAGTCCCAGTGTGATTTGTATGTCTTTATTTGTCAGACTTATGAAGTCATCATAATACACCTTAAAATTAATTGCATTGATATGGAGTTGTGATGGGGTATGCATGATGGCTACTGACTGACTGCTTTGTCTCAAGCAAGATCCTCTCCTAATATGAAGATCTTGGTGTCTTATTTGAAAAAGTGACCCTTTCTTATTCTTATTCAACATGTTTCCACTTTTATGTTTCATATATTGGATAGGACATTATAAAAGACATTGTTACCATAAGCACTGTATAAAATGGGTAGAGTGGGCACAGCTATTGTATCCCTGGGACTAAAAATTGTATCTTTTCTTTCAATAAATAGATTATGCTTTAATTCATACACAACAAAAAGGATACATTTGAAATGTGCAAGTCAATGAGTTTTGCTAAGTGTTTTCACCAGTAGCTACCATCAAGAATCAAACAGTTCCAGGAGTCAGCTATGTTTCCTGACACCTTCTAGATTTTGTCTAAATTACATTACTCATTCTTTATTCTTTGTTTGCCTTCCTGCATGCCTTCCTCTGGGCAGTGTGACTCTCCAACACTTACTCATGTTATTACATGCTGCTGATGAGTGTCACATGCCTCTTACTTATTCATTCATCCATTAATGCATACTTGGATTGGTTCATTTTGGGGCATTATGAACAGAGCTGTTATGAACATTCACAACAAGTCTTTGTAGGAATACATATTTTATAGGTTTAAAAAAAAGTTTAGTTAAGACCTACACCTAGAGTGCATAGATATGTGTTTATAAGAAAATGACATATGTTTTTCTAAAGTGGAATTAAACTCTTTGAGGGACGAGTTTTTGCTCTACCTTGACTACTATTAGAGATGCTGTATGTCATAGTGAGTGTGAAGTGGTGTCATAGTGTGCTTTCGGTTTCCATCTCATTATTTTCATTTAACCATCAAAACACAGTAAACAGTAGAGATTAAAAATATTGGGACTTACGTTCCAAAATCATAGACAAGGTGTTTAAATTCTCTAATCATTAATCATTCTTATATTGTGGCTAACAGCACTTCCAATGTAGGATCATTTGGAGATGAGTTAAGTATATGGAAGAACAATGTCTGAGACTTTGTAAATGATTAATGCAAGTTTGCTATTTTTGTTGTGATTTTAGTTCTAAAGAATTTGAAATTTTTGCTTTTAGGTCACATTGTAAAATATTGAAGTTACAAGACCTGTTGCAAATATTGTGAAGCACTAAGGAAAGAGTATAACAAAGAATAGGTTAAGTGCATTTCAATTATTTCAATTTCTTCTACCTTCAGATGCCCTAATAGCAGGAAGCAAGGGTTGTGGCTGAACCTGATTTCTATAAACATAAGGAGGAAATTCATTTGAGAGTCCACAAATCTTTTAATACCAGGGTTCAAGTTACAGGAAAAAATAACAAAGGAAATTAGGAACTTCAGAGTACATCTCCCCAAGAGGAAAAGAAAGATCATGGGAGGAGAAACATGCTTGTCAATGCAGGCAGCTATACCAGGAAAAACCTAGACACAACTAAAGAAACTTTGTGGACTTCCCTAGGATTGATAACTGGCTAGATGGGTAGAAAGCAGATAGGAAAGAACGGATTAGAAGAGCTATATCTAGACAAACTATGGGGAAACAACCACAAAGAAGATGCTGGAAAATTAAAAATAGGCTTGAGAAAAGTGAAACCTCAGAGCTTTTCTGGGCTAAAAATAGAATCTTTCTAAAGTGTACCAGTGTGGCCAAATAAATTGTAAACTCCATCAGACCCCTAAAGAGAGCCAAGAACACTTCTGTGGTAGATAAAGCCTACAAAAGTGACAGAAAGAAGATTCAAGCCTTTGACAAATACATCCTGGTAACTAAGCATTGCAGTCTGGGGATCTTGGACCTTTTGTCCACAGTACACTTTGGTGCCTAACCTAATTGTACCTTTTCTACCACTCTTCCTAGACTGGTTTCTGACTTCCTTATTCCACAGTCTCAGCTCTTGGCTTCTATGTCCAGCTCTATATGCTTTGGACTGCCAGTTGGGCCTCCAATGCCTGCTCTTTCCTCTTTTCTTATCTATCACACCTCATTCCCGGCCTTCTCCAAGAAAAACCACAATGTGCATTTAGCTCAGTAGTTTCCTGTGAAAATCACCATCTGAGTTCCATACCCATGTCCTCTTGGACTCATTTTCTGTTGAGTAGACAAGGTCACCTGTTTCTGTCTTTTCGGCCTCTGTGTCTCTGGGACACTAAACAAGTCACATGAATGCATTTCCTATTTCATAGTGGCAGACAAAAGGCATCCCACTTCACGGGGGTGTTTGTGACACCCAGAAGTGTTTTGAGAACTTGACTGATTCACAAAAACGCAAAGTTCTTGACGGTGTGACTGTGTGCGCTTGCAGTAAACATGGATGCTCTAGCTAGCAAATATACCATCTGAGCTGTAGACGCATGTTCCTGTAGGGTGAAAAGGATGGAAATGAAACTGTAGCACGAGGAGCTGTCTCTACACATGGACCTCTAGGAAGCAGTGCTAAGTACTATGACGTTCTCAGGTGGAGATATACCATGTCCACTAGTCTGCTTTCCTCCTTTACATGCTTTTATATGGGAGAGTCTAGGAAGATTTGCTGTGGTCAAGAATGTAGACCTAGAACGTGGTTTCCAGCATAATTTCCTCTGAATGAAGCAATTTGCCCATTTATGCTTGCATTTGCCTCCAAAGAAACAAAACCTTTAAATTCACGTGCAATTGAAAGGTGGGTAAGAGAAACCAAGAAAAACCCCTGATGACACTTAGAATGTTCATCTTTGTAACTTTCAGCTTATCCAATTCAATATAATATTTTGTTACTTCTGGAAATGCCATATGTGGATACAATGTATCTTAATCGTATTCAACCCTACTCCTCTTCTTAACTTCTTCCAGGTTTACTAATTACCCCTTACTCCCTGTGGTGGTTTGAAAGAAAATGACCCCCACTTAGGCTTATAGGGAGTGGAACTATTAGGAGGAATGTCCTTGTTGGAATCCGTGTGGCCTTGGAGGAACTGTGTCTCAGTTGACTTGCTGCTGCCTGCTGATCCAAATGTAGAACTCTCCCAGTCCCTTCTCCAGCACCATGTCTGCGTGCCTGTAGCCTTGTGTCCCACCAATGATGATAATGGACTAAACCTCTGAAACCAAAAGAAGAGAATCTCACTCACACACTATTTCCCCCAACATCAAGATGGCAGCAAGTAACAATCACTGGTCATTAATATCTCTCAACATCAATGGACTCAATTCCCCAACAAAAAGGCACAGGCTAGCAGAATGGATGTGAAAACAAAATCCCACATTCTGCTGCTTAAAAGAAACATACCTCCGAAAAACAGATAGGCATTATCTCTAAGTAAAGGGTTGGAAAAAGATATATCAAGTAAATGGACCCAAGAAAAAAGCTGGAGTGGCAATTCTAGTATGTACCAAATCAGACTTTCAACCAACATTAATCAAAAGAGATGGGGAAGGACACTACATACTCATCAAAGGAAAAATCCACCAAAGTGAAATCTCAATACTGAACATCTATGCCCCAAATGTAAGACCACACACATTCACTAAAGAAACACTACTGAAGCTCAAATCCCACATTGAACCTCACACATTAATGGTGGGAGACTTCAACACACCAGTCTCAACACTGGACAGATCAATGATGCAGAAACCAAACAGAGAAATAATGAACCTCACAGATGTCATGAATCAAATGGACTTAATTGATATCTACAGAACATTTCACCCCAAAACAAAAGAATACACTTTCTTCTCAGCACCTCATGGAAACTTCTCCAAAATTGACCACAGAGTCCATCACAAAGCAAGCCTCAACAGATATAGGAAAATTGAAATTACCCCTTGTAACTTATCAGACCATCATGGAATAAAGCTAGACTTCAACAATAACAAAAACAACAGAGAGCCTGCAAAAACATGGAAACTGAACAACTCTCTCCTCAATGACATCTGGGTCAGGGAAGAAATAAAAAAAGAAATTAAAGTCTTCTTAGAACTCAATGAAAATGAACGCACAACATACCCAAACTTATGGGACACATTGAAAGCAGTGCTAAGAGGAAAGTTTATAGAACTAAGTGCCTTCAAAAAGAGACTAGAGATTTCCCATACTAGCCACCTAAAAGAACACCTGAAAGAGCTAGAACAAAAAGAAGCAAACACTCCCAAGAGGAGCAGACTAGAGGAAATTATCAAACTCAGGGTTGAAATCAACAACTTAGAAACAAAAAGAACAATACAAAAAATCGACAAAACCAAGAGTTGGTTCTTTGAGAAAATCAACAAAATAGACAAGCCCTTAGCTAAACTAACTAAAAGGCAGAGGGAAAATACCCAAATCAACAAAATCAGAAATGAAAAGGGGGAAATAACAACAGACATTGAGGAAATCCAAAGAATCGTTAGGTCCTACTTCAAAAACTTGTACTCCACAAAATTGGAAAATCTAAATGAAATGGACAATTTTATTGATAGATTCCACCTACCAAGGTTAAATCAAGAACAGGTAAACAAATTAAACAGTCCTATAACCCTTAAGGAAATAGAAGAAGTCATTAGAAGTCTTCCAACCAAAAAAAGCCCAGGTCCAGATGGTTTCAGCACAGAATTCTACCAGACATTCAAAGAAGAGCTAACAACACTATTCTTCAAACTCTTCCACAACATAGAAACAGAAGGAATACTGCCAAACACATTCTATGTGGCCACAGTCACCCTGATACCTAAACCTCACAAAGACCCAATGGAGAAAGAAAATTTCAGACCAATTTCCCTTATGAACATGGATGCAAAGATACTTAATAAAATACTTGCAAACCGGATCCAAGATCACATCAAAAGTATCATACACCATATTCAAGTAGGCTTCATCCCAGGCATGCAGGGATGGTTCAACATTAGAAAATCCATCAATGTAATCTACCACATAAACAAGCTGAAAGAAAAGAACCATATGATTATCTCTTTGGCTCTGAAAAAGCTTTTGACAAGATACAGCACCCCTTCTTTTTAAAAGTCTTAGAGAGATCAGGCGTACAAGGACCATACTTAAACATAACAAAGGCAATTTACAACAAGCCAATAGCCAACATCAAGATAAATGGAGAGAAACTTAAAGCATTTCCTCTGAATTCAGGGACAAGGAAAGGCTGCCCACTCTCTCCATATCTCTTCAACATAGTACTTGAAGTTTTAGCTAGAGCAATAAGACAGCTAAAAGAGATCAAGGGGATACAAATTGGAAAGGAAGAAAGGAAAGTATCCCTATTTGCAGATGATATGATAGTATACATAAGTGATCCCAAAAATTCCACCAGAGAACTCCAACAGCTGATAAACACCTTCAGCAAGGTGGCTTGATACAAATTCAATTCAAAAAAATTAGTAGCCCTTCTTTACACAAAAGATAAATGGGCTGAGAAAGAAATAAGGGAATCTACACCCTTCACAAAAGCCACAAATAATATAAAATACCTGGGGGTAACTCTAACCAAGCAAGTAAAAGACCTGTATGATAAGAACTTCAAGTCCCTGAAGAAAGAAATTGAAGAAGATATCAGAAGATAGAAATATCTCCCTTGCTCATGGATAGATAGGATCAACATAATAAAAATGTCCATCTTACCAAAAGCAATATACAGATTCAATGTGATTTCTATCCAAATACCAACTCAACTTTTTACAGAACTGGAAAAAACAATTCTCAACTTCATAACAAAAGACCCAGAATAGCTAAATCAGTCATGTACAATAACAGAACATCTGGAGGTATCACCATATTGGATTTCAAACCATACTACAGCGCAATAGTAATAAAAACAGCATGGTCCTGGTATAGAAACAGACCAGTTGACCAATGGAATCAAATTGAACCCAGAAATAAACCCACACACCTACAGTCACTTAATTTTTGACAAAGAAGCTAAAAACATATAATGGAAAAAGGAAAGCATCTTCAGTAAATGGTTCTGGTCTAACTGGATGTCAACATGTAGAAGAATGCAAGTAGATCCATACTTATCACCCTGTACAAAACTTAAGTCTAAGTGGATCAAGGACCTCAACATAAATCCGGACACACTAACATTAATAGAAGAGAAAGTGGGGAAAAGCCTTGAACTCATTGGCACTGGTAGTAACTTCCTGAATAGAACACCAATAGCTCAGGCACTAAAACAAACAATCAATAAATGAGACCTTATGAAATTGAAAAGCTTCTGTAAGACTAAGGACACTGTCCTTAGAACAAAACGGCAGCCTACAGACTGGGAAAGGATCTTCACCAACCCAACATCTGACAGAGGGCTAATATCCAAAATAAATAAAGAACTAAAGAAATTAAACACCAAAAAATATAATAACCCCATAAATAAATGGGGTACAGAGCTAAACTGAAAATTCACAGAAGAGGAATCTCTAAAGGGCGAGAAGCATTTCAAGAAATGTTCAACATCTTTGGTCATCAGGGAAATGCAACTTAAAACAACATCTCACACCTGTCAGAGTGGCTAAGATCAAAAACCCAAATGACAGCGCATGCTGGCGAGGATGTGGAGAAAGAGGAACACTCCCCCATTGCTAGTGGGACTGCAAACTTGTGTAACCACTTTGGAAATCAATCTGGAGATATCTTAGAAAATTGGGAATGATTCTACCCAACCATACCCCTCTAGGCTATATATCCTAAAGATTTGAAACAAAACCACAAGGACATTGCCTCATCAATGTTCATAGCAGCTTTATTTGTAATAGCCAGAAACTGGAAGCAAACCAGATGTCCTTCAACTGAAGAATGGATAAAAAAAAAAAAAACCCGTGGTATTTTACACAATGGAATACTACACAGCTATCAGAAATGAGGAAATCATGAAATTCTAAACGAAATGGATGGAGCTAGAAAAGCTCATCCTAAGCAAGCTGATGCAGTCCCAGAAAGATAAACATAGTATGTCTTCCCTTATAAATGGATATTAACCATACATCACAGGATAACTATCCTACAACCCACACACCCAAATATATAGGAACCTAGCATATCTATCCTAGGAAAAATTTTACCCACCAGTGAGTCATGGAATTTGCTGCAGGTTAGTGGAACACCTTACCCTAGGTGGTGTGACATATCAAGCCCCAGTACATGTGGAAGCTCTTGGCCCTCACATGACAGAAGATCTGAGGGAGTATGATATGTGAGGGCCCACCTCATCTGAGGAGAAGGAGAGTACCAAGTAGAGCAACAAGGAGGGAGGGTGGAAGGAAGGGAGTGAAGGAGGGAGGGAGGAAGGGGAGAGGAAGGGAGGGGCCAGGAGAGGAGAGGGAGAAAACTATGTTCTAGAAGTAACTTGAGAAAACAAAGTAATACTTTTTAAGAAAAAGAGTTAATAAGCTTAAAAATATAATACAATATAACATTTTCAAACTATAATTTACCAAAGGTATACTTACCTTACTGGCATGAAAGGAAAAGGGCCTTAATTTCAGATTAGAATGTTAGACTGCAGGTGGCCACATAGATTACACAAACTTGATAGCAGCTTAAAGGTTTTTTTTGTTTGTTTGTTTGTTTGGGGTTTTTTGTAGATCTATAGGATATTTTAATGGTTTGGCATTAAAAAGCAGGTAACAGGTTAAAATACTGTAAATAAATTAAAGGTTACTGCTGTTCAACCTGTTTCTAAACCTCCAAGAGTTGAAAAACTTGGAGCTAAGGTAAAATATATGAAATGTGTGGGGTTAGCCAATGCCTTTAACTCCAGGAGACAAGAAGATCACTATAGAGCTAGTTGTCTTATAAATTCTATAGTTACAAGGAACAGGGTGGTGATGGTGCACACCCTTAATCCCATTTGAGAAAGATACACCCTAGACACT
Organism: Lophiomys imhausi; assembly: GCA_907164525.1. Taxonomy (NCBI): domain Eukaryota; kingdom Metazoa; phylum Chordata; class Mammalia; order Rodentia; family Muridae; genus Lophiomys; species Lophiomys imhausi. The sequence continues at coordinate 13,475,363 of CAJQZJ010001969.1, forward strand.
AGAGACAGAAACCTGCACATCTCAGAGCTCAAGGTCAGACTGAAACAAAACAAGCTCTAAATAGAGAAAAATTTCATTCCAGGGGTGGTGGAGCACATCTTTAATCCCATCAGTTGGGAACCATATGTCTGTGATCCCAATACTTAGAATGCAGAGACAGGCACATAGGATTTGGATGGATTTAAGTTTAAAAGCTACTTACAAAAGGCATGCTGAAATTCAAACAAATTGTCCTTTGAGATCTCAAAATATATACACTTAAATGTTTGTTTAGCTCTAAAATATCAAAATAATTTCTTCTTTAATCCGAATTGAAAGATAATACTTTTTATATTTTCAAAAAACCAAATTTGCTCCAGAAAAAAATATTACCTGTCCCCTCCCCCCAAGAAAGGTAGTGTCCCAGAGTTAGGATTATGGCAGGGCTCTGTTCTTATTTTTCCAGGAGATTTAAAGCATCCATTCAAGGAATCCAGGGACAACTGGACAACGGAAACCTCAGAAGAAAACAGATCAGACACCAAAGAAGACAAGTAGCCCAGACGATCCAGCCTTGCAGACTTCCTTAACAGCTGTTTCCTCAAAAGTCTACAACCACAACAACTCAAAATCACTAAGATTTTCAGCTCCACAGACTGTTCCAGCCAGAACTTCAGTAAAGCCCTGAAGTTCAGCTTCTGTCTACAAATTTCTTAGGACATTTAAATAGCTGAGCACAAAAGGACTGAACATCAAATGAGCTATTAACATTTTAACCATTTACAGGTTTACTATGTCCCAAATCAGCAGGAAGTCATTTAAGAGATCAATGTCCCATCCCCAGAAGGTGGGGAGGGTGCTTTCCCCCCTTTTGGTCATTTGATGGATAATAGAAATTCTTGTTATTTAGGGGAAGAGATTACAAGTTGTTAAATGGTCTTGTCAAATAGGTTTTGGAGGTTTCACCCAGGGACTTCTTTCTTTTTCTTTTCCTTTTCTATATCCTTCTTTCTTGCCTATGTAGGAGTGAATAGACTTGAGGAAAAAAAAATGGGACATAGACATAATATAGGAACGATCAAGAAGAAAAGGACAGATTATTGAATATGTCCTTATACCTTTGTATATTGATAAAAAAATTAATATTATATTTGGCTAAATTGGTATTGATCTTTGTATATTAATACAAAATTAAGATTATTTTTGGCCACAATGGTATTGACCCATTTTATATTGATGCAAAATTAAGATTGTATTGAGCTACATAGGTATTGATCTTTGTATATTGATACAAAATTAAGATTATATTTGGCCACATTGGTATTGATCTTTGTATATTGATACAAAATTAAGGGTAATGCTTCTAAAGGTATTATACCTAGTAATGCTTAAAAATGAAGTGTGAAGTTTCAGCCTTTTGCTACCAACTGTCATAAACTGTTTAGGATAATTAAGAAATGCAAACTAATAGTCATTCAAGTTTGTCATTTTGTTAGGTACTAAGACAGTCTATCACAGTTATTTTCTAAGTTAATCAGAAATCAAGGTGCTAAGACACAAGCAACATTTTCTTATCTAAATATAAGAGATAGATAGGGCATCTTCAAAAACCTCAAGAGATGTGCAGAATATGGCATTCAAAGATGTTTTCTTAAGATTTTTTTGATATCGAGACATGTCAACTCCTGAAAGCACCCCCTATTCTACTCCAAGTAGAAGATGAGCATCGAAGAATGTCCAGTGGGAGATGGTTGAATTAGTGGCAAGCCTATCTCTTGGCAAGAAAAACCCCTTGCTTCAACTGTAGACACAATGCTGTCCAAAAAGGACAAAACTTGGAAGCAGGTAAGTCAACAGCCTAGCTCTGCCAAGACAGGGTAGACAAGTCCTTCATAATTCCTGCTCTACAATCAATGTCTGTCAGAGAAACGGGGGCAAAGGGCTGAAGATTGTTGCTGTAATGTATGGAGAGAAAATGGGAACTGTCCAGGCAGCCACTGGTATGTCATTTCTTAGTTTTGGAAGCTGTGAACCCTGCACTTCCTATATAATCTGATATATTTATACCTCTCAGGTCTCTTCGGTGGGTGAAGAATAGATAGCTAAAGTCTCATAGTTAAATTTTGAGTTGTTTAGGAATCAAGAGGGTGTTCTGGATCTAAGAAGATGTTTTAAAAATTGTGATGCAAGTTAGAATGAAAGCTGAGTTAGATATAGAAACTCATGGAGATGGTTAGATAGTAAAATATTAAAGTCAGGTGCCAAATACATATGGACTGGACATTGGGAATGTATGCTAAGCCATATAACTCTCATAATTGTGGCCTATTTATTTCTGTTGTTTTGTATTGTATTTATTGTTATAAGAGAAAGAGCCATTTATTGGACTGAAAGGGGGAGCTGTTGGGGAGAAAAAGATATATCTTAAACTTTTAAAAAAGGGAAGAGGATGGGGGGTTGAGGGGGAAGAGGGTGGGAGGGTGGGACTGGAGGGGGAGTAGGGAGGGGATTGCGATGGAGATGTAACTTGAAGAAATAAAAAATAAACAAAAAAAGATACACATTGTGGAAGGAGAGAGCTGACTCCTACAAGCTGTTCTCTGACTGCCATGTATGTGCCACAGTACATTTGAGTGCATATGCACTTGAGTAAATGTAATGAAAACATTTTTAAAAGTTGGAATAAATTAGCCTGAGTTCATTCAACTGCTAAAAAAAAATTAAGTGACTAGAGGTGTGTGGGTTCATTTCTGGGTCTTCAATTCGATTCCATTCATTTATGTATGTATTCATGTATATGGGTACTTTGTCTGCATGTACATCTGTACACCAGAAGGTGGCATCATACACTTGTGAGCTGTCATGTGGGTCCTGGTATCCATGTCTGGATGAACAGTGCAAATTCTTAACCACTAAGCCATCTCTCCATCCCCAGAATGAATTTTTTTAATCTATCTGCAATAGACTTTTCAATTTGCTAGCACCTACAGTAACTGAAACCTCTAGAGTTACTAAAACTCCTCCTAGAAGCTTGGAAAGTACTGAAAGCCCCAGGTGCAAACTATTTTCAATCTTAAGGAGACAACTGCATTGACTATTTTAATTCACCAATTGTGAAATGCAAAGGATCTGATGACTCTGTATATAAAACTTTTGACAATTTGTGAAAAATAAGAAACTTGATGATGTTGGCTGGTTTTTCCTAGCATCTCTGGTTGAATTGACAAGGGAGAAGAATGAGCACCATGACAAAAATTGACCAACTTCTAGCATCTCAGAAATCGGTGGAAAAAAACAATGGACCCAGTGGTAAAACTGACCTACTCCAGATGCATGCAAGCAACCTGAAGGTTTTTAAGTGTGCCCTGGAGGAGAATTTTCTCTCCAGTTGCTACAGAGCTAAAGTTGTAGGAAACCAAACCCAAGCACTCATTATATAGTTAGCTGAATTACAGTGAAAATTATTCAAGTCCGAGCCTTAGAGGGTGTCAGTGTTAATCTAAGGGCATTAATTGATAAAGAACATAATCTGTAACTTTGGGTGGGGAAGTGTAGCAGAATCTTATTGAAGCTCAGACTGAACCCTGAGTTTCTCAAACACTTATCTCACCTGAGGAAGTAGTCTTTCCACCCTCAGTAGAAGATGTCCTTCTATTCCTAGCCCCTGAAACATTGTTTTTTCCACCTTTGACCGGGAGGTTAATCTTTCATTGTCTGCTAAACCAGCAGCGACTTTCTCTGAAGGAGAAACCAAGGAAGACAATGAAAATGCACCTCAGGACCTGGAGACCTATAAGGCTAAGTTGGCTTCTAGAGGAGTCATAGAAAGGGGAAAGGGTAGTTCATGAGGAAGTGCACCACACTACTAACGAACTATGACTTTGAGAATTAATTGTGGGAATGAATTTTAAAGGTGGGGGATAATGGTGGAAGGAACATAAAAGTGGATCAGGATGAGATTTTTGATATGGACCCACTGAGTGGAAATTGTAAGTTTAATATGAAATCTTAAAATTTTTTTTTTAATGGTGTTAAAATTTTGTTTGATAGGAAGGAGCATTTATCAAAAAATGTCCTACTGAAAAGGAGTTGGAGATGCTTGAGATCCCTTGGCTTAGTGCTGATGAAGAGATTTAAGGTTCAGAGAAATTCCACTGTTAGAGTGGGTGTGCTGTGTAAAACCTAATCCTCCACAGTGGGAAGGCCCAGAACACATGCCCCTTCACTAATCCTACAAGATGCTGCAAGATTCTACAAAATAAAGAGGCACCTGACGTCGAAACTTTAATAGCAAATATATTAATTAATAACTATAGGCATTTATAAAAAATATAAACATTTATTACCTAACAACTAACCCTAACCTTTTAGAAGGATACAGTCTCTGGGGCAGGCTCTCAATCATAGGTCCTTTAAGACACAGCTTCAGGGGCAGGTCCTCAACTGTAGGTCCTTTTAGGGCATTTGTTCAACAGTCTTTCTGCAGGAACACCTCAGGAGTAGGTCCTGTAGAGTAATTGGCTATTGTATTGATATGCAGCTTCTCTTTAAATGAAATTGGCAGCCTTTTCTCTAGGCATCTCAGCTGTCCATAGACCAATGTGGTCAGTTTGTCTCAGCCACTCTGTGGCAGTTTGATTCAGACCACCAAGTGAACTAGTTGCACCCCTCAGGGCAAGTGCTGTGCCACAGGTTTTAGTCTTTGACTTTTTGCTAGCTTGCTGAGGCCTTCTCTGCTCCAGCTTTTTTCCACTCAGGGTAAAAGCTGTTCTTTTGAAGGATAACAGCTGATGATATTTTTCCAGCTCCATTTGAGATCTACTTTTCATTCAGCCTGCATTGACTCCACCAGATGATACAAACTGATTAGCATCTCATCTGGGAACTCTTGAGCTCTGCTCCCATGTACTTAAATAGAGTCTCTTCTGGTTTTACCTGGTTTCAGCCTAATCTGGGTTCAACCCACTCCATCTGCTATTAGCAGTTGAAAACAATGCCAAGACATAAACTCTTTTTTAGTACAAATGCTGCTATGTCAAGTCTCCACAGGTCCCAGGCTAATCTTCATGCCCACTCTTAAGAGACTGTATCAGAAGCACCTAGACACTAGATCTAACTCCCATTACAGGCACCAGCACACTCGAAGAGTTTTATTGTTACCTGATTTCTTGTGCCAGACCTTAGGGCTGGAGGTGCTGCTGCTCAGTTTGATGAGTTAAATTCAGTGGGTTTATTGAACTCCCAATTAGCAAGGGTCAGGTGGCAGCACTTACTAAAAGCGAGGTCATCATAGTTTTTTTTTAATAGACAGCTTTGACAAAACAATGTCTATAATGATCTAATTTGTAATGGGCAGCACAGACAAAGCGATTTTTATGGTGGCGTGACTTATATAGACCTTTTGTGCTGCTAATCAATCATTGCATTTCTAGATATGAAATAGATAAGAAGCCTACTGAATTTTTGTTTGATTTGTATTAGTAGAAAAACTCCCAAACAAATGAAAGACTACAGTGGATCAGGGCAAAAGGAAATCACAGCCGGTGAATCAACTTCCAGACTTGAGCCAGTTTTCAGACCCAGAACTCCTGGTGTTCCTGAGGAAGACCTTAATAAAATCCCTAAGGGATTCACTGTTGATCTTTCCCCAGTTCTTCCCTGGAGGGGCCTATAGCCTTTTTTACAAGGGTAGCTGTATACTGGGGGTAAGGAAACAATCAGATTTCCCTAGGTCTATTGGATGTTGGTTCTGAATTGATGCCGATTCCTGGGACGTCAAAAAATACTGCAACCTTCCACTTAAAGTGGGGTCCTGTGGAGATCAGGTGATTAAGGGAGTTTTGGCTGGAGTCCAACTCAATAAGTCCAGTGAGTCCCCAAACTCATCCCATGGTTATTTCTGCAGTCTCTGAATGCATAATTAGGATAGACATACTTAGAAGTTGGCATTATTTCACATTGGTTCCCTGCCCCATGGAGTGAGGGCTATTATGGTTGGAAAGGTTTACTGGAAGACTTTAGAGCTGCTTCTGCCAAGTAAAATGGTGAATTAAAAGCAGCATCACATCTCTGGAGGAATGGAAGGCATTAGTGCCAACATCAGGGATTTGAAAGATGTGGAAGTCACGCTTCCCACTACATCTCCCTTTAATGCTATCTGTCCATTGGAGAAGAAAAACGGATTGTGAAGAATAAGAGTTGACTTGGAAAACTCATCAAGTAGTGACAAAAATTGCAATGGCTATACCAGGTATGGTGTCCTTACTTGAGCAGATTAACACATCTCCTGGTACATGGTATGCAGCTATTGATCCAGCAAATGCCTTTTTCTTAGTACCTGTCATTAAGGACCACCAGAAGCAATTCTCTTTCAGTTGCCAAGTCCAGAAGTACAACTTTACAGCTTTACTTCAAGGATATATTAACACTCCAGCCCTGTGTCATAACTTAGTTTGAAGGGTTCTTGATTATCCATTTTGTCCACAAAATATCAAATTGGTTCGCTATCATGCTTACTGAACCAAGTGTGCAGGAGGTAACAACCACTTTGGACTTATACAGCACATATGAGCATCCGCGAATGGTAAATAAATCCAACTGAAGTTCGAGGTCCTTCTATCATAGTAAAATCATTAGGAGTCCAATGGTGTGGGCCATGCAGAGATATTCCTTCCAAGGGGAAGGATAAGTTACTACACCTGTCCCTTCCCATCACCAAGAAAAAAGTACAATGCTGAGTGGACATATTTGGATTCTGAATACAGCACATTTCTCATTTGTGTTACTCCAACTCAGTCTAGTGACAAGGAAAGCTGCTAGCTTTGAGTGTGACCTGGAACAAGGGATGTCTCTTCAACAGGTCCAGACTGATATACAAGCTGTTATTTTCACTTGGACCATATTCCACCTGACCATATGCCACTTTTAGCATCAGTGGCAGATATGGATGCTGTTTGGAGCCTTTGGGAGGCCCCTATAGATGAACCACAGAAGAGACCTTTAGGGGTTTGGAGCAAGCAAGGAAGCACCACTCCTCCATATACTTGGCATCAACTCCTGCCTCCAGGTTCCAATCCTGCTTGAGTTTCTTTCTGACTTCCTTCAGTGATAGACTATGATGTGTACATGTAAGCCAATAAACCGTTTCCTTCCCAACTTGTTCTCGGTCATGATGTTCCCTCATAACTAGGACGGTTATCAAGTCCAAAGGAAACCAGTATTCACAATACGAAGAAATTTAGAATTGATTCTCCAAAAATACCTTTTCAGATAGTTATTACTATTTATTAGTTCATTAGTGCAAAGACACACTTTTAAGTGTACATATTGAGGCTTTGGGGGGTAACTAAGTGGGCGAAATTATTGCCATGTGAAAGTGAGTACACCTGAGCCCTAGAAGTTGTATAAAAGCTGGGTGCGGTGGCTCTTATCTGTAACTAAAGCAATGGCAGTCAGACATGGAAGGATTACAAGGGCTCACTGGCTAATCAATATATCTCCAAAGTGAGTTTCTGTTTTAATGAGATAACCCATCTCAAAAACAAAATAGAGAAGCAACTGAAGACATCAACATTGACTTCTGACACACACACACACACAATTTACAGGCAAAGGAGAGTTAGAGGTATATAGATAGACAAGGAAGCCAAAAAGCAAGCTCCCTGATAGGGCATCTTCTTGTTCACAGAACTTACTCCAAAATGTGAGAAGGAACAATGGGAAAACACAGGAATTGGCAAAAAGGACCAGTAAGGGGAGGGGAAAATCCAAGGACCCTACTGTATACACAAGCCAGAGTAAACTGTCATCCAGAATGGATAAAGTTGTTACTTTGACTTTTTGAAACTTGTACTTCTGTCTTTTCCTGACATTTAATTCTTTGTCATTCCCTGGGAACAAGCTTGGCATTCCCTAGATGACCACTAGCACTCCTGCTACATGAGCACAAACTTGTACAAACATGCATGTAACACACACAATGCACATAGTATTCACTTCAACTAATATATAGAATAACCTGTGATAAAAAACAAATATTAATCAAGAAGAAAACAGTTTTACCACTACTTTTAATCCAGCAGGCAAATATTTATATATAAAACTGTTCCCAATATGTGCCCAGGGAAAGAGAAGATAACAGAGGGCATTTCTAAGGTCTAATGTAATTTTTTAAAATATTTATTTATTACTTCAGGTTACATCTCCATCACAGTGTCAATTTTTATTAGTTGTATAAAAACAAATGCTCAAACTACATTCACCCAAGGTGTCTAATCAACTGAATCAGAAACTAATCAGATCATCTTTCAATCAATTTCAGTTAAACTCAGCATTCATCAATAGTTTTTCAGTCTTCATGCACTATGTTGTACAATCTCAAGCTCATGGTTTTAGCTTCATTAAACATATCTAGGAGTCAAGTAGCAAGATATAATCTGGGAATCAATTTCTTCAAATTCCCTCACTACTCTTCATTGTATTTCTATTTGTCCACTTCCTTCGACTTAGATTAGATGCTAAAGAGCACTATTAATTTGTTGGCTGCCACAACACAGAAATTTTCAGAAATGTACTAATCACTACCAAATACACAGCATTATATTGCAATAATTTTGTTATGATCTTTTCCTCTTCATTTTGTATTACCTTTTCAAAAATGACTGATTTTTCTATTATGCATCATAAGGTTAGCACAGTATATGCATGTATTTAGCACCCAGAAATTGTCCCAAGTGGATACACACACACACACACACACACACACACACACACACACACACATCTCACACTTCACACCAAAAATTTACTGACAAAGTTATTCTTCTTTCTTTCCTTCCTTTGTTATTTTTGTCTTTCTTCCATTTTTCCTCTCCCCTCTTCCTTCTTTTCTATAGTATTTTGGAACATAATTCAGGATTTTATGCACACTGACAAAGTAATCTTCCACTGAGCTATATATTCTAACCCTTGTGACTTGTTTTTAGAAGATCATCTCTTTCTGTGTGTCTTAACTACAGTTCAGTAAAAATCATTAATTTTCTTAAAAACACATGCTTTTGTTGAAAATTTTATACATTAATAAAATTATTACAGATATAACCTTCATTCACTTTCCTCTAATTCCACCCCCACAAACCCATCACTACCACTTTTAATTCCCAATTTCTTGTGAGAAAAAAAAAACACACCAAAACCACTGAAATCCATTTCATGCTGCCTGAATATACACGGATGTGGGACCACATATTGGAACATGGGTGGTCTTCTCCAGAGGCCCGTCTCTGCAGAAAACACTTTTCCTCCCTGTAGGGGAGAAGGTTTTTTAGGAAACCTGACTGTTTAAAGGTTGTCTGTACTCAGGCAAACTAACACTGTTAATAGAAAGCCACTTAATTTTTTTAATGCTCTGTTGATTAATTGGGTAAAAGTCTGTTCTTTCATTTCCGCAATTTTACTGTACATAGCTGTACCATATTCTTGGACATTGTTACTTACAGTTCAATCACTGACAATTAACAGAGAATCTCTGCTATTTTCTCTAGAACTCGGATGGTAGTGTGATGCCTGATAAAAATAAATAAAAGGGAAATACAATTTTCTTCTTCAAACCTTGTCATGAAGTTATATTTTATACAAAATGTCACCAATAAGACTAATTTTCAACATTGCATATTTTTATCAGGTGTATAACCATGTAAATAAATGAATGAAATGTAAATACAATTTTCTTCTGCAAACCTTGTCATGAAGTTATATTTTATATAAAATATCACCAATAAGACTAATTTTCAACATGGCATATTTTTATCAGGTGTATAACCATGTTGTTTCGAACATTCCATCCAGCAATATCAGTGTGAGATTGTTTCCATGATCAACAACACATATCTACTCCCATGTACTTGAGGATATTTACTGACATATGTTTAAAGTCAACTGTTTTTCATTCTGCATACCATTCAATCTTTTCAAGATCTTCAAATGTAAATCTTAACTGTATTTATGAAAGCCTGAACTGAACCTTGGTATCTCTCTTGGTGGAATTTGGAATTTGTTTTTCAACTTCCTCAGTTTCAAAATCTCTTTCCAGCTCTTGCTGCCTCCATTATTTCTACCTCCTGAACATTAGTTTGGCTTTATACACTATGTTGTCATTCTCAACGTTCATTTATTTCAGTTTTAAACATACAACAGCTCACTGGTGGAAATAAATATGCTCCTTTACAAGTGTTTAGTGAAGTTGAGTACCAAGTCTGAAAGAACTAAAACTCAATAAAAGCTTTATGAAACAAGTTAAAAAAACAAGTGGGTGCCTAGATGAAAAAGCCATTTTAGGTACACAAATTAATCTTGACAATCATAACTAAGAAGTTAATTTGAACACTTTAAAAGCATAAATTTCAAAACTATATTGTCATGTAAAAAGATTACCAATTTTTTAAACTTTAATTTTTCATAAATCATTAACATAAATATTTTTCAAGATAGAAGAGCTAAAAATTATAGCTATGGCAGGTTAGAGCACTTGAGAAATTTTGTTTTAAAAGATATAAAATTTTATTTTCGTGAAGATTTTAACCAATAATGAATTACTAAAAACATTATTAAATTTTAACCAATAGGAAATTACCAAAAACAAATTACTGAAAGACGTTCATTTATAGTAACCTGATTTTATTTAATCTTCACTCTTCTCAGAAGACCATTAACCCTGAAAGTACGACAACCCTGCAATCAGTTTTTGTTAGAAGAATATACATTTTGTCTCTGAAATTCAAAATAGAAACTTGATTATTTACGTAGAATTATTTTTTGGAAAGGCGACATCTAGTTTTTTTTTTTTTTAATGGTCAAAAACCTATAGCAAATATTTCAAATGCTGTGAATAGATAGAGAGAACAAGGATGTACCGGCTGACATCTTTCCTTGGTGCGCATGAACCCACTATGTCAGATAACGCGGTATCTGACAGACTGCCATTAGCAAAGGAAGGGCGTTTCCAGTTGATAGGCATAGCACTGGGTTCTGCAACCACGAAGGAATTAATGCACACGTCGACAGCACACACACTGACAGTGCCCACGGTTTCTATGTCATCTCTCTCCTTACAGTTCAACTTGGAGTAACAGCTGCAGTGAAAGTATTTGGAAAAGTACTGCAGGTCATCAAGGGTGGGGCTGCCACGGATTTCATACTTTCCGCTTTTCATAAGTTGAATCTGAAAATTTTGAGGGCTCAAGTGAAGATAGTCATCTGAATCCCAGTCTTTTCTTAAACACATGCCTTGATCCTGGCAAAGTGCTTGGCTACACATTTTGGCTGCAAGGGTGATGTTGATTATGTAAGGATTTAAGGTGCTCTCCAAGTAATCGTGTAAGTTCAGACAAGATTTCTGTAAAAGCATAAGATAGAATGTCAAGGCATAAATAAGCTCTCTGTGACAACATAATGCATCAAGCAATTCTTAAGGATAAAAGCAATAGGTGCAGCACATTGTTAGGAAATATTCTTTTTCACTTTAACAAGAAATATTATTTAGCCAGTAGCTTTCATGGCACTGAATAAGAATTTAGTTGAGACTCAATCTGGCTTTGAAGTTCCTCAGTTATTAATGAATTAATTAAAGGGATGGGATGTTTCAACTGTTAGAATATGGGCTTTGAATCTCCCTTGCCCTGATGATTGGAGTCACAATTTCATAAGTGACCTTGGGAATATCGCAAACTTTCTAAGTCTTATTTTCCTATTTGGATGACCCCAAGTCAAATTAATTGATTTGATTATGCTTAAGTTGTATCACTTATAAAATAAGGATGATTTTTTTAAAGTCTGATACATAGGACTATTGTGACAACAAAAAGAAAGATTTACATGAGGTTTATGTTTTCTACAACTAACCACCAATAAATCAGTTTTTAAACAAAACATAGTAAGAATTATATTTGTCAGACAAGTTTAAACAGCATCAAAGATAGCTTCCAAATTGATGGCTAAAACAACTAGGTTCAAACTATATAGTTTATATAAATGTTGCATAATTATGTATGCATGACAGTCAGTCCTTTGGGAAATTGGGCAGAATTTGAGTGTTGAGCATCTTCACACTGTTATAAAAGAGGAGTGAACATAAAAATTAATTAGGCAGCTTAGAAATATTTGGTGAAGGCATAGGTTTCCAGAAAAGACTTCTGGTTCCTAATTCCTTGTTATCTCTTCTAAAGAAACACCATTTAGAAGTTATTCATTATGGTGCAATAGTGGTATGGGTTCTATGGAGTAACCACTGTCTGATTGGATTTAAGGCCCACTCTACAATATGGAACCTATCTATGCCTTCCACTGTTTGACTGAACAAGAGTTTAAAACTAGATAGACCATGAACATAGGGGAAAATCAAATATTACTGTTCTGCTAAAGGAATATAGCAATAAAATGATTCATAATGATATTTGATTATACTCATAGATCAGTGTCTCACTCAGCCATTATCAGAGAAGCTTCCTCCTGCTGTAGATGAGAATAAAAACTGAGACCCACAGCTGGACAATGCTCAGAGGGTGATAAATCTTGTAACACTCAGTCTTAAATGAAATGCCTTCATCAAATCCCTCACCACAGGGCAGGGAAAATTATGTGGAGGAGGCAGAAAGATTATAATAGCTAGAGAAAATGAATGATAAAAGGAAACATCCTTCAGATACAACAGAACTGACACATAAGAAGTCACAGAGACTGTGGTAGCATACATAGTACAAGCAGTTCCAACCCCAACCAAGAAGCTATCTCCAGTTAACAACCACTCACAAAGGAAAAGTTAGTTTCTCCAAGTCTCACCACACTTTACAGCATGTACTATGCCCAACAGGAGATAGTCAACACAAAATGAAGTCAAATGTATTAAGGGAAATTTTTTTGTCCATACAGTTTTGTCTGGGCTTCTTTTTTCTTATTGGTCTTTTGCTTGCTTGTGTATTATGGTTTCAATTTTGAGTTTTATGGAGTGAGTGTGTGTATGTGTGTGTGTGTGTGTGTGAGTGTGTGTGTGTGAGTGTGTGTGTGTGTGTGTGGGTGTGAGTGTGTGTGTGTGAGTGTGTGTGTGTGTGTGTGTGTGTGTG
>CAJQZJ010001969.1:13492080-13513614 GCA_907164525.1 Lophiomys imhausi
GTGTGTGTGTGTGTGTGTGTGTGTGTGTGTGTGTGTGTGTGTTAGAGAATAGGCACACATATGCTATGATACATATGTGGAAGTCAGAGGAGAATTTCAGGACTCAGCTTATCCCTCCTACCACATGTTCCAGGATGGAAAGTGCTTTACCTACTGAGTCATCTTGGCAGCCCTGGTTCTTTTACTTTTAAAGTAGTGTGCAGAATTTATTCTATGGTTCCATCATTGAATTAATAATATCCTTGAGAAAGGAGTCTGCAGTTTTGGAAAAACTAAGTAGCAAAATGTTAAAATTGGAATATACCCATGATAACTCCAACTTTAAATAGTTTTGTGAGAGAAGAAACGAATTTATAAAGGCATGTAACTTTTCCTAAACTATTTTTTATTTCTTTATATTGGAAATAGAACAAAAAACTGAGACTACCTTGAAACTCATAAATATCTCTAGTTTGAGTTTTTTAATGAAATAGGACTCATGCTATCCTACAGAAAAGATGAGAGAGATGTCGTACTTCTCAAAATACCTCTCCCCTTCTTAGAATATCAAAACTTTTCTCTATCAATCCTAGGACAGATCTCCAGGGCCACAGTTTCCATCTGACTTTCTTCATGGTCCACTCTTCATTTCCATTCCACATCTTCCAGTAAGGAAACCTTCCTCTTCAGTTTATTAGTGCACACATCTACTCTCTTTTGGGGTCAAGAGGATTGAAGAAGCAGGGATAAAAATCCAATATGGAGAATTAAGCAATTATAATAGAGACCTTTTATCTGACACACACAAAAAAACACCATGTCATTAGAATGAAACTGTATGCTTGGCTCTGCTTCTTCCAAATCATGGAGCCTATAGGATTTCAGCTAATCTTACTGAATATCTCATTCCTCTCCACAAAAGAGAGACAGACACCATGTCCTGCTTTACAACCAACAAATGCAAGATATCTCAACTTACCAAGTACAGGACATATGCAATATGCCAAAAACCATGATTCTGTTCTTATTTAACACCAAATCATTCCTCAAGACATTAAGGGTAGAAATATCTTCATTTCTCTTACCAATTCAACTTACCATACTTCGTGCTAAACCAAGAGTTCCCCACATTACCATGCCAGAGGCTCCCAGAGCAACTGCCTCACCAATTGCATTCACGAGGTCCTTCTGAAAAATATGACAAGAAGAGTTAGTTCATAGAGATGAAGTATTATGTACTCAACAGCAATACCAAAGCTAACATGATGATCCAACAATAGTTCAAATATTTTTATGACCTTTATACACAAGCATTTTGTTACTGTTTTAAGAACAGAAACTATTTTTGCTTTTATTACTTCTGCATGCAAGAGAACACATCCATTAAATGAAAAAGAGAAACAGCGTTAAAGTGTAGGCTACACTAATATAATTCTCCATGGATACTAACATCACATATTATTAAAATCAGGAATCAAGTATGGACTGGGGAGATGAATTTGTTGGTAAAGTGGATGCTGTGCAAGAATGAAGAGGAGCCAAATTCCACCCCTAGGATCCATGCTTTTAAAAAAAGAACTGGGCATGGTGGTGCAAACTTGCAAGCTTGCAAATCTAGTACTGGAAAGGTAGGAAGACAGATCCCGGGGCTCACTGGCCAAGTAGACTAACTTAATGGGCTTCCTCAGTTCCCAGCAAGAGGATCTGATTGAAAAATAAAGGTAGCTATCTCATAAGGAATGATACCTGAGGTGAATGAACCCTTACTCACACCAAAAATTTGACTTTTAACTCAAAAAGATTTAAAGTGCTCTTGTTTTGCCTCCATTACAAACAGCACTTTCTTCGTGTATATATTCAGAAACACTAAAACCTAAATTTAATCCTTTAAAAACATAAAATTCCACTCAGCATAGTCAAAGTGATCTCTTAGCTGCCATGCCTTGATTTTCTTACCTGACTCAGGTATTGGACATTTGGTCAATAAACACAATGCGAAAATATACAAAAACAGGAAGTGGATTCTGAAAGTTCTTTATTTTAGACACCCTAATGGCTTCTTTTATACGATTTCTGACCTAGAGTGCTGCATGTGAAGATGACTTCAAATCACTCCTCAAGTAGATGGATGGGTAGAGGGCTGTGCTTTCTTTCCACATCCATATGAGATCATCGTTTCTCTTTATTTCTATATCAGGGCAATTTCCATTATAAGCAGGGTCTTGAAATTTAGTGTTATAACAATCAGGAAAAAGATAAAAACCCCAAAAATGATTTGGCCGAAGTAATTTCCCCAGTTTTAAAGTCTCTTCCATGAACTTCCTTCCTGCACTTTCAAATTCTTTTTTGGCCCTCCTGATGACTTCAGTGTGATTAAGTAGTTTGTTTTGTTGCCAGATGAGTTCAACAGACTTATTCCTGTAAATATCCTTGGGTTTCCAGTTTCTTACCCAGGTGGGCCTCCAGTCTTCCCAGTCAATGATAGCCAAGCCCACATTGTCTATTGGCATGTAAAACTCGATGTCTCTCTTAGATTTTTCCAAATGACTTTTTAAATTCCCCAACTGGGGTATCCCTCCATGAATACTTTTTTGAGAGTCATCTATGTGAGGATAAAGGCCAAGACGATCAGCATAAAATATTGTGACAGGTTGACCTGTGGCAGTTTTTTTGGGGCTTCCTATTAAAGAGAACAGACTAAGATCTAGCGGTTCATTAAACCTTGTGAGACAAGACTCAGTTGGGGCATTCCAGGCCCAGAGGAAAGGCACATTAGGGATAAGTGGGGGTGCCCTAAAATCCGCAGTCAAACAACATGGAATCAGAAGGAAGACTAATACTGACTGGGGTGCTCCATTATACTCAAGAAAGCTCTCAAAAATGGAATGTTTAAAAACACATCACTCTCATTGCCAAAAATCAATTAGCATGCAAGCACTTATTTCTTCTTACACACTTTGTTCTCTTCAATGTTTGGTGCAAAAGGTGAGAGAGATAATGACATGCGGCCGCTGTGGGAGATAAAAGCTTGATGATGGCTTTACATTGAACAATAGTTCATATAAAGTTCATGAACAATATTCCTCTGCTTCATGTTTCAGGAATGTTTTGTGACAAGTTGTATGATCTATAGCTAAAAAAGAAAAGGAAAAGTACACAACTTATAACAGCTGGGTTGGAAGTTTTACTAAGTCCTCAGCATTGTTTACAGGCACTTTAATTCAATTTCAAAAGACAGAACCTCCTGTCTTTTTTTTCTTTTATATATGATACAAATTCTGGAACAACTAAGTTGGCTAATCTCCCAAAGTCATATCTGATGTTATAGATAACTAAATGTAACTGTTTTTTTCCTTCTTATATCCATCAGATGACTTAGCAAAAACAAATTACAAGAAAATGAATTCTTACTTGTCAGTGTTGAAAGACTACTCTTGCCATATATGCCAAATTTTGGGGAAAAAAAAAACTCACACAGCTGAAAAGTTTTAAGGTTGGGAGTCACTACAACATATGGAATTGTATTAAAGAGTCAGTCACAACATTAGGAAGACTCAGAACCTCTGCCTAAATGCTTGTTAATTAAAGTGAAATGTACAACTATAAGGTTTGCTACCCAAAAGCATGTAAGTACATTATTAAGAAATTAAATTTCAGAACTAAAAGTGCTCATTTTTTCTGACCACCTAAATATTTTTGAGCTAATCTTATATCCAACTATTGGGTTTTTTTAAAATAAGAAGTGAGAGAAAAATAAAATGTAAAGCTAAACTGAATCTGAAAGAATAGATTTGAAGTAGTTGTTTCTCTTCACTGTGGAAAGACAACTTACCACAAAGGTTCCTGCTCTGTACACCAGGATGCCTATTGGGGCTTTCATGCTATTTTCTGACAGAGGAATTGGTCATTGCTTTTGTTTTTTTAACTTTATTGTGTATATGTGAAATGTACAAAATGATGTTATGAGAAGGTACAAATTGTTGAGATAAGAAACATCCGTAAATATTGATATATACAAGATTATGTTTCTGGTGACAAAAAGAACCTAGGAGTTGGTGAGCATAGAAAAGAACATGCAGGTTTATGTCATTGACAGGCCATGTCCCCTTTCTCCATTGCTGTACAGTTCCAAGAACACCAGTACATGATAAAGACACAGTCACAGGACTGAACAAACAGCTCCTAGTCTTTGGAAGCCTCACAGTATCAAAGGCAATTTTTATAGTATCTGAATCATATCCACAAATATTTATATACTCTTTCTTTAAAAATAAAAATCCATTTGAAAGTAGTCTCAGTTTTAGTGTCCTTGTACACTAATGACATTGGGAACAGAGTACTAAAGAGTTCTTCATTCCAACACAAAGATAGATGCCTACCTCCAGTTAAACATCATGGGGATTCTAAACTAACTTTCAGACAAACTTATAAAAAAAAAAAAAAAGTAAGATTAAAAGGACCAGAAAGGTGGCAGGTGTGGTGGCACACACCTTTAATCCCAACACTCAGCAGGAAGAATGCAGTTGGATCTCTGTGAGATCAAGGCCAGCCTCATCTACAAATTGAGTCCAGGACAGTCATGGATACACAGAGAAACCCTGTCTTGAAAAAAAAATGTAACTTCAGATTCAGGGGATCCAATACTCTCTTCTGACATCTGTGGACACTGGACTCATGTGTACACACTCACACACATGCACACACACACACTCACACACACACATATATACATACACGTACACACATACATATGCACACCCACATAGTTAAAAGCAAATTTAAAATAATAAGCATGAAATAAAAGCAGAAAAAGTACAAGTTTCTTCTCTTAAAGCAAAGATATTTTCTAATAATCTTTTCTTGAACTATATATTATAATTTAAGAATTAGAATATACAAACTTGATTCAACAAGAAAATTTATTATAATGTTACATTTCTACTTTCTTCCCTTTTTGATTTCTCATTCTTCTTCCTCATTCTGTGTCTTGTACCTTTGCCTTAACTTTTAGAATGTTGCCCCAAATTCATTTTGAAAATTGGCAGATCCTCAAACCCCATGAAATCCTATTTCTACAGCTACCAAGGACAACTAGATGGCAGAACCACTGCTCATGCAATTAAAGGCATTATAGGGGAAAAAATACATGTGGAAATTATGGATACAGAACTTGATAATCATTTTCCCCAAACTAGGACTGCTTTTTTTTTATTAAATTGTGCCACAAAAAGAAAGGTAGGCAACTTAGTACTGAAATAAGTGAGTTTTCTTCTAGTGATTCTGTAGGTCAGAAGAGCTTCCAGTCTATTGGTTATGTAGTATTTACCTCTCTGAGTTAGGAAAAGATAGCCCTTTGGCCACAGAAAAAAAAATGTTTTGCAATGTTTCTTTATGATTGGGCAGAAAGACCAGTATTTCTGTGTGTGGCATGTGAATTGCTGTTTGTGTTTGTTGTCAGGGAAGATTATCAAGAATGAGACGTTAACAAAAGAATGCTATAATTTTTTTTATTAGCATTTGAAATGAGTTCCAGGGTCCGATGGTAAAGACAGCTCCCATTGGCTGTCTTTTTGACTGTTAAGCATTTTAGGTTTCTGATAGATAAATGTCTGCATTATACTACAGTGAATCTCAGAAAGATCAGCCTTTACTGTGTAAGGAAATGTAATTTCTCTTTTAAGATATTAGAATGAACGTTCTCAACATGTCCAAGGAAGTAGTGCTTGGCTTGTCACAGGAAAATAGGAATATTCTGGACCATGCTTCTTTCCTTGAGGTAGTGCTACAGGCCGATAGCAGTGGCCAGAGATACCTGCTGAGTGTCCCAGCAGCAAAATACTGTTACACAAAGCAACACTGTCTTTATAGCATCAGCTTTCACAATAAATGTTGAGCTCAAATCCTCACTTCTCACCTGGTGAGATGCTTCAAATGGACTCTGGGAAGAGTGGTATTCTTCTCTCTCCCATGTCCCTAAAATATTTCCTGTCTTTCACTTGCACCAAATAACTCTTCCTTTTTTCTCTCATCTCACTTAATTCTTTCAACTTCACACCAAAGTGCAACCTCATCTCTTCCTTGAAATTGAAATCATTATGTCAAAATTAGTCTATTGCAGCCTATTACAAGGAAGTGTTATAGCCTGAGGACTAGATAGTTAACTAGAGACTGTTAAAAGCACATCCAGTAACACCTGAAACACCTGATTTCAGTTCCAAGCACCACCCACACATGTTGGCTCACAGCCAGTAGTCCACATGATCCAACACCCTCTTCTAGACTGTACAGGCTCCCTACACAAGCACACACATATACATGTAAATAAAAATAAATCTTAAAAGTTATAGAGTTGGTAAGAAAAATGTGAGAACTTTATTTTGTATAATGGTATTCCAAGAGTTAGGTGCAAGCTACTGTCACATGATAGTAGGAACAAGCATGCTCTCTATGCCCTGTCTTATACAGTGGAACTCATCCTACCCATGAGTGCTCTGATTTTGTAATGTTATCTCTTCACAAATGGCACCTCATTTAAATATCTCCTTAAGGGTTAAGGTTCAGCAGATACATATATACATACATACATACACACATACATACATGTATATATGTATGTATGGGTTGTGGGACATAAACTTTCATATCAATATCTTTAAAATTAAAAAGATTTAAATTTAAATAAGAAATATTATATACCTTAATAACAGTTTCATGTGACCTTAGATATAAACATGTTTCTTAGAAGGCACAAATTTAGAAGAGACTTTAAAGAACATTTACACTAACCTAATCCTATATTCAAATAACTGTCCCAACTGCCACTATTTCCCATCACTAACGGTATGCTGTGATACAATACTAGAATGCTTGTGTCATGAAATGGAACTGGAAATATTTACCAGTGATGCCAATGTAGATGAAAGGAGATTATAGCAGGAATAGACCAAATGTATGTGATTACATTAGGAAATAGCTCTAGAAAAAATGTGAGGATTGTGAATTCTTTGGTTGACACACTAAAACATATTTACCAGGAATCTGAATTTAGAGCACAGATTCTCAAACTTCCTAATGCTGCAACCCTTCAATACAGCTTCTCGTGTTGTAGTGACTCCCAATAATAAAA
Source organism: Lophiomys imhausi (assembly GCA_907164525.1). NCBI lineage: Eukaryota > Metazoa > Chordata > Mammalia > Rodentia > Muridae > Lophiomys > Lophiomys imhausi. The sequence goes on from CAJQZJ010001969.1 coordinate 13,499,186, forward strand.
TTATTCCATTGATACTTCATAATTTAATTTTGCTAGTGTTATGAATTGTAATGCAAATATATGATATGCTCTCCTGGGGTCATGGCCCACAGGTTAAGAACTGCTGATTCAGAGGCTACAGAGTTGTTAAGGGTGATGCACACACAATCTCCATACAAGACTGTGAGTCAATGAGAAAAGATAGAAGAAGCAGCAGCATGTTGTCTGGGAAAACTCACTTCGACCCTCCAGAGCTAGAGCTCTTGGCTGACAGCTGGGTCCAGAGCCACAGAACTACCCCTCAATTCAAATGATACAAGTAGTTTTGCCTGTGTTTTTGAGCACCTAACTGGTTGTGCGCCAAGTTTCCACGGCCACTTCCTTTGAATTTAATTCATTTCCTTAAACAGTTTCTAGAACTCAAGGAAACAGATTTAACAGTCTGCCATACAAATGCTATAAAGGACAGAATGGAGAGATTCATAGAGTAATGAATGGGTAAAGCTATCCGAACTTCACGCTCTCTCCAAGTAAACCTCCATCCTGAATTTTCCACATGGAAACTAAAAGTCTATTCTAACTGATTTTAATAGTGACTTCATTGCATTGGAATGGTGGAATCATTGACAAATATGTCAAAATTAGAAAAAACAAGTAGAGTGTGTCCTGATGCCTGTGAGCAAGGAGAGAAATTCTGAGAAAGGCCTGGTATTCTTTGGCCACTTTGTACATTCCACCGTGCACTGTACCAGGCAGTGCAACCACTGTATAAAAGAGTCTTATGACCCCTTATCAGACAAAGGTAAATCAGAGAATTTATGGACAACTCAAGAGCAAAGTTCAGGGACAGTTACAGTTTCTATGACATGCGTAGGAGAAGAAAAAAAATCTCAAATCAAGGAGGAAATTAGGAATACAGACCTACAGATGAGAACCAAATTCACATATTATAAAATTCTAGTTATAAAATAATGTTTTTGTATTAAGTGGAAAATATACATTGTTACTGTAGACTAGATCAAATAACTTTGATAGACAACAACTTCATAGTACAACACACGGGTTTGAATTATAAAAGTGGCCATCTTCTACTTAATTGGCCAGAGGCAAATTACTTCCTCTCTTTAACTTGTTCTCTCAACAACCAGAATAAAACTTTTACCTGCCTGAAGAATGCATAACTAATGTGTGTAAATACCTTAACTACCAATTGAATATTCTAGGTTAAGACCAACAGGACCAACATTGAAATAAGACCAAATCTCAATGTTACTTTTCCCAAATATTTAACTTAGGGTTATACTAATATAACTAATACTTTATATTAACGTTGTAGTTTAGAGTTTTTCTTTGTTGGACTAGAAAACATGAGTGATTAATAATGAGTACACAGGTTCCTTTGTAATAGTTCAGGAAAATAGTGTACATGAAATACTTGGGCATAACACTTCAAGAGGGGTTCGGCGCACACTGCCTTAAAACACAATGCTTGCTATTTTAAAGGAACTAAAATGTCTTTTAAAAGACCGAGCAAAAGCAGATGGCGGAAGGGTCTTCTGATACCCCCAGTAGATAATATTTATCATGTACTAGGTACCCTCCCCTGTACATGGAAGAGAAAAAAATTCTTATAACTGGGGCCTGGGAGCAGATTCTAAAGTGAATTTGTGCAATCGAGCCTTTGGCATGTTCTTCTCAGCTAGTTTTCCCCACATATGTCCTAGTAACTTCCATATAAGTTACTCCCTCTAGAAGCTTTTCCTGCATCCTATTAGTTTTTCATGAAATTTTTTGTGTAAAGTGTATATTAAGATCTTGGATACAGTTTCTTCGTTGAATGTTTCCTGGGTGCATGAAAAATACTGAATAAATGTTGTTTGTTTTGCTCCTGTTTGCCTATTAGTTCAATCTATTGGCCCACGTCACAGAACTTCAGAGAAGTTTGATTTCATCAGGAAGGACCCAGGATACCCTCCTTCCCTCCTGAAGTGGTAGTTGACATTTTGGAGACATCAGAGTCAGCCAAAATTTTCAGCAAGAAGTTTTTATATTAGCCTCCCAAATATCTGCCATAAAGTGTGGTCAGATAAATTAAAGCTATCACTGGAGCACGCTCACTGGGAAACAAGGAAATTGCCCCAATTCACTATTCCATATTGGATTTTGGAATCTTTCATACTGATAATAATATTTGAAACCTAGGGAGCTTTAATTTTTCTGATATTCTTATTACAAATGGGCATATAATGCTAATGTTTTAAATTATTCATTTTCCTTCTAAAAATCCCAATTTATCTACCATCAAGCCTGTAACTAGGAAACTGAAAACTCTTGAAAATAAAAGAACTGAAAAAGTTGCCTTTATATACAGCTGAAAATTAACCCCTTGCTTCCTTTTACCACCCAGTTTACAAGCTTAAATTTCCTGATTAATATTATTTACATTCAGGAAAATCTGGAAAAAATAAATTCATAAGGTTGTCAAACAATTGGCAGATGGTTCACACCCTGGGCCAGAAAATCATCTTGTAGTCCATTTTGCTTTAATCACTGGTTTGCACTTATCACCCATTGCATAAGATACACATACGAGTGAGAATTAAGGAACTAAAATGTAATTGATTTTGCTCTAGTATTTTCTGGCCAAATTCTTTCCTGTTTCACTAACTGTCAATATAATCAACGTTCAGGAGAAAACCATCCTGCCCTTATGGGGTTTCATATGATCATATAGACCTATCTCCTGCACTTAACTACTCAAAATGTTGTTACTCACTGCATGTTCAGTGGATGGACTGAATGTAATCCAAGTATTGATGCCGACACTATGATAGTATTAAAGATGTTAGTAAAGGAGATTATTCCTGACTTTTACATTCCGTTATACATTGAATTTGACTGAGAAACTCATCTTTTCTTCGTAAATAAGCTATTTGCTCACAAATTTAACTGATAATATCCTTAACAATCAGGACAAAAAAAGACATAAAATCTAAACATAAAAATGAAGAATACTTATAGGGAAAAATTCCAGTCAAGAAATTAGACTTGAATAACCAAAATGGGCTTTTATAAAAATAAAAACTTTAGTTATCAGGCTTTGGGAGACTTTATACTTAGCAGCATCTCCAAAACTTCCATTTCAATACTGAATAATTTCCAGGCACATGGGTGAACAATTAGATGTTAAGATTTGTAATATACAAGAACTAACTAGTGTATTTGGGACATACTATATGTGAATAGCATATAGTCTCTGTTGAACAACAATTCTTCTCATCATTTTCATCCAAGAAGTCAGGGGTATATCAAGAAACTTAGGAAATACCATGCACTGTTACCTTGCTGGGCAGGGCCTTATGCAGAACTCCTCACCACCTGCACTTCCATTATAGTAAAATACACTCCTCCTACATAAAAGTGAACCATGGCCTAGCTAGACTCACCAACATTCCCAGAACAGCTGTAATCCCCATCTCCATGAGTGACCTCATAGAAAAGATTTCAGAGGCAGTCCAAGGCTCTAGAAGGAGGTGACATCACAAAGTGACAGATTCTTCCCCGCCCACACATCAAAAAACTTTATTTCCATCTCTTTTTGGCTGTTTTAGATTCTCACTTCCCTGAGGGGGGAAAATGTTTTTATTACTATTTCTTTTTTCCCTTTATTTTTTATTTCTTCAAGTTACATCTCAATCGCAGTCCCCTCCCTATTCCCCGTCCAGTCCCACCCTCCCACCCTCAACCTCCATCCTCTTCCCTTTTTTTTTTTCTTTTAAGTTTAAGGTATATCTTATTTCCCCCTACAGTTTCCCCTTTCAGTCCAACAAATGGCTCTTTCTCTTATAATAATAAAGACAATACAGTACAACAGAGGTAATTAGGCCACAGTTATGAGGGTTATATGGCTTAACGTACATTCCCAATGACCAGTCCATATGTATTTGATACCTGACATTAACATCCTACTATCTAAAAATCTCCATGAGGTTAAAGTTCTATACCTGACTCAACATTCATACTAATTGCAACACAATTTTAAAAGTATCTTCTTAGATATATAACACTCTCTTGACTCCTAAACAACTCAAAATTTAATATGAGACTTTATCTGTTCTTCAATCACCTCAGAGACCTGAGAGGGATAAATATATTTGATTTTATAGGAAGTACAGGGTCTGCAGCTTCCGAAACTAAGAAATGACATACCAGTGGCTGCCTGGACAGTTCCCATTTTCTCTCCATACATTACAGCATCGCTCTTCAGTCATTTGGCCCCATTTCTCTGACAGACATTGATTGTAGAGCAGGGGTTATGAGGGACTTACCTACCCTGTCTTGGCAGAGCTAGGCTGTCGACTTACCTGCTTCCAGGTTTTGTCCTTTTTGGACAGCATTCTGTCTACAGTTGGAGCAAGGGGTTTTTCCTACCAAGAGATAGGCCTGAGACTAATTCAGTCATCTCCCACTGGAGATTCTTTGATGCTAATCTTCTACTTGGAGGAGAATAGGGGGTGCTGTCAGGAGTTGGTATGTCTTGATATTAAAAAATCTAAAGTTACGAAAACATCTTTGAATGCCATATTCTGCAGATCTCTTGAGGTTTTTGAAGAGGCCCTATCTATCTCTTATATTAGGGTAAGCAGATGTTGCTTGTCTCTTAGGAGGTTTATTTCTGATTAGCTTAGCAAGTAACTATAATAGGCTGTCATAGTACCTAACAGAGTGACTGGCTTGCATAATCATTAGTTTGCATTTCTTAATTATCCTAAACAGTTCATGACACTTAAAGGCATAAACATCACATTTCATTTTTTTTCTTTACCTCCTAACCCTTCCATCCCATTTCTCTGGGGTGGGGTGTCCTTATATAACAGTCCCTCATCTCAGTTGAGAGGTTGTATGAGGGCCAAGAGCCTCTTCATTCATTGGGGATCTATGAAGCAGTACCATCAGTGAAAAGTGTCTCGTTGCCCGGGAGAGAGAACTACTAAACAAACAAACCAATAAGCATACAATAGATAAAAAAGACTAAAAAATAGAAAAAATATAACTAATATATAAAAAATAAAAATTAAAAATAAGAAGTCTATGTCCAAGTTCCCTTTGGTGTGTTAGTTGTAGTATTGATACCTTCTACTATATAGCTAAAATCCTACTACAAGTGAATAGATGCCATATGTGTCTTTCTGAGTCTGGGTTAGTTCACTCAGGATGAGCTTTTCTACTTCCATCCATTTGGCTGCAAATTACATAATTTCATTGTTTCTGATAGCTGAATAATATTCCGTTGTGTAGATGTACCACAGTTTTTTAAGCCATTCTTTGGTTGAGGGACATCTGGGTTGTTTCCAGTTTCTAGCTATTACAAATAAGGCTGCTATAAACATAGATGAGGAAACTTCCTTATGATTCCATGAAGAGGCATTTGGGTGTATACCCAGAAGTGGTATGGCTGGGTCCTGAGGCAGAGCTATTCAAAGTTTTCTAAGATATCCCCAGACTGACCTCCATAGTGGTTGCACAAGCCTGCACTCCCACCAGCAATGGAGGAGGGTTCCCCTTTCTCCACACACTCGCCAGCATGTGCTGTCATTTGAGTTTTTGATCCTAGCCATTCTGACAGGTGTGAGATGGAATCTCAGAGTCGTCTTGAGTTTCATTTCTCTGATGATTAAGGATGTTGAGCATTTCTTCAAGTGTCTCTCAGCCATTAGGGATTCCTCCTTTACGAATTCTCTATTTAGCTCTGTCCCCCATTTTTTGATTGGATTATTTGGTTTCTTGGCATTTAATTTCTTGAGTTCTTTGTAGATTTTGGATATTAGCCCTCTGTCAGATGTGGGGTTGGTGAAGATTTTCTCCCAGTCTGTAGGCTGCCATTTTGTTCGAATGACAGTGTCCTTTGCCTTACAGAAGCTTTTCAGTTTCATGAGGTCCCATTTATTGATTGTTGATCTCAAGTCCTGAGCTGTTGGTGTTCTGTTCAGGAAGTTGTCGCCTGTGACAATCATTTCGAGGGTTTCTCCCACTTTTTCTTCTAGTAGATTTAGGGTGACCGGCCTTATGTTAAGGTCTTTGATCCATTTGGACTTAAGTTTTGTACAAGGTGATAAGTATGGGTCTAGCTTCATTCTTTTACAAATGGACATCCAGTTGGACCAGCACCATTTGTTGAAGATGCTGTCCTTCTTCCATTGTGCTATTTTGGCTTCTTTGTCAAAAATTAGGTGGCCGTAAGTGTGTGGGTCAATTTCTGGATCTTCAATTCGATTCCATTGATCTACTGGTCTGTTTCTATACCAATACCATGCTGTTTTTACAACTATTGCTCTGTAGTACAGCTTGAAATCTGGGATGGTAATACCTCCAGATATTTTTTTATTGTACAGGATTGATTTAGCTATTCTGGGCTTTTTGTTGTTCCATATGAAATTGAGACTAGCTCTTTCCAAGTCTATAAAAAATTGTGTTGGTATTTTGATAGGAATTGCATTGAATCTATATATTGCTTTTGGTAGGATGGCCATTTTTATTATGTTGATCCTACCTATCCATGAGCATGGGAGATCTTTCCATCTTCTAAAGGCCTCTTTCATTTCTTTCTTCAAGGGCTTGAAGTTCTTGTTGTACAGGTCCTTTACTTGCTTGGTTAGAGTTACCCCCAGGTATTTTATGTTGTTTGTGGCTATTGTGAAGGGGGTTGTTTCCCTTATTTCTTTCTCAGCCCATTTGTTTATTGTATAAAGAAGGGCTTCTGATTTTTTTGAATTAATTTTGTATCCAGCCACTTTGCTGAAGGTGTATATCAGCTGTAAGAGTACTCTGGTGGAATTTTTGGGGTCGCTTATGTATACTATCATATCATCTGCAAATAGGGATAATTTGACTTCTTCGTTTCCAATGTTTATCCCCTTGATGTCCTTTAGTTGTCTTATTGCTCTAGCAAGAACTTCAAGTACTATATTGAAGAGATATGGTGAAAGTGGACATCCTTGTCTTGTCCCTGAGTTTAGAGGAAATGCTTCAAGGTTCTCTCCATTTATTTTGATGTTGGCCACTGGCCTGCTCTATATTGCCTTTATTATTTCTAGGTATGGCCCTTGTATGCCCGTTCTCTCCAGAACTTTTAGCATGAAGGGGTGTTGAATTTTGTCAAATGCTTTTTCTGCATCTAGCGAGATTATCATGTGGTTTTTTTTTCTTTCATCTTGTTTATATGGTGAATAACGTTGATAGATTTTCGTATGTTGAACCATCCCTGCATCCCTGGGATGAAGCCTACTTGATCATGGTGTATGATACTTTTGATGTGTTCTTGAATTCGGTTTGCTAGTATTTTATTAAGTATTTTTGCATCTATGTTCATGAGGGAGATTGGTCTGAAGTTCTCTTTCTTTGTTGGGTCTTTGTGTGGTTTAGAAATCAGGGTGATTGTAGCCTCGTAGAATGAGTTTGGCAATGTTCTTTCAGATTCTATTTGGTGAAAGAGTTTGAAAAGTATTGGTGTTAGCTCCTCTTTGAAGGTCCGGTAGAATTCCGTGCTAAAGCCATCTGGCCCTGGGCTTTTTTTGGTTGGGAGATTTTTAATGACTGTTTCTATTTCCTTAGGGGTTATAGGGCTGCGTAATCTGTTTATCTGATCTTGATTTAGCTTCGGAAGGTGGAATCTATCAAGAAAATTGTCCATTTCACTTAAGTTTTCAAATTTGGTGGAGTATAGATTTTTAAAGTAGGATCCAAATATTCTCTGGATTTCCTCAATGTCTGTTGTTATTTCACCCTTTTCATTTCTGATTTTGTTGATTTGTGTTTTCTCCCTCTGTCTTTTAGTTAATTTGGCTAAGGATCTGTCTATTTTGTTGATTTTCTCAAAGAACCAACTCTTGGTTTCATTGATTCTTTGTATAGTTCTTTTTGTTTCTAAGTTGTTGATTTCAGCCCTAAGTTTGATGATCTCCTGCCTTCTGCTCCTCTTGGGAGTGTTTGCTTCTTTTTTTTTTTCCAATTCACCCAGTGTAGCTGTTAATTCGCTAATATGAGCTGTCACAATTTTCTTTTTGAAGGCACTTAATGCTATGAACTTTCCTCGTGGCACAGCTTTCATTGTGTCCCATAGGTTTGGGTGTGTTGTATCTTCATTTTCGTTAGATTTTAGGAAGTCTTTGATTTCCTTCTTTATTTCTTCCCTGACCCAGTGGTCCTCTAGTAAAGAGTTGTTCAATTTCCATGTGAGTGTAGACTTTCTGTTGATTCTTTTGCTATTGAAGTCCAGCTTTATTCCATGGTGGTCTGATAAGATACAAGGGGTTATTTCAATTTTCTTGTATCTGTTGAGGCTATCTTTGTGTCCAACTATGTGGTCGATTTTGGAGAAGGTTCCGTGAGGTGCTGAGAAGAAGGTGTATTCTTTTGTGTTTGGGTGAAACGTTCTGTAGATATCTGTTAGGTCCATTTGGTTCATGATCTCTGTTAGACTCATTATTTCTCTGTTTGGCTTCTGTCTTGATGATCTGTCCATAGTTGTGAGTGGGGTGTTGAAGTTTCCCACTATTAAAGTGTTTGGATCGATGTGTGATTTAAGTTTCAGAAGCGTTTCTTTTATAAATGTAGGTGCCTTTGTATTTGGGGCATAGATGTTCAATATTGAGATGACCTCTTGGTGTATATTTCCTTTAATGAGTATGTAATGCCCTTCTCTGTCTTTTTTTATTAACTTCAATTGGAAGTCTATTTTGTTTGATATTAGGGTGGCTACTCCAGCTTTTTTCCTGGGTCCATTTGCTTGGAAGACCTTTTCCCAGCCCTTTACTCTGAGGTAGTGTTTATCTTCAATAGTGAGATGTGTTTCTTGTATACAGCAAAAAGTTGGGTCTTGTTTACGGATCCAGTCTTTAAGTCTGTGTCTTTTTATTGGCGAGTTGAGTCCATTGATGTTGATGGATATTAGTGACCAGGGGTTGTTATTTCCCATTATTTTGGTATAGCTGGATGTCTTGTGTTTCTCTTTTGTTTAGTTGCTGTGGAGGTTTCTATTTCCTCTGTTTTATTGGGTGTAGTTATCTTCTCTGGGTTGGAATTTTCCTTTTAGGATCTTCTATAGGGCTGGGCTGTGAGGAGATATTGTTTGAATTTGATTTTGTCATGGAATATCTTGTTTTCTCCTTCTATGTTGATAGAGAGTTTTGCTGGATATAGTAGTCTGGCTGGGCACCTATGTTCTCTCAGGGCTTGTAGGACATCTGTCCAGGCCCTTCTAGCTTTTAAAGTTTCTGAGGAGAAGTCAGGTGTGATTCTGATGGGTCTGCCATTGTATGTGACTTGGACTTTTTCTCTTACGGCTTTTAATATCCTTTCTTTGTTCTCTACATTTGGAGTTTCTGTTATTATGTGGCGAGAGGAGTTTCTTTTCTGATCTAATCTGTTTGGTGTTCTGTAAGCTTCTTGGATTTTTACTGGCATCTCTTTCTTTAGGTTTGGGAAGTTTTCTTCTATGATTTTGTTGAAGATATTTCCTGGACCATGGAGTCGGGAGTCTTCTCTTTCCTCTATGCCTATAATTCTTAGGTTCTGTCTTTTCATTGAGTCCTTGATTTCTTGGATGTTGTGGGTGAGAGATTTTTTAGCCTTCTCATTTTCTTTGGATGTTGTACTGATTTCTTCCATCGAATCTTCCTTGCCTGAGATCCTGTCTTCCATCTCTTGCATCCTATTTTTTATACTCACATCCGTAGTTCCTGTTCTCTTCTCTTGATTCTCCATTTCCTCTTTTAACTCTGACTGTGTTTTCTTTATTGTTTCCATTTCTATTTTCATGTCTTGAATGGTAGTGTTCATTTTGTACATTTCCTTCTCCAGTTTGCTTGTTTTTGTCTGGAGATCTTTCATTGCTTTATCCTTTTCCTGTTCAAGCTGGGTCACCTTGGATTGGAGCTCTTTAATGATGTTATTCGTTGTTTTGACTTGTAGAATTGTGGCTTCTTTGAATTCCTTCATAGTTTTAAGTTCTTCTTGACGGGACTTTATCACTTTCCATACTGTAGAATTGTCATTGTTTTCATGTGTTTCAGTTGTGGCGAGATGGTTCAGGCTGGACGGAATAGCATTGCTTTCTTTTGTTGGAGACATTTCGCTCTGGTTTTTTTTTTTGTCTCTGGCCTCTGGCCATGAGGAATTTTTTTTTTTTTTTTTTTGCTGTCTTCTGGACTTGGGTCCAAAGGGGGCACTGTGGTGTAGGAGTTGCCTTACTCCACCCCTATAAGGAGAGTCATTCAGTCCCGCCTCCCAGGTGGGGACCTAATTAATTCAGGTGGCGGAGCTGTGCACAAGTAAGCTCTGATTCCCCACCGGAAGGGCCTTTACTAGTACAAAAGTTCGATATAGGACAGTTTCAAATATCTCACAGTTTGCTGGGAGTTGGTTCCTGTAGGGGGTAAATCTGCAGGTCAGCTCCAATAGCCTTGCCGCTCCCGAGGCTTGGAAGCTGGCCTGTGACATCACAGACTGGGATCTGAAGGTGCTTTGCTTCACTTCCAAGGGTTGCAACCTTTCCCAGATAATTGGATCATCTGTGTGAGACCTGAGAGTGCCCAGCAGGGTGGGGATTATCTCTGCATGGTTTCTGAATCTGCAGGCTGGGTATTAGGTTGGAACTTACCTGGTATTTCTCCTTTTGGGGTGATGGGTTATCCCGATTCCTGGGTCCAGAGGCTTCCTAGCTTGTCGGAGAGTTGGAAGGGTTTTAATACTATTTCTTCCTCACTCCTTAATCTATCCTTCATCTAGCCTCTGATCTTCTGGCATGGACTTTACTTCAAACTTGTCTTTCCTATTAGCCTTACTGTTTTCTTAAATGAGGCACAATTTGTATACTGCCTTACAATAGTTGTCCAAACTTTTGTCATGTTAACTAATCAGTCTGATTGTTAGTAATGTCAGTACCTAGCAAGTATCAGAAATCTAAACCACATTCATCTCTGCCAAGATGATGATCAAGTAGACACATGGAAGCAGATGGATGAATGAAGGAATGGTATCTATGACCATACAAGAACATCCTACTATCCTTCTTGCAGGTGAGATCCTAATTCCTAGGGGGGAAAGCTCCCTTAAAACTTAAAGAATGTTTTTTGCTTATGATCTATTTTATTCCAAAATTGTCACCCTCTAGATACAACTACCCAACACAGAGGAGCACGTACAGTAACTGTGAGAAAATACTGCTTTACTATTATATGACACAAACTATGTACTTTATAAATGTGAGCAGAAGACACCAGCACTATCCATCAGAGAATGGAGATACAACCATTTTATTGGAGTGACATTGTCACAAGGTTGGAAGATAAGTTTATAGAGTATGGGGCAGTGTGCTTACATATGTTCTTTTCAGTGGATTTTCTCCTAACGTTCATTCTCCCCTTTCAGAGCTTTTACTACTCAGTCAGTAACCAGATTCTTTTTCTCACAGACACTAATTTAAGTTTACCTTTAAGATAACTTACACAAAGTTTTAGACAGAGGAAATGAAGGGCTTCAGAACACTCCACTACAAAATATATCACTTGGGAATATTGGGTATTTTGAAAAATGATGAAGGAACAATAAATGTAGGAAGAACTCTCCAATTATCCCCCAACATATCAAACTACTCATGTATAGAAAACCATTCCTAAAGTAGGGAGAAGAGACAATTCAGAACACTTGACACTTGAAGTGATTACTGAAATGGATCAGTATGAGCAAGCCTAGTAATGTAATCCTCCCCTTTCCTTCATTTCCAACATATATTTCACATTATGAAAAATTACAATGCCCTTATACCTTTGTATATTGATACAAAATTAGTAGTATATTTGGCTAAAGTGGTATTGACCATTGTTTATTGTGCAAAAATAAGATCGTATTGGACTACATCGGTATTGATCTTTGTATATTGATACAAAATTAAGATTATAATTGGCCACAATGGTATTGACCCTTGTATATGGACGTAATATTAAGACTGTATTGGGCTACATAGGCATTGATCTTTGTATATTGATACAAAATTAAGAGTATATTTAGCCACAATTGAATAGATCTTTGTATATTGATACAAAATTAAAGGTAACGCTTCCTAATGGTATCATACCTAGAGATACTTAAAAATAAAATGTGAAGCTCTGGCCTCTTGATACCAACTGTCTAAAACTGTTTAGGATAGTTAAGAAAAACAAACTCCTAGTCATGCAAACATGTCACTTTGTTAGCTACTATGACAGTCTATCACAGATATTCTCTAAACTACTCAGTAATCAAGTTGTTAAGAGACAAGCAACATTTGATTATCTAAATACAAGAGACAGATAGGGCATCTTCAAAAACCCCAAGAGATCTGCAGAATATGGCATTCAAAGATGTTATCTTAAATTAAGATTTTTTTTTGATATCGAGACATATCAGCTCCTGACAGCACCCCCTATTCTACTCCAAGTAGAAGATAAGCATCGAAGAATCTCCAGTGTGAGATGGTTAAATTAGTGGCAAGCCTATCTCTTGGCTTGAAAAAACTCCTTGCTTCAACTGCAGACAGACTGCTGTCCAAAAAGGACAAAACTTGGTAGTAGGGAAGTCGACAGCCTAGCTCTGCCAAGACAAGTTAGGTAAGTCCTTCATAATTCCTGCTCTACAATTAATGTCTGTCAGAGAAACAGAACCAAAAGGCTGAAGACTGATGCTGGAATGTGTGGAGAGAAAAGGGGAACTGTCCAGGCAGTCACTGGTTTGTCATTTCTTAGTATTGAAAGCTGCAGGCCCTGCACTTCCCATATAATCAGATATATTTATCCCTCTCAGGTCTCTGAGGTGGTTGAAGAATAGATAGCTAGAGTCTCATAGTTAAATTTTGAGTTGTTTAGGAATCAAGTGGGCGTTCTGGATCTAAGAAGATGGTAATAATAGTGATGCAAGTTAGTATGAAAGCTAAGTCAGTTATAGAACTTTAAATTCATGGAGATGGTTAGATGGTAGAATGTTAAAGTCAGGGGCCAAATATGCATGCAGTGGACATTGGGAAGGTATACTGGGCCATTTAACACTCATAAATGTGGCATATTTATTTCTGTTGTTTTGTATAGTATTTACTGTTATTAGAGAAGGAACCATTTGTTGGACTGAAAGGGGAAGCTGTTGGGGGAAGAGGGTGAAAGGGTGGGACAGGAAGGGGGAATTGGGAAGGGTTTGTGACTGAGATGTAACTTGAAGAAAAAAATAAAGTATTTAATAAAAAAAAAAAAAAAGAGGAGAGATCCAAGATGGCGCCGACCATAGGGCAGTGCATCTGAGTAGTAGGTGAATGAGATTAGTCATTGTGGAGTGAATGTGAGGTCCCCTAGCCTACAGTGAAACACAGAGAGTGTCTGAATGCCCACAGCGAACATTGAGACCAGTCACCAGGTAAAAGAGCCCACGCAGTTCCTGGGAACACAACCCTGAGATCAGTCAGCACCTTCACCGGTCTGGAGAGGAGCTCTGGCTAGAGATCTAGCCCAGGAGCAGATCCAGCCCACGGCTCCAGCCACAGACCAGCGGCCCCGCCTGTCTGCCTGATATCCAGCCTGCGCTCGAGCCGCACCACAAGAGCAAAGGTAAGTGAGATTATTTTTTTCCGGAGTTTCCAACATGGTGGCACAGTGTGCACTGTAGCGGAGAGGCAGAGACCTAACCCAGTCACAGCAAAGCAATTAAGAGCCAAGACTGCCTGCAAACAGAGCCCGGGACAGTGTGTTCTCCACAAATACTGGGGCGGGTGGGTCACTCACCCTAGCACCCAAGCATCTGAGGCAGTCAGCAACAGGCGCACTGAGGCCGGCATCTGTTGTGGGTGGAGCTCCCTTCCTGCACAGTCAGCCCAGCTGGGGAGCCAGAACGACTGGGTCAGTGAGAGGAGAACACAGACCCAACCACAGCTCTACCTGCCTTTCTGAGGAGACCTGTCAGCTCCCAGGTCCACAGAGGCTAGCCCTCTCCCCACTCCAATCCCCTCTATATTGGTCCAATTGGGTCACAAACAGTTGAGGAGAGCAGCAGCCACCCTCCTCTCCGAGAGCCAGTCAGTCTATTACAGGAATCTGCCCGCCATCTGGAGGTAAACACCAGGATTTCAGTATCAGCCAACCCCCAGGGCAGGGAGTTTTCCTGAGCACCAAGGTCAGGTAACAAAAGAAACAGATAACACCTGGGTCCATCTGATGACAAAAGGTCAGCACAAGAACATGGTAAAAAAAACCCCAAAACAATAGGATGTCTCCAGATCCTAGCAATAATGCTACAGACAACTCTGGACAGCTGAATCCAATTGAAGCAAAGGAAAATGACCTTAATCCTACGCTTATATTAATAATAGAAGGCCTAAGGGAGGAAATCAAATACCTCAGAGAGCAACAACAAAGTACTGCAAAGGAGGTGAT
>CAJQZJ010001969.1:13533614-13627653 GCA_907164525.1 Lophiomys imhausi
CACACACACACACACACACACACACACACACACACACACACACACACGTACAGAGAGACAGAGACAGGAAGTAAACTTCATTTATTTACTATAGTAGGAGTACATGCATATGACACTATGATGCTTACTTATGTCCACCTGCTCTGAATTTCCATCAAAAACTTGAGACTCAAATCTTTCAGGGTAAGAGCAATGAGTTTGTTCTATAATAACTTCCTCCTGAAGCATCCCTGTGATCTTCCGAGTTGTCAGGAAGAGATGACAATGCCCTACCCTCTTGGATTATGAATAGAAAGAGACTCAAATCTTCTAGATAATGGGTGAAATTCTGGAAAGTCTTGCCTCACTACATTCAAAGCCAAGTAGAACAAATAAGTTTGTTGTCAGGGAGAAATGATTACTACCTCTTTTGTAAGAACATTTCATGCTTAATGGCTCTTACAGTTTGAATGTAAAGTGTTCCACTCAGTCTCACAATTGGAAAAAAAACCCAACCCAAGACTTGTGCTTGGGCTTCCTGATAAATGTAATAAATAGATATTGGTCCTATTCTTGCCTAGGTTTTCTTCCACCACCACTGAGGCATTGATGAAAAATGGTCTCCTTCTGCACTGGACAAAAGGACCAGCTGTGCCAACAAGTCTGGTATTCACTGCTGCACTACAACAGCTTTTTTGATATCGCCCCCACCAGCCAAGAGCTGTTCTTTTGTTTGTCTATCTGTCTATATATATATATATATATATATATACACACACACATATATATATATATGTCTGTTTTGAGAAAAATTCTCACTCTGCTGTCTATTCTGACCTGCAATCCATTATGTAGCCCCAGTTATTCTTGTACTTATGGTGATCCTCCTGCCTTGGTTTCTGAATGCTGGGATTACTGTTGAGAATCTTGGCCCTCAGCTCATGCTGTGTGTTATCAGTGTAATCCCTGAAACAAACAAACACTCCAGAGACCAATGTGGCACAATCCATGGTGAGTGAGAATTGGATTATCTATAGATAAAATTCCCAAATTTGGAAGCTTTAGTAGAAAATCTCTTTTTCTGCCACAGGGCCCAACCAACAAAATAATCCTGATTGCAGATAAGAAAGGCAGAACAGCCTTTCATCAATAGCCTGAATATCTGGGAATATACTGACTAAAGTGTAGTTTCCCCTTATGATTGGTGCGGCCTAGGCAGAACTTTCTATTTAAGAAGCATCACATAGTCTCAGACAAAAAAGGTATCTGTAGCCAAATATAAGTATGGCTATAGACGATACTAGTAAATTTCTGGAGTACTGAGGAAATTCCTGAGGCTCCAAGGAATAGCTGTTGATGCATAGGTTTCCAAACCATAATCATCAATGCTAAAAAGGTGAAATTTCTCAGAGATGTGTGAGGAATTTCTGAATATGAGCTAAATTAGAAGATATGGTTGAGGATGTGGAGTAAAATTATCTGTTATGTTATAGAACATTTTAGTTCCAAGCCTACTCTGGAATCCCCTGAAAAAGTCAGTTATTGAGAGGATAGACATTTCAATGTAAGTTTAGCTGTATTGCTTTTATTAAGAACCCACTATAAACTACGGTTAATTTTGTGCATGTCAATATTTGAGCCCTCATGAGCCTCTTCTAAGTTTGAGTGACTGAATGTTAAAGGGTCAGAAAATAGGAAGTCCATTTTTATTGTGCGTAAACCCCCTCACCTGCTTCATGCAGTCCAGGAAGGCCCCATCACACAGTGAAATAAAAAAGAAAACATCCTGTCTCCTGTCACAGTACAATGGTTGCTTGACACTGGGTACCTCTGAAACCTCAAGGCTCAGTGGACTGACCACAGAGAGAAGCATCAAAGGTTATGTGTCCCACGCAGAATGCATCTATGTCACATGCTAGCCTTCAGTGATACCAAGAATGTACCTTGGTCTGAAAGGAAACCTTCCTCATAGATCTCAGAAGGGCTTAGAAGGTATGGTGGTACTCAACCAGGTCCATTTGGACCTGGTGGATGCACAGCTGGTTCTCCACACAGCTGACCTGGGAAGCTGGATACAGCTGTGACCGCTTTAGTGCACTGGGGTCCTTCCAAGCTGTGTCTCCTGCTGGAGACTCCACAGTCTGTGCCTGGGCTGCTTTCCTTCCTCCTCCTTATTAAACTTGTTTCAACAAGCAGAATCTAATCCTGAGCAGCTGGCTGAGTGGCAGCATTCGCTCTTGCATAGGTGTTACCTAGTTTGCTAATATTAAAGATTTAGGAGAAACTATATCATGTAGTTTTCTCTAGCCATTACAAAAAACATTTAGTAGTACAAATGCTGAACAGACAATATAAATTTCTTAAGTCTTGCTAGTAACAAAAATCCCTAGTTAGTGTTGTCCCCCAATTCCTATGCTGTGATCCTAGTGCTGAGGGTGCTGTTAGTGAACAAGCCTTTGGGAGGAGATTCAGTCATGAGAGTGGAACCCTAGGAAAGGGCCTTGGTGTTCTTATGAGGAAAATCCCAGAGTGTAGCTGTGATCTACCATATGATGGCAGGTACTTTTGAGCAGAAAGAGGGACCAGACATTAAATCTGAGGTCATCCTGACCTTGGACTCTCAAACGTCCAGAAAGACACAAAACTTATCTGTTCTTAGAAAGGCACCTAGTATTGTGGTATGTTGTTATAGTAGTTCAAAACAGACAAAAACATTGCTAAAAATTTACTATGTTAGTTTGACAGAAATATAAAAGGAGAAGAAACTAAAGAACTTAAAATAAAATTTTAAGATAAAGAATGCATTCCTTGGATCAACACATCCCCAGTAATATAAAATATGTAGTGCATCAGTATCTTTAAAAATTCTGCATTTCTATGAACACTACTGCAGTAGTCACAAGAGCCAGGATATAAAAACAAACTTTTTTGACTTGTGATAAATGGTAGGAAAGAATAAAGGTATCTTACCATTTCCCACAGCATGGAGGAACCTGGCCATTATGCAAAGTCAACGATGCCACACACGAAAAGACAAACGCTCTATAATCTCACTTATATAAGATACCTCAAGTGTTAAAATCATGTACACCAAGTATCTATTGGTGGTCTCTGAGAGCTCGGCTGAGCAGTGGGGATGCAATGGAAATATGTTGCTCAAAGGGTACAAAATTGCAATCATGGCAGATGATTTTCAGTATAGCAAAGTGACTATGACTAGCATTGTATTGTATAGTGTACTTGAAATTTGCTAAAAGGTTATAAGTGTTCTGAACACAAAAATAAAGATAATGGAATATATATGATGCATGTTAATTAGCTTTTTGGTAATTATTTCACAATGACACATACATCAAGCCATCAAATTGCACACATGAAGTATATTGTTTTCAATTACAAAACTGTGAATTGGGTGAAGAATAGAGTGATAAGAGATGAGTTAGGGCAAAGAAAAAAAAGCAGTGGTGAGGTCATTCAGTTGATCTTTATATTTTTAAACACTGATAAAGAATATTCCACTGTATGTTTATACCTCAGTTTATTATTAACATTTGTCAATTAATACACATTTGGCTTATTAGTTTGGAGAATGTGTGTGTGTATACATATACATATACTACTATTATGAGTATTCAAAAACTTTGCAGGAGGATATATTTTTATTGTTTCTTGAGTAAACACCTGGATGTGTGTTTATAGCAAAGGGTTAGACAATTTTCTACAGTTGTGGGTACATTAAACTCCTGCTCCTTAGAGTTATAGGTAAAAGAGAGAGAGCATAGGGAGAACAAAACTTCAAAGTACATTTGTGGAAGAAGAGGGGAAAGAAATATAAGGATGCTTACCAGTGCAGGTAAACATACCAGATGAAGCCTGGATCAAGCTGAGGAGGTTTCATGGAAGCCCTGGAATTAATGACTGACTTAAATGAGCAGAAAGAAGACAGGAGGTAAAAGTTTAGAACAACAATATCTAGATCAAATATTAATATCAACTAATGCAGAAAACTAAGTCAGGTTTAACTAAAAAAGAAACTGATACACATCCTTCAGGTCAGTTCAGGGTTTCTACTACCACCTGACTTTATCTCTCAAAACAGATGCAACCTCTGTACTCAGCCAAGTATTGCACATCATGTACCAAGACCTAGCCAGGTGAATCCACCTGATCTTCTCCTCCACACACCATCCAACTACTCCAAGTCACATACCCTGACCTCGTGTGATCATCCATGCCTGTACCACACCCAAAGTCTAGAAATTGGAAAGGACCCACACCTTGCATACCAGCCTAGACTCTCCCCTCCTACTACCTGATCTCATCCCTCTTGTGCCTCATCCAACTTTCAAGTCCATTGCATCTCAGCATATCTTACACCAGGGCCAAACCATGTGAGCCCACCAGAGTTTTCTTTCTACCAGATTTTTCCTACCATGTAC
This sequence comes from Lophiomys imhausi, assembly GCA_907164525.1. Taxonomy (NCBI): domain Eukaryota; kingdom Metazoa; phylum Chordata; class Mammalia; order Rodentia; family Muridae; genus Lophiomys; species Lophiomys imhausi. The sequence continues at coordinate 13,538,033 of CAJQZJ010001969.1, forward strand.
CCTCTTCCATCCCCAGATCTAACCAGATCCCACATCCAGTTCATTTACCTACTCTGGTCAACCCCCCCCCCCCACCCCCATGCCATTTTCAACCTTCAGGCATAGCCCAACCTACACATTCTGTGATCTGCCCAGGTACACATGCCCAAGTATAATCATAAAAACAAATTATATGAAAGGTCAGAGTATGCTGCACCCCCAAATACCCAGTACTATAGAACAATTCCTCAATGAGAATTACTTAGATGAACCCCAAGACACAGAAATTAAAAGAACAAATCATAAACTTCATCAAAGAATTCAAGGAGTTTAAAGAGGATGTAGCAAAACAGCTCAATGAACTTAAAAAACTATACATTTAAAGAGAAGACATGACTAAATAATGGCCAAGAAAGCAAGAATATAATGCTGAATGAAATGATGAAGGCAATCTAGGATTTGAAAATGTAGCTAAATGAAAGGATATAAATATTGAAGAGAATTTAAATTCTGGCACAGGACTGAGAAATTCAACAGTCCAACCCAAAAAGTAATCACTATAATTCAAAGGATTATCTTACAACTGGAATGGACCAAGTACAAGAAAGAATATCCAGGATTCAAATAAAGTATAAAAATAAGACCACACAATAAATAATATGAGAAAGTTCTGGAAAAGAACATATAGAAACTGGGAGACACAATCAAAACTCAAAACTTCATATTGTAGGAATAAATGACGAAGAAGAATCTCAGGTCAAAATCATAGAACAAAACTTCCTTAAATAATATAAAAACCATACAGATACAAGAAGCTCATAAAACACCAAATGAACTATACCAGAATAGAAATTGCAATTACATTACAATTAAATGCACACTGCAATTAAAACACTAAATATGAAGAACAAAGAAAGAGTACTGAAAGCTGAAAGAGAAAAACAAATACATGTCACATATAAAGGAAAACCCAAACCCTGACAAATAACTATGGGCAAATAAGGAATGCTGAGCATGGGAGAAATACTCTTCCCTGGGGATGAGCCTCCTAATTGGTTTTGGTTATCCAATACCAACTGGTGAGCATTAAAAATATATACATACAAGTAATACTGTGTGTGTGCGTGCACGCGTAACAGCAAGAGTTAAATAAAAAGAGGCCATGAATTCAAAAGAAAGCAAGGAGGGCTTGGGTAGTGTTGGAGGAAGAAAAAGGAAGAGAGAAAATTATATAATTGTATTTTAAATTTTAAACAATACTTCGAAATAAATAAACAACTCTTACTTAATTTCTTAGAAATCTTCTGATACCCTCAAATTTTTATTTGCCTGCCAGGACACTTTAAACTTACCACAGTGCTGAGAACACACACTGTTTCTATTTTCTCTATTTTTAATTGAAAATAATCTTCTTCCATTTTATACATGTTGCCCAGTTTCCCCTTGCCACCTCCAAACCCCTCCCCCAGACCCTCCCCCATCCATTTCCTTCACCTTCAAGCACAAAACAAACTCACATTTGGAGATACTAAATACTGAGCTTAAGAGAAATAGCCAAAAAATGTGTTGTGAAGCAAATGAATGACTAAATAAAATTGGGCATTTTGGAAACACAAACTTGACAATTAGGAAACAAAAGAAAAATAACTTACTATACAGAAGTGATTTCTGAATGCATATTTTGTACAAAAATCGGTAAAATTGTCATTTGTAAATTTTATCTTGCTATATAATAAAGATACAAGTTTTTATTTAAAAAGTTATAAGACTGATAGTTCTATAAGAGGGCTGACAAGCACACTTCAGATATACTCTTTTTTTATAAAGGGAATTTTTATCTTACTACTTACCTTGTTCTTCAGATTCTGTGGGCTCCCACAATCCTAGGTTAGTTGTCTCTGTTGATCTTCTTATGGAGTTCTTATCTCCTTCCAGTCAGGTCTTTCTATCTTTCCCTTCATTCTTCCACAGGGCACCCCAGGCTCCACCTAATGTTTGATGGTGAGTCTCAGCCCCTGGATTCTCTGCTGAGTGGCAGTTATTAGAGGACAGCTATGCTCTGCTCTTGTCTGTAAGCATAGCAGAATGGCAGGAAGTCTGTCACATTTAAAATTTGAATACAAAAACATTCCACACAAATGGAATAATAGAAGAGCTTCATATGAATCTGCTATGCTAGTTGTCCTTAGTTTTCTTTCTATTGCCATAAAACACTTTGACCAAAAGAAACTTGGAGGTTAAAGGATTGGTTTGGCTTACACATCCTGATTATATTCAATCATTGAGAGATTGCAGGCAGAAATTCAAGGCATTGAAACAGAGCCATGGTAGTGTTGTTCAGTAGCTGGTTCTCCGGGCTCACATTCAGCCACATCTCTTAGGGCTAACTACCCAGGCTTGGTACCACCTGGCGAAAATGTGTGGGCTCCTCCTTATTAACCATTCATTAAGAAACTGTCCTATAGACTTACATACTGGACAATCTTAATAGACAGTCACTCTAACCAGATAATTCTAATTTGCATTGATTTGCCCAAATAAATAAATAAATAAAACAAAACAAAAAGAAAACCACTGGAACCATGAAACTATGGCCAACAAGAATGGATGTAAACTTGGTGTAACACATTACAATATATGTGAGCCAAGAAGAGTTGGATTTAATTTTTTTTATTAATTTATCTTTTCAAGTTACATCTCGATCAACATCTTCTCCCTCCTCTCTACCAGGTACTATCTTTCCTCCCTCTTCTGCATTTCCATCCTTTCCTTCTCCTCAGATGAGGGGAGCCCCCACATACCAAACCCTCTCAGTTCATCAATCACATGACGCATGAAGGCTAAGAGCTTCCTCTTGTATTGGGACCTGATATGGCAGCCCAGCCAGGGTAATGTGTTCCACTAACAGGCAACAGGGTCCATGACTTGCTGCTGAGTGGAGTTTTTCATAGGATAGTTATGCTTGATTCCTGTCTGTTTGGGTCTGTGAGTTGTAGAATGGTTGTCCTGTGCTAAATGACTAATATCCAATTATAAGGGAGTACATACCATGTGTATCTTTCTGGGTCTGGGTTGCCTCCCTCAGGATGAGCTTTTCTAGTTCCATCCATTTGGTTGCGAATTGAATGACTGATTCTTTGTTGTTGTTGTTTTCTCAATTTTCAGGTCCAATTTAGGCAACCATATTTTTGAGATTTCAGGCATGCAACTTCCCTGTCATATATGGAAGACACTATCTCCTAGTGGTCATTCTTTTGCTCTAACTCCTACAATCTTTTTGTCATCTCTTCCAGAATATTCCCTGAGCCCTGGGTTTAGATGGTGTGGTATCCATGTATCATTTGGGATTGATCATCCTATGGTCAGTTGAACTCTACATTTTGACCTATAGTGCCTTCTATACTGGTCTCCATCTGCTGTACACAGGAGCTTCTCTAATAAGGGCTGGTAGCTTCACTTCTCTGTTAAAATGACATACCAACGAGAATGGCAGGGGGGTTCTTGCAAGGCTTCATCCCTAGGTGAATTATGCCCACTGAAAGAAGGAGAGTCAGTCTTCTCCACAGACAAGCTCTCTGATAAGTTGTCTAATCCCAAGTAGTCAGCTCTAAACATATACACATATGAGCAACACCAAATGCACTTAGCAAGCTATATGTATGTGTGTACATATATATATATTAATTTATATAAAAATATTTTTAAAGTCAGACTTTGAAAGAATCTAGCAAATAAAGCTACTTAAAAACTTTTACAGAAGACAATGATATCGTCAAAAACTTTTAAGGACAGAATCATTTTCTGTTTGGTACTAATTCAACATACCACATGTTGTGCCATAGATATAGAATCCCATATTACAACTCCAGTGGCTCCCAGAGCAACAGCTTCACCTATTGTATTCACAAGGTCATCCTGGCAAAGACAATACAAAGAATTATCAGGAAGGAATGAAGTGGAAGTGTTTACAAAGGACAACTCCATTAGGCTAATCATTCTGACTCAACAATAGCACTTTAAATATTTCTACACTTTTAAATTTTTTACTTGGGCATTTCTTTACTATATAAGAGTTTATCATTGTTTTAATGATTTCTACTGGCAAAAATCCGGATCCCTGGAAGCAAAAAAAAAAAAAAAACAGTTAAAATATTGTCTACATTTTATAGTTCTTCATGGCTGCTAACAGATCATATAAAAATGCAATAATTTCAACTCCTTCGACTCCTTTGGAAAACATAGAACTACAGATGTGTATGTTCCTAGATATAAAGCTGAATTACATTTTTGAATAAAATTACATTCCTGTTGACACTTTTTCTGCACAATATCCCAAAGCTGTAATATGCTAATTTACTCACAATACAAAGGAATTCCCATGTACTGTCAGTAAAAACAATTCACGTATACAGAAAAATGGAAAGTGGATTATTTTCTGCCTTCCAATACATGGTAGCAGTTGTAGAGTTTTGCATTTGGAGATAACTTCAACTTGCTCTTCAAATAGGTTGGTGGGTAAAGAGCAGTACTTTACATCCATAACCAGCCGAGACCATTATTTCTGCCCTTCTCTGCACCAGTGCAGTCTCCCCTATAGTCTGCCTCTAGATATTTATTATTATAACAATCAGGAAATATATAAAAACCCAGTAAGTATTGTGGCAGAAGTTTTCTCCCCAATTTTAATGTCTCTTCCATGAACTTCCTTCCTGCCTCTTCAAATTTTTGTTTGGCTTGCTTGGTGGCTTCCACAATTTGTCCAATCCTGGATTTTGGGTCTTTATCAATTCAATAGACTTAGTCTTATAAATGTCTTTGGGTTTCCAGTTTTGTCCCCAGGTAGGCCTCCATTCTTCCCAGTCAATAATAGGTAAGCCCAATTGGTCTACTGGAATGTAATGCTCTATGTCAGTCTGAGCTTCAGTCAAATGATCTTGTAAATCCCCCTTCTGAGGTACTCCTCCAAACACAGCTTCTTGTCATTTATGTGGGGATATTTTCCATGTCGGTCAATATAAAACATCATGACAGGCTGCCCTGTGGCAGTTTTCCGGGGACTTTCTATTAAATTGAAGAAACTCATATCCAATGAATAATTGAAGTTTCCGAAACAGGATTCAGTTGGGACATTCCAGGCCCAAATTAAAGTGGCACCTTTTATAAGTGGTGCTGCCCTATAATCCACAGTCATGGAACTGGAATCAGAAGGAAGATTAACGCTGCCTGGAATGACCTCCCAGACTCAACAATGCTCCCCCCAAAGAGGTGCTTATATTGCAACCCTCCCATCAAAGAAAGTCCTTACTATGTAAACACTTATTTCTTCTTACACAATTTGATCTGTCTGGTATTTCCTGCAAAAGCTGAGAAGGATTGTGACATGAGGCCGCTGTGGCAGATCAAAGTTTGGTGACGGCTTTATTGCAGTCTTAAGAATATTTTGCAAGTTAAATCATCCAGAACTGAAAAAAAAAAAAAAAGATGAATGCAGAATTCACTGTAGCCAGAATGAGACCTTTACCAAGTCCTCAATGATGTGTGCATTTGTAACTATGTCAAAGTAAGACTATACAGGCTGAGAAGTATCAAATGCCAATAAACTAGGTCTATGAAATGTAGGCAAAGATTGTCATTCTTCATGGCCTCTTTGTGGAATCTCATGCCATATATTATGTGGAACACCTATGAAATTATATATACACAAACAACAAAAATGGGCCCAGGAAGTTGTATTTATGTGTAACATAATGATCAAACAAAAAGAGGCTATCAATTTGAGAGTGGGAGGAGACATGGAGGACATAGAAGGAATTGTGGGAGGGCATTTGGGAGAGATTGGAAGGAGAAAAATGAGGGGCAAAGTAGTGTAATCATTTTAATTAAAATCTTTAAAAATTGGATATCATACATTACTAGCCCAATAATACCAAAAAATAATAATATTTACCAGTAGTCTAGATTTAGATAATGCAGAAGGGTTTGGGATAATACCAATGAGCAAAGTCTCCACCAAAGACCGAGCATCAGTAAAAACTGAGAAAAGAGGAGAAAGTTATTTAGAAGAATTCATTTCAACTTGTAAATATTTTAAAAAATAGTTTCCCCCTCCCACTTATCACTAGTTTAGGTTTCTGCATTTCCAGGTGCAATAATCTAGATATATTAGTTGGAGGTTTTTTTTTAAATCAGTTCACTGGTCTATAGCACGGTAAATGAGATCCGTTCCTGTCATACACAAAGTTTTGGGACTGGTCACTAGTATGACAAAAGAATACCCCAGAGCAAAATTTTAAAACAGAGATATCTCTCAATTAACAATAAATAATCCACAAGTTTTATACAGCATCTTATTACAACATTCTTTCTATGACTAGCCATTAGAATTAATCTCTTAGTGTTCCTGACTTATAATTAAATTTTGCCATAGGTATGTGTATACAGAGAATAAAAGTATATATTGAAATCAGTACTCTCTAGGGTATCAGATATTTGTGGAAGACATCACCACAAAATAAGAATGGAATATCTGTATTTACACTTAAATTTTCCCTTAATAGTACCCAAGAGATTGCTATGTTGATGTTTTAGCCTCAAACGAGATCATAGGTGTTCTGTTGACATAAAAATAGAATAGTGAAGTTTCCTCTTCACAGGATGGTTTAGTCAGGCCCACCACATTGAGATCATCTTTGGACGAATCTAACTATAAAGATTACTTCAAAGCACACCTGAAATATCACTTCTGTATCCCATTCATTATAGGCACAATGGAGATAATTGTAAGTATGATGATCCAAGAAAGTGCCAGTCTAACTCGTAACACTTCTTCAAGTTTAACGTCACACCTGTCAGAAACATACTTGCCAACAATTAAGTTTAATAGTTGTAATGGACATTTTAGTAATAATAATATATATAAAACGAAAGTAGATAATGTTAGAATAAGTTAGGATGGAGTGTGCTAAGGTAGGAAGCACCAGAGTGGCAGAGCAAACAATAAGGTTGCTATTCTATGAATGCATTCTATTAGCTTTCCTGTGTTGGGAAAACAAAACTTCTGGGTTTCGTATGCTCTTGTATCACGTGCAAGAGAAACAAAATCTCTGGGTTTTACTGTGACCTTAAGAGGAAGAAAGCTGTGAACTCTGTAGGAGACACCTGCTCAGTACCTTCTCATCTGATGCAATTTGATGGTAGATACCTAGAGAGAGTACCCCACAAACTGTCATCTCAATCATGAGAATGGCTCCTCCACTTCACCTGACAGTCACAAGGCAAAAGCAATTGTGATCAAGTGTCTATACAGAACACTTCTTACAACCTCATGTTTAGCTAACTCTTTAAACAACTCACAGGAAGGGTTTGTCGTAACAGATGTAACAAAATTTGGATTAAGAGACACTTATGACCAGACTTGGAGAAGCAGGAAAGAGCGCCATGCTCTTTCCTGGTGAAATTCCATGGAATCTCTACATTGATCTGAGGCCTGAGAACTCACAAACTCTGTTCTTTCAGGTTTTTATAGTGACTACATTTGAATAGTCATGATGCTTGCAAGCATCAGTACCTATGTCAGAGTAAGATTATACAGGATAAGAATGATCAAATGCCTATAAACTAGGGTTAGAAAATGTACTCAAGAATTGCCATTTTTCATGACCTTTTTGTGCAACCTTCCACCATATGTTATGTGGAACAGGACACTTTTAAAAGATGATAGTTTTGTGATCTCTAATTAGATAAAGGGAACTTAGAAAATTTATTATCAATTCAAAGGAAAAATACATGGACAATAAGTCTATGATCTGCAGCAAGAAGGAAGCTGTAAACTTGGAGTTAAAAATGAAAACCAACATTTGCATATTATAATGTCACAGTTACACATTTGTATGGTACCGAGGTAATCATTTGTATGTGCTGAATAAAAGCACAAATTATATATTTATATATACAGTCTGTAGGATCAGGCAAATCATTCTGACATGCAACAATTTTGAAACCTGATACATTTAAATTTGAATCCTAAAAGCCATTTTCTTAAGTGACCAAAGGCAAGTTATTTGTTTTCTTTAACCTAATTTAACTTAACAACCAAAAGAAACCCCATCCCTCTAAGAATTCCATAGTGCAAATATCTGAACTACTGAACTAAACAATTGAATATTTCAGGTAAGACCACTAGGCATACAGTGTGTCTAGGTCTCAGTGTTGGCTTACCAAACTATTTCACTTCACTACTTATTTAATTATAAAATTCAGCAATAACAATGCATTTGGGGGTGGTAAAATGTTCAGTAGTTAAACCAATGTACTACTCTTCCAGAATACTCATGTTCAGTGTCCAGCACTTACATTGGATAGATAGCAGTGGCTGGTAACTCCAACTCCAGTGGACCCAACACCCTTCCTTCCAGCCTACATAGGCATCCACACTCATGCTTGCATATATACCCAGAAGACACATACATACAGATAAATTTACAAATAAAAATAAAATATTTAATAAAATAAATGTTCATAGGTTATTGTATTATTAAAATAACTTACATAAAACATTCAGCCTAATACCTATGAAGGACTTCAGAATATACTATCATAAAACACAATGATCTAAAAATTAATGAGCAAAACTATATGAGAGAAAACTCTGACTTAGCCCAGAGCAATATACCCATGATATAGAGGGTAAACTCCTGGTCCTAAGGAGACATTTCATAACTGATGATTGGGAGTGGCTATTAAAATCAGTAATGACAACAGAAAACCTTATTACTGCATAACTAGTTTCTACATAGGTCTGGTGGCCAGAGCCCTACACACCACTTCCTCTAGAAGTTTTCACTAGTCTCATTCATTCCCTATAATCATTTTTGGCTTTAAAAGTCTACTAAGATATTGATCATAGATGTTTCTTTGGAGATTTATGGATTTTTTTTCCTTTGAAGGTTCCCATGTACATGAAAAAAACACAAATATTTTTAACTTTGTTCCTATTTACCTATTTATCAGTTCAATTCACCATGATCCCAAGATACAGAACAAAAGAGACAAAATAAAGCTTGTTTCTTATGCTTTGGTTCTAGGAGAATGGGTTCCCACTGCCAAAGATACAAGATTTACTCCTTAGACTACAGCTGACATTTTTGTAGTCATAGAGTCAGCAAAAAGCAAGACACTTTTACTACATCAGCCTCCCAGAGCTCTGTCTGTGAAGTACGGACAATTAAAGCACAGCTGTACTGGAGCATGCTCACTTTCTGAAAAGAAAAATCAACCATTTGCTTTATCCCATATGTGACTCTACAGTCTGGGAATAGTATCTGGAAACCTATGGACTTTTAATCTCTTCTGATATTCCAATCACAAATGGACATGTAATTGCCATGGTGTTTCAAACCTTGCTGAGGTTAGATATGAAAGGCAATTGAGTATGCTCTAAGCATTCACACTCTGACTAAATTCTTTCAATGTGCACCAATTTACTAAACATAGCCACATTTCTGGGGGCAACTGCCACACCTAAAGGAATTCCCCAAGTTTCACACTGCCCTAAAGACACTCCACTTGATTTTATAAGCCTACTTTCTACCCTTGGCAATTCCCACTATTTGTTTACTGTCTGTATGTTGGTAGATGGACTAAATACAAATTCAAATAACCTTGCTGACATTGTGACAGTGAAAGATTTTAGTAACTGATATCAATCCTCACTGTTGCATTCTTTGTGGATTGAATTTGTCGAATGGACTCATTCTCACCATGGATAAACCACTTGTTCCAAAAATATTTGTGGTACTCATATTAATTATGTATCTTATAATAATGTTAGTAAGAAGGACTAGTAAAACACAAAGTAGAAATTTTACATTTAAAGAACTCAATCGAGATATTAGACTGAAAATATTACCTTAGCCCTTACAAAATTATTTGCTTCAATTGTGAGGCATAAAACACTGCTGTGCTAGCTTTTAACTATATTGACAGTATCACCAAGCCTTTCAATCATAGATAAACTGGACTTTGGAGGAACTTGGGTGGATAATTTGATGGTGTGACTTAACTGTATATAATAGCTTATTTCTAGTATACTCACGGCATATAGTAGTGGAGAAAAGTATAGCCTTCATTGAATGATAATTTCTTTAAGCACTTTCAACAAAGAGACAAAGGACTACCGAGAAGTTTATAAAAAGCATATACTGTGTGTTACCTTGCTGGAAAGAACCTTATAAATGCCTCCTTGCCGTCTGCATCTCCATCATAACAAAAGAAACCCTTCATTAGGGTGAGCAATGCCCATCCTAAATCCACTGCAGCACTCCTAGACCAGGGCAGCAGGGAGACTCTACCTATAGATGACCTCGTAGTTTGGATTTCACATCAAATTCCAAGGTCCTAGAAACAGGTGACATCACAAAGTAGACAGATTCTCCCCAGATCACAGACCAAGACACTGTCTTTCTGCCTCTTTCCCCCTACATTCAATTCTCTCATCTTTTATGAGAGAAATTATTTTTAAATTAAAACTCCCCATTTTTCCAATTTTTCATGAGAAGTCTGACTGCTAATTACCAATCTAAATCTACTCAGCTTTTCATGTGCTCTTCCCCTATGGGCTCACTTTCAGGAATGTGACTTTCCAACTATTTTTTTTTTCCTTGAGTCAAGCATGAAATTGACAAACTGCATTAGTCTCCAAAACCTCATGTCCTATTAATTTGTTGATTCAATAGTAATTTCAGCTACTATGAAAACATTTCAACTAGCTTTCAACCTTACCAAGGTGAACATATGATAGACCTACTCTAGTATATGCTAAAGAATAAAACAAGATGGCATAGAGCAACATCCTCTACATTTCCTTCTGATGAGATCTCTTCATGGAAAATTTTCATGAAAGATCAAAGACTACTCCTTGATCAAAAAGAGAAAACAGAAGCTCATTTTCCTCTTATTTAATACTCACATGTTGCTAGATTTTTTTAATTCAATGTTGCAATGAAAATCTTGTTCACGGCTTCATAGGGACTACCCCAGCTTCTCAATAAAAATCTTAAATACTTCTAAGGCTGGTAGACTAAAAATATGGACTAGATCAGACTACCGAGATGGCTTAACTTACCTGGCTTTCTTCTGCTGAAATAGTACTTGTCAGTTCAGTTCACAGACATAGAACTTTGAAAGAGTAGAATAAAGTGTATTCTATTCAATTCTTACATTTGGTAAATAGAAAACACTTAATAAATCTACATGATTTCTAATTGCTGTTAAGAACAATGTTTTCTCTTGTCCCCACCCTCTTCTATGTGTAAGACAGTAGCATGCATGAAAAGCAAAATTTACTTCAGAATGTTTTAAATTAAGTTATTTATGGTGAACCATAGAAATTGTTTTGATAGAAATGAAACACTTTGAGAAATTCATGTCATAGAAGAACAGATCGGATTATGATGCTTAGCCTTAGTGATGGTTCTCAGGAAACACACTGAGAGATCCTGAAGGCAATTTGCATGCAGAAATCTTCATGTACCAGGATTCTATCCATATTTCAGAATGACTCGTCCTCTAGGTGGATTTACCTCCATTTGGCTACCTCTTTCAACTGTGAGATGGAGAAAGCCTGCAAAGAAAGCATCATATTCAAGGTTAGAATTAAATTACCTTCCCTCAACTCAACTGAAATAAATTTCTAGCTAGTAAAATGCAACTTGTGTCAAAAGTTGGTATTCTTTCTAAATATATTATTAGAATAAGTTACATTTTAATAAGTAACATTTAAAACAAATAATAGCAAAATAGTATTGATGTAAAATCCATGTTTTTTGTATGTTATGTCATTATTTGTTGATCTAGCCAAACAACCTGAGTGGTTATTATATTGACTGTCAAGTTCATAAGATCTAGAACCATCTAGAAAACAAACCCCTGGAAATAATTATGAGTGATTTTTTTAGTGCAGTTCCTTTTGGACCAAGATGGATTTATGGGTTTTCATTATATCAAGATATTCATTGGTTTGCATATATGAACAATGAGAAGGAGTCATGGAGTCTTAATTTCTAATTTAGTAGGAACAATTTATCTGTGCATTTAAAGACATCTACCACCTAGAGCAGTAATTCTCAACCTTCCTAATGCTGTCACACTTTCAAATAGTTCCTCATGTTGTGGTGACCCCAACCATGAAACTATTTTGTTGCTATTTCATAGCTGTAATTTTGCTATGGTTATGAATCATAATGTAAATATCTGATATGCAGGATATCTGATATATAACCCCCAAATAGGTCATAACCCACAGGTTGAGAACCACTGACCTAGACACACAGCTACTGTAAAACAGCTATTTCCCTGGTTGTCTTATGCATAACACCTCAACTAACCTTTCAGGGTGTAACTAACTGTAAATGAGGTAGATATATATGACACTAGCCTGATTTTGTAGCCTATACACCTATGCTAACTCTTCTTCCTCAAAACCCATGAACTCCACAATCTTTCAAGGAAAAAGCTTTATAGTGATCCTCCTGCCTCAACATTTTGAGTGTTAGAATTACACATGTGACACTTTCTACTCACCCTTTCAAAGACAGGGTTTCAGTGCTATGCTTTGGTAATGGAGTTCCTACCACCAGGAAGAGAGAGAGAGAGAGAGAGAGAGAGAGAGAGAGAGAGAGAGAGAATAGTAAATGTTGTGTCAGGGTATATGGTGATCTATATATTGTTTATCTATAGCCAAAATTCCAAAATTTTTAACTGTAGGTAGAATAGTCGCTTTTTTTTTTTTTTTTTTTTTGCTTTGAGACCCAACTAAGAACCCAGATGGAGAATATCTTATACCAAGGAAAGAAGAGTAAAGTCAATAATAAAAACACTGAGGAAAATAGTGACTACCGCGTAGGTTCCCTTCCATGAATGTTACAGCTAGGACAATACTTCCTTCCATACAGAAAACATCAAATCTCTGAAAGAAAATCTTTGTTGGAGGTCCCAGTGGCTATGCATTGTTGGGCCCAACATTATAATTTGGCTTCCTAGGGTTCCCAAAGGTTAAAGATGCATGGGTATCAAAACAATAATAACACAAAAAAATTACTAAAATGTGGTGGTGAGTTTGGGAGATACTTGCATATGAGCTGTATGCAGGAAATTGGTTGTGAGGAGTAAACTTGTTTAAATTATGTAGTGTTCCAGTCTCCAAGCCTCATATTTCCTGAGAAAGATAGTTTTGAGGGTGTTGATATATTCAAAGTAATTTTTGGTTACATTCTTTTCATTATTGCCCCACTATAAGGTATGATTTACTCTGCACACATCAAATGGTTCAGTCTTTATAAGACTCCCAAATTTTACAGTAGGGTGTTTTTATGTTAGCAAAGTTCTATGACTCCTCAAAATGTCCTGGAAAAACAAAGAATAATTTTAGCATTAATTCACCTGAATAAATCAATATATTCAGTATAGGGTAGGTACCCTCTATGACCTGTAGCTGGTGATCAGACAATTTCATTGTGAAAAGTGCATGAGTGCCTGAAGAGATAGCTCAGTAGGTAAAGTTCTTTCTGTGAGAGTACGAGGATCTGAGGGCCAATCCCTGAACACATGTAAATCTAGGCATGATGGCACATATTGGCAATACCAGTACTTCTGGAGTAAATTCAGGGTGGAGAGAGGAGAATCTCAAAAATTGTTCAGTCAGTTAGCTTGGTGTACACAGCAGCAACCAAGAGGCCTTGCCTCCAACTCTGTGAAAAGCAGACAATGACACTCCAAATTGTTCTCTGATTTCTACCCACATGAACACACACACACACAATTTAAAGTCAGGCAGAATGGTATGATGAGGTCACTGGAAGATTATTAACTCTTTAACAATTCTTGTCATTTGGAAGGGATGATCTCTACCAAGTCATTAAACACCTATCTACAAGCAAATGACTTTACAAACAATGCTTGTCTGAAATTCGTGTCAATCATCCTGACTCTGCCTCTTAATTGCTAGGATTAGAGGCATAGCTCACAATATCTGGCCTTATATCCATTTTTGATGCCCTATTCTTCGCCCCCAAACTATACTTTACTATAAGAAAGTTGGAAAGCAAGGTGTGACTACAATGAGGACTAAAATGACTATATCTCTGGATTTAGCTGATTTGTGTTTTTGTTTGTTTGGGGTTTTTTTGGGGTTTTTTGTTTTTTTGTTTTTTTGTTTTTTTGTCTACTCTCCTACAACCACATTTTATTCTCCATAAAATTTTCCCTAATGGGCTGGCTACTGGCACCCAAAGTCCCCTAAGGTTTTTCTTTGAGGGATGATGAGTCATTTAGAAAGAGAAACAATGACTACTACATTTTATATATTTCAAGAAATTCATGTTTTAATTGTTTTTATATCATGTATCTCTCTTACAATGGGTAGTTTTTCTTGATTCAGTTGAAAGAATTTGTTACTGATGTTCTTTGTGGTGTTTAAAATGATGGTGCTCTTAAATTGATAGCACAGTAGATTCCTAGAAATTTGGTTGGAATGAGTTGTAAGTAAATTTATCTGGGCTTTACAATCATGAGCTTATCTTAAATCTTTAAGAAAAAGGCAAATAAACTCAGGCTTTGGTCATAAGGAAGAATCAACTGAGAACATGTAAATAGAGGTACACCTCTCCTCCAGACTCCAGGGAGAATCAAAACTTATCACTATTTTTCATGGAAGCTCCACAGTAATTAAGATATTTTGGTGGTAAACATTTAGACTAAAAAGACTCTAAATACAGGATTTTCTTTTCTTTGTTTATTTATTACTTCATTTTACATCTTGATCACAGTCCCCTCCCTCCACTCCTTCCAGACCCACCCTCTGATCATTCCACCCTCTCCCCCTTTTCCCACCTATCCTACTCCTCCAGTGTGGGGTGCCCTACATACCATGCCCCCTCAGTTCAGCAGCCATATGAGGGCTAAGAGATTCCTCTTGCACTGGGGGGTCTACATGGCAGCTCCACTAGGGCAAAGTGTCCCACTAACAAGTAACAAAGTCTATTTTCCTGTTCCTTTCAGTTTGTTGGTTGTAGGATACTTATACTGTACTATATGGTTGAAATGCAATTATAAGTGAATAGATGCCATGTGCATCTTTCTGGGTCTGGGTTAGCTTACTCAAGATGAGCTTTTCTAGTTCCATCCATTTGGAAGCAAATTGCATGATTTCCTTTTTTCTAATGGCTGAGTAGTATTCCGTGGTATAAATGAACCAGAGCTTTTTTATCCATTCATAGGTTGAGGGACATCTAGGTTGTTTCCAGTTTCTAGCTATTACAAATAAACCTGCTGTGAACATAGTTGAGGAGGAGTCCTTGTGGATTGGTGAGGAATCATTTGGATTTATACCCAGGAATGGTATGGCTGGGTCTTGAGATAGAGCTATTCCAAGTTTTCTAAGATATTGCCAGGCTGATTTCCATAGTGTTTGCAAAAGTTTGCACTCCCACCAGCAATGAAGGAGTGTTCCCGTTTCTCTACAACCTCACCAGCATGTGCTGTCATTTGAGATTTTGATCTTAGCCATTCTGACAGGTGTGAGATGGAATCTCCGAGTCCTTTTGAGTTGCATTACTCTGATGATTAATGATGTTGAGCATTTCTTCAAGTGTCTCTTGGCCATTAGAGATTCCTCCTTTGTGAATTCTCTATTTAGTTCTCTACCTCATTTTTTGATTTGTTTATTTGGTTTCTTGGTGTTCAATTTCTTGAGTTCTTCATATATTTTGGAAACAATACCCTTCACAATAGCCACACATAATAAAAAGAACCTGGAGGTAACTCTAACCAAGCAAGTGAAAGACCTGTATGACAAGAACTTCTAGTTCTTGAAGAAAGAAATTGAAGAAGACATTAGAAGATGGAAAGATCTCCCATGCTCATGGATAGGTAGGATCAAATTAATAAAAATGGCCATCCTACCAAAAGTAATATACAGATTCAATGCAATTCCTATCAAAATACCAGCACAATTCTTTACAGACCTTGAAAGAACAATTCTCAACTTCATATGGGATAACAAAAAAAAAAAGTCCAGAATAGCTAAATCAATCCTGTACAATGAAAAAACATCTGGATGTATGACCATCCCATATTTCAAGCTATACTACAGAACAATGATAATAAAAACAGCATGGTACCAGCATGAAAATAGACCAGTTGATCAATGGAATCGAGTCAAAGACCTATAAATAAACCCGCACACCTATGATCACCTAATTTTTGACAAAGAAGCCAAAACCATACAATGGAAAAAGGACAGCATCTTCAACAAGTGGTGCTGATCTAACTGTATATCAACATGTAAAAGAATGCAAATAGATCCATATTTATCACCTTGCACAAAACTTAAGTCTAAGTGTTTCAAAGACCTTAACATAAAGCTGGGCACACCAAATCTAATAGAAGAGAAAGTAGGGAAAAGCCTCAAACTCATTGGCACAGATCACAACTTCCTAAACAAAACACCAATAGCTCAGGCTCTAAGACCAACATCAATAAATGGGACTTTATAAAACTGAAAAGTTTCTGTAAGGCAAAGGACACTGTCATTAGAACAAAATGGCCAGTTACAGATTGGGAAAAGATCTTCACCAACCCCACATTTGACAGAGGGATAATATCCAAAATATATAAAGAACTCAAGAAATTAAACACCAAGAAACCAAATAATCAAATCAAAATATGGGATAGAGAACTAAACAGAGAATTCACAAAAAGAAGAATCTAATGGCCAAGAGACACTTGAAGAAATGCTTAGCATCCTTAATCATAAGAGAAATGCAACTAAGGATGACTCTTAGATTCCATCTCACACATGTCAGAATGACTAAGATCAAAAACTCAAATGATAGCACATTCTGGTGAGATTGTAGAGAAAGAGGAACACTTCTCCATTGCTGATGGGAGTGCCATGGGAGATTCCTCACCATACCTCAAGGACATCTCCTCAACTAGGTTTATAGGAGCTTTATTTGTAATAGCTAGAAACTGGAAATAATCCACATGTTCTTCAACTGAAGAATGGATTTAAAAAAAAAAATCTATGGTACATATATATACTGGAATACTACTCAGCCATCAGAAACAAGGAAATCATGCAATTTGCTGCCAAATGGATGGAACTAGAAAAGCTCATCCTGAGTGAGCTAACCCAGACCCAGAAAGATGCACATGGCATCTATGCACTTATAATTAGATTTTAGCCATATAGTACAGGATAACTATACTACAACCAACAGACCAAAAGGAAGAGGAACATAGACTTTGTTACCTGTTAATGAGACACTTTGTCCTAGTGGAGCTGCCACATAGGCCTCCAGTGCAAGAGGAAGCCTTAGCCTTCATATGACTGAAGAACTGAGAGGGCTGAGATGTAGGAACATCCCACACCAGAGGAGTCAGATGGGAGGAGGATGGGTTAGAGGGTGGGAGGATAGGACCAAGAAGGGTGGAGGGAGGGGCTATGATGGAGATGTAACTTGAAGTAATAAATAAATGTAATATAAAAAAGAAACTTTTCACTGGTGGTACTGCCTTGTAGGCTCCCAGTGTATGAGGAGGCTCTTGGTCCTCATATGACTACTGAACTGGGGTGAGGGACTGTTATGTAGGGACAATCCACTCCAGAGGAGTGCAATGGAAGGGTTAGGAGGTAAATGGTGGGAGGGCAGAGCTGGGAAGGGGGGAAAGAGGACAATATGATGGAGATGTAACCTGAAGCAACAAATAAATACATTTATTTATTAAAAAAAGAAAAGAAAAATCCTAAAAACTATTTATCTTAACCAATTATCTATATAAGAAAGAAAATGTAGACTTTCAAATCAGGTTGGTGGCAGGACATACAGAAAGATGTAGTCACAACACCAAGTATTCTTTGATTCCATCACTGTTCAGTGGCTAGCCTGATATCAACAGAGAGAACAATTTCCTTGTATCTTGAAAGTGAAACCTTTTTAAAGACTTTATTTCAATAATGTTGGAACCTTGAGTAATTTTCTGCTTTATTTCATAGCTTCGTTTCAAATGATAAATCTGAGATCTTATCTCAAAAAGAGATAAAAACAATTTAAGGTGCCTTCTTAATACCATGGCAAAAATCTAAAATCAAATCTTGTGATGGTTTTGGTTTAAAAACCATTGAAATGTACCTAAGAAAATAAATCTACATTAGCAGAAAAAGAAGCCAGAGAAATCTTTTATTATAGAGCCCAAATATTTGTATAAATAAATGATAGATATGTGATTGAAGTGGACCACTTCCTCAGAGTTTACTGCACTTGCCTAGTGTTGCTATATTTAAACCTTTAACTAGTAGTTGGAGGTTCAAGATGGAAATGGAGCATTTGTTAGCATGTACATGGCCTAGGGCTTGATTTTCACCAACAGAAAAATAAAGTGCCCCCAGAGGCATTGCAAATACAGCTGTTGTGTCACCTGTGCATCAGTAGGTGGCAGAGAGGAGAGAGGCTATATCTACATTCAGTGTTCTGACCTATGAACATACTGAATGTTCATAGTAGCCTAAGAGTCCCATAGAAAAAAATTAGCACAACTTTGGCACTATAGAGCACAGAAGGAGAGCTAGCCTGTGTTGAACACCATTCCAGCACTAAGCAAGCACCAGATGGGCTCCCAAGACAGGAAGCCAGAAACCAAGGGAGCCCTGCCTGGCCCTGGATAAGACAGTTGTGTGTGAACCAACTCAGAGAGTATGAGTGTGGAAGAACCAGCCCTGCCTTTTGTCTGCTTTGAGGTGGTGTTGGCAGGGAGAGATCCTGTCCATTTGGCCCTCACTACCAGTAGCAGACAGGAGAAAAGGTCCCAATGCGGTCACAAGAGCAGAAGAGCTGAACCCTGCGCCTCACATGCTACAGCACTCAGGAGAGCAGACCCTGCACCTTGCCTGGGCAGCACACTACAGCTGGTCCTGGATGTGGAGGTTGTGGGTGAGCCATCCCTGAAGGAATGAGTGTGGGAGAGCCAGTCCTGTCTTCTGTCGGCTTTGTGGTATTGGCCAGGGAAAGATTCCCTTTACTCTCTTGCCCTTATCACAGGTAGCATGTAGGAGAGTTGGCTCTGATGAGGTCATGAAAACAAGAGAGCCAATCCAACCCGTTACCTGCTACAGCACTCAGGAGAGCAGGCCCTTTAAGTGGGGGTTGCAGCCCCAGAACCAGGGATTTGAGTTGGCTCCCACCATGCGTGAACTGCTGGAGTGCATGACGAGGCCAGTTCCACAAACCCAAAACTATAGGATCTCCATGATACAGGACAATAACAGCATGTCTGAGAAGAGTCCCACTGAGGTTCCAATATGGACAAAGTAGTAGGAGTCAGAGGCCTCATACCAGACCAAGGAATCATTATAATGAACATTTACAAACAAAAACATGTGTACAAAAGGGAATATTGTGGAACACACTGAAACACACTACACTTTCCACAATGAATTTTTTTTATGTAGGAGGGGTTTGCAAGGGTGGAGGGTGGTTCTGAGAGGAGGTGGGAGATTAGAGGGAAAAGGGGCATGGTGTGAAATTCACAAAAGAAAACAAGAACAATAAAAACACTTGGAAAAAAAGAAATAAAGTATCTGTAGCCCATTGAAAATGGAAAAAAAAAATGTAACAGTAAATGATGCCAATTAAATTGTATACTCAGAAAATACTCTTGATGCCTTGCTTTTCATCTGAGGGAAATAATTCTAGGTAATTTTATGGTTCTAAATGAGATATAAAACAGTAAATCTAATGAGGCTAAGTACAGTGCCACCTAGATCATACAAATGGCTATGGTCCAAGCAAAGATTTTTTAGGTAGGTCAAACATACTAACACTACAGGGAAAAAAAGAAAGCCTCATCAATCGAGATACACTGGCATGAAGAACTCCTGGGTTAGGGTAAGAGTGTGTATTTGCCTTAGTGTGTTCAACTCCCTTTTTTTCAACTATCAGAACCAAATAAAAAAGAACACAAAAGTAAGAATGGAGAAGTTAAGACAGCGCCTCTTCTTCACACAAGACTGTTGAGAGAAAAGCAAGCTGCCAGGAAGAAATGAGTAAGGTGGCTGTTCATTTGATATTTAACCATATTGTTTTATGCTTCTGGAAAAAAATAGTGTACTGTATGTTCACACCATAATTTATTTACCCACACATAAATTAATACACATGTAGTTTGTGCTTTGGGGGCAATATGTATATTTATTTTTAAACATTCACAAAATTCTTTGTAGGGATACAAGTTTTTGTTGTGTCTCAAGTAAACACCTAAAAGGATATGTGTTTGTTACAAAAAGTCAGAAAGCTTATTGATGTAGAATTAAATTCCTACAAGCAGTATGTGAGAGAGAGGTTGTTCTATACCTTAACAAACACTGGGTACATTATCTACAGCAGTGACTATGAAGTCCTATCTTACTGTGTTTTATTTCTACTTAAGTGCAACAAAATGTATGAACAACAGAGATCAGAAGCAGAAATTATTTTCAAACATCATGGTTTAGTTGCTTAATCTCTCTATGCCTAAAACTTTTCTCCTCTAATTGTGGCTAATATGAATGCCAACATCAGAAGATAATTTTCAGGATTGGATGCATTAAGTGTATGAAAACTCTAGAATCGTTTCTGAAGCACGAAAAACATACAATGAAGGTATACCAAAAATAAAATTTCTAGACACTTTAACTTGAAAAGTTTAAGACTTTTGCTATGAGGAAACATCATATCTTTGGAAACTATGAGACCTATTGAAAATATTTTATAGTTCTTGGAGATCAAAGAAATAAGGAATAGTGTAGGGTAGTGTAGGAGAAGCATGGCCATCTTTTCTTTCTCCTAATACTCCAGATACAAAGCCTAACAGCAAGGAGAAAAGGGATAGTTTAAACTGGTTTTTATATAGAGATTGGGGAAACTGATTTAAGGCTCCACAGTCCTTGGCAATCTTGGGTTTGGGGTCAATGGTACAAAAGACAGAGGAGAAAAGCATCTCAGATAAAATTTTCAGGGATAAGAGGGGAAGGAATAGCTAGGAAGTATAAGCCTCTTGGCCAGTGCAGGCCCATATGATGAGTCAGGCCTACAGCAAGCTGAAGAGGTTTTGGAGAAGCCCTGAAAATGATGGCTGTATCAAATGAACTGAAGTCAGACTGAATGGAGAGATTAGAACAGTTATATATAGATCAACTGAAAAGACCAAGTTGGTACTAGAAAATTAAACATGGTTTGAGGAAAATGACAGTTTTTGTTCACTAAAAATAGAATCTTTTCTACAATATGTCAGTGCTTCTAACTGTATTGTAAACCCTATCCTCCTCTCTAAAAATCTAGCAAAAAGGAAAAAAGTAACAAAGCCTTCATGGTTATTGATGGACCTAAAACTAAAACTCAGGCAAGCTAGCTCTAGAAAGCATTGTCTAACACTGCTAAAAACACTGTATTATCCATCTCTAAAGACCCTTATGCCTCCCTTGAGTTTCTGTATCCTATGGCCTTTTTAAAATTATTTATTTATTTTATATCCTGATTGCAGCTTCCCCTTCCACCTCTCCTCTCAGGCCCTCCCTCTCACCTCACTCCCCCTGCCTATCCACCCCCCACCCCTTCTCCTCAGAAAAGGGGAGGCCTCCCATGAATATCAACCAACATAAGCATATCAAGTTGCAATAACACTAGGTCTGACTTCTTCTATTGAGACTAGACAAGGTAACCCATGTAGGGGAAAGGGATCCAAATGCAGGCAAAGAGTTAGATACATTGCCTGCTCCCACTTTCAATGTCCCACATAAAGACCCAGCTGTACAACTGCTACATATCTGCAGAGAGCTTAGGTCTGTCTCATGCATGCCCTTTGGTTGACAGTTCAGTCTTTATGAGCCAAACATGCTTTTTACTCACACATAAGTTTATATTAGTCAAAAAGTACTGAATAACCATTCTATAATCCACAGACCCAAAGAAGCTAAGTAACAAGGAGAGCCCAATGGGGCACACTTGAATCTCACTGAGAAGGTGAAATAGATTAGACATGGAGGCAGAGGGAAGGAGGGGACTGTATGGTAGAGGGGGTAGGGATGGGAATATGAGGGATGAGGTGAGGGGAGGATGGAGGAAGAAAATACTGGGAAAGACAATTGGATTATGGGGGGTGCATCTCTGGGACTAGGTACTACAGTAGAAACTCCTAGGACTCTAGGAGGGGGCCTCTAGCTAAAACTCCTAACAATGGGGGATATGGAGCTTAAACTGGCTATCTTCTATAAGCAGTTAAGACTTCCAATGGAGGGATTGGGATACCAACCCAGTCATAAAACCTTTGACCCATGATTTGTCCTGCCTACAAGATGTTCAGGACTAAGATGGAGCAGAATTTGAGGGAAGGCCCAACCAATGACTGTCCCAGCTTGAGATCCATGCCACAAGAGGAAGCCCACCCCTGACACTATTAATGATATTCTGCTATACTTGCAAACAGAAGCCTAGTGTAACTGTTATCAGAGAGACTTCAGCCAGCTTCATTCCATCTGATGGAAACAGATGCAGAAACCCACAGCCAAATATTAAATGAAACTTAGGGAATCCTGTGGAAGAGGGGGAAGAAGGCTTAAAGGAGCCAGAAGAGTCAAGAACACCAATAGAAAACCTTCAAAATTAACCAGCCAGAATCTATAGGGGATAATAGATACTAATCCTATGATGTTTTAATGAATTGCCCGATACTCATTAGGCACTTGAATGCAGATCACTCTTAGCCTGCTCCCCCAAATGTGCTCCTTTCTCAGAAAAGATGATGTCACACTGCAAGGAACCTGTTCCAGATCACATGCCTTGCTCTTCCTGAGCTGTGCCTACTCCTAAGTCTATCCTCTTCTCTCCATTTCTTAATACTTCTGTATAGCATCCAGCCTAGAAGCACTAGGCTTCTACTTCCAGTATTAAGCATCCAATATATTCTTGAAATCTTATCTCTCTACAGATTTAAAATACAAACCTGACAATTATAATCATGATTAAGAATGTAATTACTACTACATCACCATTACTCAACAGAATGGACAGCTCTCTTTCTGGAACAAATTCTTGTCTTGGAGATCCCACTTTTGCTTGCATATCAGAAAACATAGCCAGAGCCTCCCTGCTCTCTCTCTATCTCTCTATCTCTCTCTCTCTCTCTCTATCTATCTATCTACCATATATGTGTGTGTGTGTGTGTGTGTGTGTGTGTGTATGTGTGTGTACATTTATTTTATAAACATAGTTTCCCCACAAACAGCTGTACATCCAATAGTGTAGTACTTGGAAAGTTTCTTGGTAGACAAAAACTTAGATGTGGTATTGAGTCTGGAGAGAAAGGAGGAATAATGCTTGTTTGAGTCATGATTGGATTTCACTAAGCTTATGGGTTCAATATTTTTGTATTGGTGAAATGTATGAGCTTTGGAGTTAAAGTCACGTATCCAGATCTTTGTGACTCTTGGATGTATTAGCTACGTGATCAGAAGCAAATCACTTAGTCTAAGGCTAAGGTTCTTCATTAGTGATAAAGTGTTTAATGAGTATTTGAACGTTCAGCATTTAAGCATTGAATAAAAGAAAAACTTATTTTGAGCTATCATAAAGTGTGATTTTAATTTCAGCCCAGCTGATTCCAGAATCTCAAAGGAACAATACCTCAGTAATATTAACACAGAAGTTTAATTTTAGGGCTCAAGCTCTCTAAATGATACAGAAGTGTACTTTTTGCTGCTAACTTTTCACACATATCTATGTACTGCATATTAGAGCCTTGGTGGGTGTATGGCTTGAATGTAAAATAGCCCCACAGATGCATATGTCTTAACATTTGGTCCCCAGCAGGTGGCATTGTTTTAATAATTGTCACACCTTCCTGTTGTGGAGGCTATCTAGAGGAGATGGGTCACTTGAAGTGGGCCTTTCAAACTTTATTACCCTGCCTAGCCCATATGAGCATACATCAGCCACATGCTCACCTCACATAATCAGAGCCTCTGTAGTTGCCACACCCTCTCCAACATGATGACAGTGCCCAAAGAAATCCTAAGACAAAATCCATCCCCCCTTAATTCATTTCAGTCAGATATTTTATGACAGTTCTAGTAAAATTAATATACCAAGGTTCCTCAGAGCATAAAATTAAACTCAGAAGTCTCTTTTACCTTCCATTCTTAATCAAAACCTAGCAAAGAAAAATAAAATGCTTTGCAAAGTTTTATACCCTAAAAACTACTTACATATCTATTGATCCAAGCCCTGTCTTGTCTCTGTATATGTTATGTGACTCTAGTAACTTGGGTTAGAATAATCTATTTACATAATACATCTGTCCTCTACTTTGTTTTGCATATACTGTTGAAATGATCATAGATCAAATAAATGAGCAATTTGGCCATGAAATTAACTTCTATACAGTTTGAACAAATATGTGCATGCCAGTCACTAGACTTCTGCAATATGCTAACTTTCTTCAGATAAACGATTCAGACATGTGATATATCAATAAAATAGCACACTGCTAATGTTAATGTATAGTTTTAGTCAAAGTAAGCACATCATAAATTCATTTCACTTTGTATCCTACCCCTCTAAATGAAATTTATGAAGCCAATTTTGTATTCCCAGTAGAAACCTCAGTACACCCATGAGAAGATCATTAGGAAGCAGAGAAGATCTTCTAAATTGCTTCTCCTTATTGGATAATTCCTTCTGTGTGCCCTGTGTGCCAGTTGACATTGGCTGATCATCTCTCATCTACTCAATGCCTGATCTTTTGTACCTGATGAAACAGAGAATAGGAAATAACTAACCCCAAATCAACAGCTTACCTATGACTAGACTAGGAGTGCCGGGTTTTCTCCTTGACTCCTGATACAGAGGACAGGGATTCCCACAAATATTTAGATTTGTGGTTTATTTTAAAGCTTTTGTTAATGTATTTTTTCTGTATCAAAAGCTATGGTTAATGTAATATGTGTATGTGTGTATGTGTGTCCCAACATTAATTTTAGGAAAAAGTTGATAAGCCATGAGAAGTCATTCTTTATCATTTCAGCATCATATGAACAGTGACATTTATGCTATCAAAAAAATAGCAACTGAAGAATTTGAGAAAGCCCAGTTGATTATGGAACACTTCTCATTCACTATTATTGCAATCATTGACTGGAACAAAATGTTTGGAAGTTCTTTCACTGATAACTTCCCAGAGCCATATGGATATACCCTTGTATCAGTAGTCCTATCACACACAGAGTGTCAGGACGTGCATGTCCACAGTACTAATTACAAGCTTTTTACTCAGAAAAAAAATATATATCCATGAAATAGCATTTCAATCAAGAGGATCATTTTTCATTTACATATAGTACCACACTAGAGGATGATGTGATCATTACAAGATAAACTGTAATGAGCACTCAAAAAGTAAACCTGCATTAGAAAAGGGGGGTCTAGAAAGTTGTACACAGCATAGCTGAATATATTATAAAACTATGCATCCACATTCTTAAAAATAATCTCAAAGTATGCTTATGAAACCAACCAGGAATTATCACTGATAGATGGAGGGAAGGAGACATTTGGCTTCTACTCTATACTGTAATTTATTATAGGGAGCTGATGGGGTGGTGCTAAGCATTCTAAATGTTAATTAATAGGTCCTGCTTGCTGTCTGTTACTTACATTGTCTATGATTAGTTAAATAAATGGTGAGGTCTGGAGATTGGGCAAAGACAGCAGTAGGCAGGACTAAGGTGCACAGGCTTCTGAGACAGAGAGCATCTTGGGAAGAAAATGCTCCAATAAGAAGCCAGGAGCAAGCAAGGAGTACACAGACCATGGGTTAGAGAAAAGAAGATCATTCCACTTGGCCTGGAACATTGGCATAACATGGAGAATAGCAGTCCAAAGGGACATATTTGGGTAATAGAATTATGAGCTAGCTTAGATGGGCTAGGTTTGCACAATTCAGGCCAAGGCTTGTATATGCTCATTTATAATGGTGGGATAAGGATTACCACCACCAACCAATTAAATATAACATAAACACTAGTAAATAATTTAATTAATTCTTTATACAAATGGCGCCCAAAGTGTCGCAATTAGAATCCATACTTACAGCCTGAGAAGGCCTGGGTGAAAGGTGGTTTCTTAGCTAAAGAGCAGGGAACCGAACCTGAATGTATTTCAAAGGTGCAGCTCCCTTAATAAAAGGTACTGTCTTGTAGCAAAGATGGAGAGCTAAGGCTGTCTTTATGTGCTAAAATACCAGCAGCCATTGAGATGAATTAGGGAATGGAATTAACTGCCTAGATTTAAAATGGAGGAATTCATAATGTGTCAATACGTTTGGATTCCAATTGAGTTTATTTCTCTTAGCATGCACATGATTTTTACAATGACAATTGTGTTTCTATATATCCTTTTTGAGAAAGATCTGACTAGAATAGGCTTAGAGAAAAGGATTTACAAATGGAATGCTAAGTTACCAACAATGACAATGGGGGAAGGAGGAAGTGCCTTCCTGATAGTTAAGACAAAATTGATGGCAGGTGGAGCTCAGAGTTCCCTGACTACTAGGTGCTTGTCAGGACTATCTGGGAAAGGCCCACCAAGGAAATGCAGACACAGCTAAATTCAAGGAATAATGAACACAATTATGATATAGGATGGCAGAGTTAGACCAAGACTTTTGGAATGTTCTTGTTTCTTTGTGTGATTTTTGTTTAGATGTCTTTGATTTTCCTATATCGGGAAGTAGAAGGGATATTTTTCTGGTTTAGCATTGCTAAAACATAAGAGATTTTTGAAGATTTTGGGCTGAATTTGAAATGTCACTATAGTTCACAGTTCCTCTCTGGGTTTACAGAGTTACTAATATCTGGGATTTTAAGTGAAATATTTGAGCAGGATGGTACTGGCATACATTCTTTATTCCATAACACCAGAGGAAGAAACAAGCAGATGTCTGAATTCTAGACCAGCCTGGCTTAAACAATGAAGGCAGGGTGGGAACCCTGCTGATAAGATAAGGCTGCTTACTAAAGACAGTTTAGAATTCAAAAATGACACATTTTTCCTTGATGTTAAGTTTAATTATGTCCTTACTGATCTAATGGAAAAATACACAAAATCTCAAATTTATGTAAAGAGAAAGGGGTCACAAGCCAGTCTCCTTAGGTATGAGGCTCCCACTGGAGAACTGGTTTCAAGAGGCATTTTGCTCCTAAAAGAGATATGTTAATAACTGGGTGTGGTGGTACATACCTTTAACCCCAGCACATGGGAGGCAGAGGCAGGCTGATCTCTGTGAGCTTCAGGCTAGCCTGGTCTACAAAGTGAGTATAGGACAAGGATATACAGAGAAATTCTATCTCAGAGAGAGAGAGAGAGACAAAGAGAGAGAGAGAGAATTCTGTTAATCAATGTAAGGACCTAGAGTTAGGTCCGGGAAGAACATGCAAACTGCATGCCTCCCACAACCAACAGTTAAGAAAAGCTAACATAAAATAGCATACCATGCTATTCTGAATCAATCTCCTTAAGAATGGGACTCTCATGGGAGAACTGGAACTCAAACTAATACAAAATGGTTTAATCAATGTTATTGTTTAATAAGGGTAATTCAATTATTTAAATTCATACCTTGATCTCAAAACTTGAGAGACAAGGAAAAGACAGGTTCCTTGTATGTTCAAGGCCAATCTAATCTATAGAGCTCTACAGAGCAAATGAAGACACCCCCCAAGCTACAAAGAGAAATCCTGTCTCAATAAGGATAGATATCCACATAGAAAGTAAATTCCCAAAGAAAGGAGAACAGGAGAAAAAATATAAGTGTATACCTTTGATCCCAAAACATGGGAGACAAAGACAGAGACAGATAGGTTCCTTTTGAGTTTGAGGCCAACCTAATCTACAAAAAGCCAGAACAACACAGAATAAACCTGTTTTAATCAATTAATAAATTATTTCAACTGTAGAGGAGAATACTTAAACTCCATACAGTCCTAAGCTATATTTTCAATTTAAAATAAATTATATATAGCATATATATGTAATACTATTACATGTCATCTTTTTTATATGGATTTAATGGAAACTTACAAATGTCTTTCTTCTGTTCAAACAAAGAACAGAAGATATTCCTTAATTGATTTGTGCATTCTGCACATCCAAGGCATTTGGTAATTGCAGAACTATATGTTACTTGTGAGAAATTGTATGTTTTCAGAAAAAAGTGACTATACACCAAAGAAGACAAGACAAGTAGCCAAAATGATCCAGCTTCACAGACTGCCTCAATAGCTGTTTACTCCAAAATCTGCATCCAGAACAATTTTAAACAGCTTGCTGAGATGGTCCAGCCTCAAAAACTGTTCCAGCCAGGACTTCAATAAAGCCCTGAACCTTCCTACCCAAATTCCAGCTTCGGACTACAAATTGCTCAGGACATTCAAATTGCTAAGCACATAGTGACTGGACAACAAATGTTACTATTAAATTAATTAAGCATTTTTTTACATTTTATTTGGGCCCCCAAACAGGTTTTCTACATTCCAATTCGGCAGGAAGGAGTTTTAAGAGAGCAATGATGTCCCATTCTCAAAAAGTGGGGTGGATGATTCTTTGGTCACTTCATGGGTTATAGATGTTGTTATAGATATGGTCTTCTTAAGCAAGGTGTATGAGGTTAGACTCAGGTATTTCTCTCTTTATCCTTCTTTCTCTCTTATATAGGGGGAGAAGACATGAAAAGAAAAAAAAGGTGGAATATGGATATATAATATAGAATTGATAAGATAAAAGGATAGATTATTGAATCTACTCCTATAGATCCTTGTTATTAATACAAAATTTAGGTTATTGACATATGAGAATAATAGGAAAAAAGGTAGATTATTGAATCTACTCCTATACATCATTGTATATTGATACAAAATTAAGGCTATATTTTGATTAGGTATTGTATCTATGTAATTCTTAAAATTGCAATGTGAAGTTCTAGTCCTTTTGACAGCAACTATCACAAACTGTTTAGGATATTAATAGATATTGATTAAGTTAGTTAATCTCAGATGTTTTCTAAGTTAATCAGATATTAAGTTGTTAGAGACAAGCAATATTTGATTACTCAATGGATATGGATAGATGGTTTTCAAAAACTTCAAGAGATCTGTAGAATATGACATTTAAAATATTTTTATTATATTAAAAATATTTATTGATATGAAAATGTCAGCTCCTGACAGTTCCCAATGGGCTTGGAAGGAGACAATAAGCATCAAAAATCCCATCAGGAGATAATTCTTACTGGGCAGTAATGCCCCTGCTCTCTCAACAGACTATATACAGTCCAAAGATGGACCAAAGCTTCAATGCAGGTAAATTGATGGCCTGGTTCTGCAGAGACAGAATGGGTAAATCTTATTTCCTGCTCCAAAACTAAGTCTTTGATATATGCTTGGCCAGAAGGCTGAAGATGGTGCTCCAAAGGTATTGAGAGATATTTGGGACTGTGTATGCAGCAAACTGTCATCTTTTCTTTTTGGAAGCTGCTCTTCTGTGCTTCCTACTCACTTAAATAATAATTTACCCCTTCTTATGTCTTTGATGGGGTTGAAGGCATAATAATTATAAAATTTCAATTAAACTTGAGTTCTTTAGGATTTAAGAAGATATTTTCAAGTCTAAATAAAATCTTTAGGTTTACAAATATAGGATATGATAGAAAATATCTAAGTTCAGAACTTTAGACAAACCAAGATAGATGATTTTTTTCTTCTTCAAGATTGCCTGATACTTGTAACAGTAAATTTTTATTTATCACACATATTTATTAATACTTAACAATTACCTAACAGTTGTCTATAAAATTCCTAAATCCTAAACCCAAACCTTAACTCTGAAACCTAACACCTAAAACTTCTTAGTACTATAATACAAACATTTAACATTAGCCTAAGTTTTCTCAAAAGGATATTTTTCTCTGAGCATGGGTCCTGATAGATGGCTGGTCTTCATACAATTTTTCAGTTTTAAAGTCTCTTAAAGTCTCTGAATTTCATCCCATGACCTTTGTGGTCTTAGACCAATTAACATATGAAAGTTTCCCAAGTGGCTCACCTATTCAGATGCTTATGGCCTGCAAAGACCAGAAGTCTTGGAGCTCCACATCTAAGCACTTCAGAATCTCAGGGAGAATCCATCTCTTCTCCAGACCCAAAACAGGTCAGTATCAGAGGGTGAAACTTTCCAATGAGATTGTGATGTGCATTTTTCCACCAATCAAGGAAAATGTTTGTGTAAGTCAGAACAGGAGAGAAAGAGAGAACCCTCCATCCACGTGAATCCTGCCTTAAATATCTTCACCTGGTGGCCGAAGCTTTCATGCAATTTTCAAGTTATGTCCCTGGGCTCAGTCTTTTTCAAAAAAGCTTTTTGCAGAGGGGTGTGAATTCACAGGAGGTACACAGATGTGGGCAGGTGCCTCAGGACATGTCATTCAGATGCTTTTTGCAGACAGCTGTGAAATGACAGCAGACCTCCAGAGGGCGGGCACCTCAGGTGGCATGTCCTGCCCCTAGCCCTAAGATCAAAGAGGTCCTGGGCCTTGGTGCATTCCCAAGGACATGTAAGTCTTTTATCTTAAAGGCCAGCCTTATTCCAAGTTCCCTATGCTATTATATGCTAACACTAAACCTACCACAGATACATATAGGCTAAACTTATGTATGTAACTTATGTAAACTTATGTATGTATGGGTTAAAAAAATTAGCCTTTTTATTACACAAGAGAAGGGAATTAATGGGATAGTGTTAATCATTCTAAATGCTAATTGGTCCTGCTTGCTGTCTGCTACTTACATTGTCTCTGATTGGTTTAATAAATGCTGAGGCCTGGAGATTGGGCAAAGACAGAGGTAGGCAGGACTAAGGTGTGCAGGCTTCTGAGACAGAGAGCACCTTGGGAAGGAGAAGCCAAAAGCAGGAAGTAGGAGGACATATGCCATGGGGTACATCTACACAATGGAATACTACTCAGCTATCAGAAAAAAAAAAATGAAATCATGCAATTTGGACTCAAATGGATGGAACTAGAGAAACTCATCCTGAGTGAGCTAACCCGGACTCAGAAGGATGCACATGGCATCTATTCACCTATAATCAGATTTTAGTTGTATAGTACAGGATAACTATACTACAACCAATGCATCAAAGGGAACATGAACATAGACTTTTTCCTGTCAATGAGACACTTTGCCCTAGTGGTGCTGCCTTGTAGGTTCCCAGTGTATGAGGATGCTCTTGGCCCTCATATGACTGCTGAACTGGGGCGGGGGACTGTTATGTAGGGACACTCCACTCCAGAGAGTAGGATGGAAGGGATAGGAGGTAGAGGGTGGGAGAGCGGGACATTGAAAGAGGTCACTGTGATGGAGATGTAACCTGAAGTAATAAATAAATATTGAAAAAACAAATAATAAAAATAAAAAAGAAGATCATTCCACATGGCCTGAAACATCGGCATAGCGTGGAGAATAACAGTCCAAAGGGACATATGTATTTATGGGATCATATTTGGGTAATAGAATTTTGAGCTAGCTTAGATGGACTAGAATTGTACAATTCAGGCCAAGGCTTGTTAAAATCCATGTGGTATCTGTGTGCTCATTCATACTGGTGGGTTAAGGATTAACAGCCACTGAACCAAATAGATATAATCTAAATAGTGGTTAGACAATTTAATTTGCCAATTTTTTTCTACAGGGAGCATTGATTTGTTTATACAGATGAAAATTATTTCAGACATAATATAAAATATGAAAGGATTTTCATGTTTAAATGTTTAAGAACAAAGTCAACCACCCCTTATAATAAAAGTACTGGAGAGATTAAGGATGTAAGAGACTTACCTAAACATAATAAAGGTAATTTACAGCTACCATGTAGTCAACATCAAATTAAATGGAGAGAAGCTCAAAACAATTCCACTGAAATTAGGATCAAGACAGGGCCATCCACTCTTTCCATATCTATTCAACTTTGTACTTGAAGTTCTAGCAGAAGCCAAAGACAACTGAATATCAAGGGGATACAAATTGGAAAGGAAGAAATCAAGGCATCATTATATGCAGATGATATGACAGTATATGTAAGTGGCCCCAAAAATTCTACTAGATAACTCTTTCAGCAAAGTGACTGGATAAAAATTAACAACAACAACAAAAAAGACAGTATCCCTTCTATATATAAATGATGAACAGGCTGAGAAAGTAATCAGGGGAAACAGCACTCTTCATAACAGCAAAAAATATTTATATAAAATATATTCAGGTTACTCTAACAAAGCAAATGGAACACCTGTTTGACAAGAACTTCAAGTCTTTGAAGAGAGAAATTGGAGAAGATATCAGAAGATGGAAAGATGTTTATGGATTGTTAGGATTATCCTAATAAAATGGTCATCTTACCAAAAACTATCTACAGATTCAACATAATTCCCATCAAAATTCCAACACAATTCTTTACATAACTTGAAAGAAAATACTCAACTTAATAAAGAAAAACAAAAACATTCCAGATAGCTAAAACAATCCTATAAAATAAAAGAACTTCCAGAAGTTCTTTATTCTGGAAACCATCCCTGGTTTCAAGTTGTACTACAAAGCAATAGTAATACAAACCACATATTGACATAAAAACAGACAGGAATCAAATTAAAAACAGAGAAGTATACCAACACACATATGGACACATGATTTTTGACAAAGAAGTCAACATCATATAATGGAAAAAAGAAAGCATCTTCAACAAATGGTGCTGGACCAACTGGATGTCTGCAAGTAGAAGAATGCAAGTAGAACCATATCAATCATCCTAAACAAAACTCAAGTCCAAGTGGATCAAAGACCTCAACAAAAAACCAGATACATTGAACCTGATAGAAGAGAAAGTGGGGAATACTCTTGAACTCATTAGCATGGGAGACAACTTCCTGAACAGAATACCAATCACACAGATACTAAGATCAACAATTAATAAATGGGGATCTCATGAAACTGAAACATTTCTGTAAGAATGTTTAAAAGGACACCATGAAAATGACAATATGGAAGCCCATGTAATAGGAAAAGATCTGCACTAACCCCACATCTGACAGAAGACTGATATCTAAAATATATAAAGAACTCAAGAAACTAGACATCAACAAACTATATAACCCAGTTTTAAAAATGGGATGCATATCTAAACAGAGAATTCTCGACAGAGGAATTTCTAATGGCTGAGAAGCACTTCAAGAACTGTTCAGCCCGGGATACCCCAACCTTCATCCTCAGGACCACTCAGGTTGGATTTCTCTCTTTCACTGTCCCCACATCCCTCAAGCCGACCACCACTCTGGGACATGCGCAGCTCACCTGAGCTGAGAGCTGTGCCCCAAGCTACACTGTACCTTCCCTGCACCTCTGGAGGTGACAAGGCCTCATTCACCAGGCGCATCCAACTCCATTTTCCTGACCCCACACCAACTCGGGTCTCTAGGCATTAAACCCCAACACCTAGATTAGATATCCCCCCTCCCCCAACCAACCCTCACTCCCCTCAAAATCCTGGGATTTTCCCATCTGCTCTGAACTGGGGACAGTTCCCCCATGTGTCATCTTCTGGACCTGCACTACCTGGCCTTCATCATCAGGACCACTCAGGATCATTCAGGACCATTCAGGACCACTCAAGACTATTCAGGAACATTCATACAGTGCTTCTGGATGAGAGGCTCAGTTTGAACCTGGGATTTCCAGAGAGAAACTTGAGAGGTACACAATGACAGAACTGAAGTCTATGCTGCCTACAGTCTATACCCTACCAATCCCCATGAATATCTCTAAGAAGACCAGCTGGATCTCAGGAATCTCCAGGCTGGGAATAACACCTCACAAGACAATCCTTGACCTGAGATCCTAGTTAGGATCCTAGTGTCCCCAGTTGGGACACAGCAAGAAGGGGTGAGCTGTATGAGAACCACTGAAAAAGCACTCAACACAAGGTCCCACCCAGCCTGTGGAGAGCTACAGATCACCAAGATTACAAGGCCCCCACACCAAAGTGCCTTCCTTGGTATCAAGCCCAGAAGACACTAGGAACAAACAGAACAAACAGCTAAGGAAAACCAGATGGCTAAAGACCAGCAAAAGAACAGAAATGACAAAAGTCAGGGAAATATGACTCCAACAAAATTCAGCTATGCTAGTACAGCAAGCTCTGACCATCCAAACACAGTTGAAACACAAGAAATTGATGACAAATCTATACTTATGAAAATGCTAGATATGCTAAAAGGAGAAAATTAATCCCTTAAAGAATGTTAAGAACACACAATTCTACAGATGAAAGCAATGGAAAATTCCATTAAAGACAACCAAGCTAACTCAGTCAAACAAGAATGGGAAGGAGACAAAGCTATGAAAGAATTGCAGGAAAAGACAACCAAATTGGAGCAGAAAAATTTCTAAAACAGTTTAAGACCTGAAATTTGGAATGGAAGTAATGAAGAAAACACAAGCAGAGACAATCCTGGGGGTGGAAAACCAAGAAAAGAGAATAGAAACTACAGACATGAGTATCACCAATAGGATACATGAGATGGAAGATGGAATCTGAAACGTGGAAGATTTGACTGAATAAATCAGTACAAAAACCAAAGAAAATGAGAAATATTAAAAAGTCCTCAACCATAACATCCAAGAAATCAAGGACTCAATTAAAAGATGGAACCTAAGGCATAGATGGAAGAAAAGATGCCAGACTCCAAGGACAAGAAAACATTTTCGACAAAATCATAGAAGAAAATTTCCCAGACTGAAAGAAAGAGATACCAGTAAAATTCCAAGAGGAATACAGAACACCAAATAGATTAGACTAGAAAAGAAATTCCTCTCGCCGTAAAATAATTGAAACTCCAAATGTATAGAACAAAGAAAGAATATTAAAAGCTGTAAGAGAAAAAGGTCAAGTAACATATAATGGTAGACCCACCAGAATTACACCTGACTTTTCCTCAGAAACTTTAAAATCCAGAAGGGCTTGGTAAGAAGTCCTACAAGCCCTAAGAGAACACAGGTGCTAGACCAGACTACTATACACAGCAAAACTTTCAATCACCATAGATGGAGAAAACAAGATAAAACAAAACAAAACCAAATTCAAACAATTATGTATCCACAAATCCAGCTCTATATAAGATCCTAGAAGGAAAATTCCAACTGAGAGAAGGTAAAGTAACTACACCCAAGAAAACAGAGGAAACAAATAACTCCACTGCAACTAAGCCAAAAGAAATGCACAAGCACACTACCACCACCTACATAAAAATAGCAGGAAATAACAATCTATGGTCTTTAATATCCCTCAACATCAATTGACTCAACTCACCAAAAAAAAAAAAAAAAGACAAAGGCTTACAGAATGAATCCATAAACACGACCCATCATTTTGCTGAATACAAGAAATGCACCTAACTCATCAGCAAAGATAGACTTTACCTCAGAGTAAAGGGTTTGGAAAAGTTTTTCTGATCAAATAGTCCAAAGAAGCAAGCTAGAATAGTCATCTTAATATCCAATAAAATCGACTTTCAACCAAAATTAATCAAAAAAGATTCTACAAAGAAGTAGGGGAAAGGGAACTACAAAGAGGAGAAAGGGCTACAAAAAAGAAAGCAGTTGCTACTCTATTGACTGCTGGTGCCCCCCCCCCCAAACTGCTGTTTGTTCTTCATGCTACTGTCTCCTGGTTTACTGGACTTCTACTGAGCCTAGTATTTCCTCCAAAGAACCCAACGACCCTAATCAACAGGAAGTACCTCAAAGAGACATACCTCCCTTATCCCTCTAACCTTCTTTCTCTCCTACTTAGTGTTGGGGGGTTGGGAGGAACAAGGGGTGAAAGTGAGGTAGAGGTATTAAGTACAGTAAAAATAAATTAGAGTGTATAATATAGTACAAAAATAATAAAAAGCTACTTGTGAGCAGCCCACATTTGTAAAAGAGACACTACTAGAGCTTAAACCACACATCGATTCCCACACACGAATAGTGGAAGACTTCAACACCCCCCTCACACCAATGGAGTGATCATAGAGACAGAAGCCAAACAGAGAAATAAGGAGACTAACAGAGGTCGTGAAGAAATGGACCTAACAGATATCTATAGAACATTTCACCCAAACACAAAAGAATAAAGCTTCTCAGCACCTCCTGGGAACTTCTCCAAAACTGACCATATAGTCAATCACAAAGTAAGCCTCAAAAGATACAAGAAAATTAAAATAACCCTTTGTATCTTATCGGACCACCATGGATTAAAGCTGGAGTACAACAACAGAAATAACAAAGAGCCTACACATTCATAGAAACTGAACAACTCTCTACTCAGTGACCAATGGGTCACGATCAAATAAAGAAGGAAATCAAAGACTTCCTAAAATTCAATGAAAACAAAGGCACAACATACTCAAACCTATGGGACACAGTGAAAGCAGTGCCAACAGGAAAGTTCATAGCACTAAGAGCCTTCAAAAGAAAGTAGAAACAGCTCATATTAACAACTTAACAGGAAATACTAGAAAACAAAGAAGCAAACACTCCCAAGAGGAGCAGATGGCAGGAAATCATGAAACCCGGGGCTGAAATCAATAACTTAGAAACAAAGAGAACAATACAAAGAGTCAACAAAACTTAAGAGTTGGTTCTTAGAAAAAAATCACAAAGTAGACAAACCATTAGTCAAACTAACAAAAAGGTAGAGGGAAGATACCTGAATCAACAAAATCAGAAATGAAAAGGGAGAAATAACAAGAGACATTGGGAAAATCCAAAGAATCTTTAGGTCTTCTTTGGAATCTTTAGAATACTTGAAAAGCCTGTACTCCACGAAATTGGAAAACCTAAATGAAATGGATAATCTTCTTGATAGATTCAATCTACCAAAGTTAAATCAAGATCAAGTTAACATTTAAAAAGTCCTATAAGCCCTAAGGAAATAGAAGCAGTCATTAAAATTTCCCCGTCCCCCCAAAAAAAGCTCAGGGCCAGATGGATTCAGCACAGAATTCTACCAGACCTTCAAAGAAGAGTTAATGCCAATACTTTTCAAGCTCTTCCACAAAATAGAAACAGGGGAACAGAGCAAAACTCATTCTATGACACGACAAATATCCTGATTCCTTATCCACACAAAGACCAAATGAAGAAAGAGAATTTCAGACCAATTTTCCTTACAAACATAGATGCAAAATACTGAATAAAATACTTACAAACTGAATCCAAGAACACTTCAAAAGTATCATACACCATGATTAAGTAGGCTTCATCCCAGGAATATAGGGTGGTTCAACATAAGAAAATCCATTAATGTAATCCACCATATAAACTAACTAAAAGAAAAAAAAATGTGATCAATTCACTAGACGCTGAAAAAGCATTTGACAAAATCCAACACCCTTTCATGCTAAAAGTCTTGGAGAGAACTGGCATACAAGGACCATACCTACAAATAATAAAGGCAATATACAACAAGGGCAACATCAAATAAAATGGAGAGAAACTTAAAGCATTTCCCCTAAAATCAGGGACAAGGCAAGACTGCCCACTCTCTCTGTATTTCTTCAACATAGTACTTGAAGTTTTAGCTAGAGCAATGAGAAAACTAAAGGAAATCAAGGGGATACAAATGGAAAAGAAGAAGTCAAAGTGTCCCTATTTGCAGATATGATAGTATACATAAGTGACCCCAAAAATTCCACCAGAGAACTCCGACAGATGAAAAACTCCTTCAGCAAGGTGGCTGGATACAAATTAATTTTTAAAAAATCAGTATCCCTTTTCTACACAAAACATAAAAGGACTGAGAAAGAAATAAGGGAATCAACACCCTCTGCAATAACCACAAATAATACAAAATACCTGGGGGTAACTCTAACCAAGCAAGTGAAAGACCTGTACTACAAGAACTCCAAGTCCCTGAAGAAAGAAATTGAAGAAGATACCAGAAGATGTTTGTTTGATCGTGTGTGTATCTCTCTCTCTCTCTCTCTCTCTCTCTCTCTCTCTCTCTCTCTCTCTGTGTGTGTGTGTGTGTGTGTGTGTGTGTGTTGCTTTTGTTTTTTCACCTGGAGATAGAACCCAAGGCTTCATGCATGCCAGACAAGTGCTCTACCCATGAGTATAATAGACATGCTTAGCTCAACAGTTCCTATCTATCTATCTATCTATCTATCTATCTATCTATCTATCTATCTATCATCTATCCATCCATCCATCCATCCATCCATCTATCTATCTACCTATCTATCTATCTATCTTTGTTTGTGTGTGATATATGCACGTGTGTGTATGTGTGCATGTGCATGTGTGTGTGTGTGTGGCCATCTAACCAAAAGCAATACACAGATTCAATGCAATTCCTATCACAATATCAGCACAACTATGTACAGACCTTGAAAGAACAATTCTTAAATTCATATGGAAAAACAAAACAAAACAAAAAAACAGAATAGCTAAATCAATCATGTACAATTACAGAACATCTGGAGGTATCACCATCCCTGACTTCAAGATGTACTACAGAGTAATAGTAATAAAAACAGCATGGTACTGACATAGAAACAGACCAGTTGATCAATAGAATTGAATCAAAGACCCAGAAGTACATCCGCACCCCTATGATCACCTAATTTTTGAAAAAGAAGCCAAAAACATACAATGGAAAAAGCAAAGCATCTTCAACAAATGGTACTGATCTAACTGGATATCAATATGTAGAAGAATGCAAATAGACCCATACTTATCATCCTGCACAAAACTTAAGTCTAAGTGGTTCAAAGACCTCAAAATAAATCTGGGCACACTAAAATTAATAGAAGAGAAAGTGGTGAAAAGCCTGGAACTCATTGTAACAGGTGGCAACTTCCTGAACAGAACACCAATAACTCAGGTGCTAAAACAATCAATCAATAAATGGGATGTTATGAAATTTAAAAGCTTCTGTAAGGCAAAGGACACTGTCCTTAGAACCAGAATGGCAGCCTACAGACTGGGAAAAGATCTTTACCAACCCAACATCTGACAGAGGACTAATATCAAAAACATACAAAGAGTTCAAGAAATTAAATACCAAAAAATCAAATAACCCAATCAAAAAATGGGGTATAGAGCTAAACCAAGAATTCACAAAAGAGGAATCTCTAAAGGCTGAAAGGCACTTGAAGAAATGCTCAACATCTTTGGTTATCAGGGAAATGCAACTCAAAATGACTGTGAGATTTCATCTCACACCTGACAGATGGCTAAGATCAAAAACTCAAATGATAGCACATGCTGGTGAGGATGTGGAGAAAGGGGAACATTCCTCCATTGCTAGTGGGCATGCAAACTTGTACAACCACTTTGGAAATCAATCTGGAGATATCTTAGAAAACTGGGAATATTT
The DNA here is from genome assembly GCA_907164525.1 of Lophiomys imhausi. Lineage (NCBI taxonomy): Eukaryota > Metazoa > Chordata > Mammalia > Rodentia > Muridae > Lophiomys > Lophiomys imhausi. Next base: position 13,577,560 of record CAJQZJ010001969.1, read on the forward strand.
CTACTTCAAGACCCACCCATAACATTCTTGGGCATATATCCAAAAGATTCTTCACCAAACCACAAGGACATTGCCTCAACAAGGTTCATAGCAGCTTTATTTGTAATAGCCAGAAACTGGAAAGAACCTAGATGTCCTTCAACCAAAAAAAAAAAATGGATTAAAAAAAAAACTGTGGTACATTTATACAATGGAATACTACAGAGCTATCAGAAGAAACAAGGAAATCATGCAATTTGAAACCAAATGGATGGATCTAGAAAAACTCATCCTAAGTGAGCTGACTTAGTCCCAGAAAGATAAGTATGGTATGTATTCTTTTGTAAGTAGATATTAACCATATATCAAAGGACAACCATCCTACAACCCACAGACCCAAACAGATAGAAACCTAGCATAACTATCCTAGGAAAAACTCGATCCAGCAGTAAGTCATGAAACCTGTTACAGGTCAGTTGAACACTTTACCCTAGATCAGGGATTTCTCTGTTTTTCTTTTCTCTATCCTTCCTTCTCTCCTATGTAGGGGGTAAAAGACTTGAGAAAAATGGGATATAGACATATTATATGAATGTGAAAGAAAAAGGGACAGATTATTGAATATGCTCTTATATGTTTGTATATTGATACAAATTTAAGATTATATTTGGCCACATCAGTATTGTTATTTGTATACTGATGCAAAATTAAGGTTAAACCTCTTTAAGTTATTGAACCTAGGTAACTCTTAAAAATGCATTGTGAAGTTTTGGCCCATTGATAACAACTGTCACAAATTGTTTAGGATAATAAAGAAATGCAAAGTAATAGTCATTCAAACATTTCATTTGGTTAGGTACTAGCATAGTTTATCATCGATGTTTTCTCAGTTAACTGGAAATCAAGTTGCTAAGAGACAAGCAACATTTGCTTATCCAAATATACAGAGATAGATAGTTAGTCTTCAAAAATCTCAAGAGATCTGTATAATTTGTCATTCAAGAAGGTTTGTTAACTTAAGATTTTTTTATATTGAGACATGTCAACTCCTGACAGCATCCCCTATTCTACTCCAAGTACAGGATGAGCATCGAAGAATCTCCATTTGGAGATGGATGCATTAGTGGCAAGCCTATCATTGGGCAAGAAAAATCTCTTGCTTCAACTGCAGACAGAATGCTGTGCCAAAAAGGACAAAACTTGGAAGCAAGTAAGTCGGCAACCTAGCTCTGCCACTACAGGGCAGGCAAGTCCTCCTGCTTTACAGTTAATGTCTGTCAGAGATACTGGGCCAAGAGGCTAAAGATAGATGCTCTAATGTATGGAGAGATATTGGGGACTGTCCAGGCATCCAGTTATGTCTCATTTCTTAGTTTTCAAAGCTGCTATCTCTGCACTTCCTGTATAATCAGATATATTTATTCTTCTCAGGTCTCTGATGTAGTTGAAGACTAGATAGTTACAGTCTCATAGTTAAAATTTAAGTTGTTTAGAAGTTAAAATGATGTTCTAGGTCTAAGAAGTTGTTTTGAAGTTGGTAATGCAAGTTAGAATGGAAAATGGGTTAGGTATAGAACTTTAAACTCATGGAGATAGATAGATAATAGAATATTAATATGAGTTGCCAAATACATATGGACTAGACATTGGGAATATAATACCTTATAATTTTCATAATTGTAGCCTAATTATTCAAAAAAAGAATTATATGTTCTGGAAGAAGGGGTAGGGGGTGGGAGGATGGGGCCAGGAGAGATGGAGGGACGGAACTGTGTTGGAGGTGTAACTTGAAGTAATAAATATATTTTTAAAAAAAGAAGTTGATAAGATAGGAGATGTCATTTCAGCTATCAGATGAACAGTGACATTTCTGCTGTTAGATGACAGGTACTGCAAATTTGAGAAAACTCAGTTGGTGAAAGAACCCTTCTCATTCACTATTATTACAATCATTAACTGGAACAAAATGTTTGGAAGTTCATTTGCTGATATCTTTCCAGCATATCTGAATGATAATGCTCCATAAATACTATATAAAGCAGGTAAATTCAGATACACAAATTTAAAATTGATAATCAGGAATGAAAGGAAAATTAGAGTACTTTTTAAAAGTAAATTCTGAAAATAGATTAAATCATATAGAAAAATATAATTGTTTTTAAAGTTGAGCATTCTGTAAGACAGTTATAAAAATTTTTCACCATGAAGTAAACAAAAATATAGTTCTATAAATGGACAGACTAGCACACTTCAGCCATTCCATTTTAAACAGAAGTTTTCATCTTAAAAAGTGATTGCTCAGCCTCAGTACAAGTGGAAGCTCTTGGCCCTCACATGACTGAAGAACTGAGTGAGTATGATATGTGAGGGCCCACCTCATCTGAGGAGATGGAGACTACCAAGTAGAGGAATAAAGAGGGAGGGATGGGACGGAGGAAGGGAGGGATGGAGGGAGAGGCCAGGAGGGGAGGAGGGGGGAAATTATGTTCTAGAAGTAACTTGAAAAAACAAAATAATATTTTTTAGAAAAAAGTTAATAAGCTTAAAAATAAAATAAAAATACAATACAAAATTTTCAAACTATAATTTACCAAAGGTATACTTGCCTTACTGGCATGAAAGGAAAAATGCCCTAATTTCAGATTGGAATGTTAGACTGCAGGTTGCCACATAGCTTACACAAACTTGATACCAGCTTAAAAGTTTTTGTTGCAGATATAAAGGATATTTTCATGGTATGGCATTAAAATCAGGTAAGAGGTTTAAAATGCTGTAGATAAACTAAAGGTTACTACAGTTCAACCTAGTTTTCTAAACCTCCAAGAGCTCAAAAAATTTGGAGCTAAGGTAAAATAAGAAGCGTGGTGTTAGCCCATGCCTTTAACTCCAGCAGAGACAGGAGGCTCACTATAAAGTTAGCTGTCTTATTAATCCTAGACTTACAAGGAACAGGGTGGTGATGGTACACACCCTTAATCCCATCATTTGAGAGGGATACACTCTTAATCCCAACACATTAGAGACAGAAACTGGCAGATCTTAAAGTTCAATGCCAGCCTGCCACAAAGAAAGCTCTAAATAGAGAAAAACTTCAATCCAGCAGTGGTGGTGCACATCTTTAATCCCATCAGTTGGGAAGCACATGTCTTTGATCCCAATACTTAGAATGCAAACACAGACACATAGGATTTGCAAGGATTTAAATTTAAAAGCTACTCACAAAAGGCATGCTGAAATTCAAAGTGAATTGTCCTTTGAGTCTCAAAATATACACACTTAAAGGTTTGTTTAGTTGTAAACTATCAAAATATTTTTTAATCTCAATGAAATATAATACTTTCTTTATTGTCAAAAAACCAAATTTGCTTCAAGAAAAATATTACCTGTCACCACCGCCCCAAAGTAGTGTCCCACAGTTAGGAATAGGGCCAGGCTCTGTTCTTATCTTTCCAGGAGATTTAAAGCGTTCATCTTAGGAATCTAGGGAAAACTGGACAACTGAAACCTCAGAAGAAAACAGATCAGACACCAAAGAAGACAAGTAGCCCAGGTGATCCAACCTCGCAGACTTCCTCAACAGCTGTTTCCTCAAAACTCTACAACCACAACAATTCAAAATTGCTAAGATTGTTCAGCTCCACAGGCTGTTCCAGCAAGAACTTCAGTAAAGCCCTGAAGTTCAGCTTCTGTCTACAAAGTTCTTAGGGATACTTAAATAGCTGAGCACAAAAGGATTGAGCATGAAATGATTCTATTAACATGCTTAACCATTTTTCCATTCTTATTTGGGTCCCAAACAGCTTTACTCTGTCCTAAATCAGCAGGAAGTCAGTTTAAGAGAGTGATATCACATCTCCAGAAAGTGGGATGGATTATTTTTCCCTCCTTTGGTCATTTGATGGGTTATAGATAATTCTTTTTTTAGGGGGAGAGACTACAAGCTGTTAAATGGTCTTGTTAAATAAGTTTTGGAGGTTAGACTGAGGGAATTCTTGCTTTTTCATTTCTGTATCCTTCTTTCTCTGCTATGTAAGGGTGAAAAGACTTGAGAAAAAGTGGGATATAGACATAATATAGGAATGATAAAGAAAAAAGGACAGATTATTCAATATGCTCTTACACATTTGTATATTGAAATAACATTAAGATTATATTTGGCTAAATCGATATTGATCTTTGTATATTGATGCAAAATTAAGGTTAACTCTTTTTAAGGTATTGTATCTAGGTAAGCTTAAAAATGAAATGTGAAGTTTTGGCCTTTTGTTAGTAACTGTCATAAACTGTTTAGGATAATTAAGAAATGCAAACTAATAATCATTCAAGCATGTCATTTTGTTAGGTACTAGAGCAGTCTATCACACTTATTTTCTAAGTTAGTCAGAAATCAAGTTGCTAAGAGACAAGCAACACTTGCTTATTCAAATATAAGGAGATAGATAGGTGGTCTTTAAAAACCTCAAGAGATCTGCAGAATATGGCATTCAAAGATGTTTTCTTAAGATATTTTTATATTGAGACATGTCAGCTCCTGACAGCACCCCCTATTCTACTCCAAGTAGAAGATGAGCATTGAAGAATCTCCAATTAGCGATGGTTGATTTAATTAGTGGCAAGCCTATCACTTGGCAAGAAAAATCCCTTGCTTCAACTGTAGACTGCTGTCCAAAAAGGACAAAACTTGGAAGCAGGTAATTTGACAACCTAGCTCTGCCAAGACAGGGTAGGCAAGTCCTTCATACTTCATAATTCCTGCTTTACAATCAATGTCCGTCAGAGAAAAGGGGCCAAATGGCTGAAGATTGATGCTGTAATGTATGGAGAGAAATTGGGAACTGTCCCGGCAGCCACTGGTATATCATTTCTTAGTTTTGGAAGCTGCTGGCCCTGTACTTCCTATATAATCAGATATATTTATCCCTCTCAGGTCTGTGATGTGGTTGAAGACTAGATAGCTAGAGTCTCATAGTTAAATTTTGAGTTGTTTAGGAATTAAGAGGGTGTTCTGGATCTAAGAAGATGTTTTTAAAATTGTGATGCAAGTTAGGATGGAAGCTGAGTTGGATACAGAACTTTAAACTCATGTAGATGGTTGGATAGTAGAATGTTAAAGTCAGTTGCCAAATACATATGCACTGGACATTGGGAATGTATGCTAAGCTTTATAATTCTCATAATTGTGGCCTAATTATTTCTGTTGTTTTGTATTGTATTTGTTGTTATAAGAGAAAGAGCTACTTGTTGGACTGAAAGGGGAGCTGTTGGGGGGGGATATACCTTAAACTTAAAAAAAAAAAGGAAGTGGATAGGGGGGTTAAGGGGGAAGAGGGTGGGAGGGTGGGACCAGAGGGGAGTAGGGAGGGGATTGCGATTGAGATGTAACTTGAAGAAATTTTTTAAAATAAATAAAAATTTTAAAAATTAATTAGAGATGAAGGGAAAAAAGTGCTTGCTCATTTTTAAGCAATGACAGACAACTAGAAATACATTAATTTATAATAATTTTATTTTATTTTTTGGTCTTTATTCTCTTTAAGCCAAAACTAATCTCTAAGTACAGTAGTCTTTTTTGCAATCAGTTTTTGGTAGAAGAATATATAATTTGTCACTAAAACTCAAAAATAGAATTGTGATTATTAAAATAGAATCAGTTTTGCAAAATAGAATCCCATCTCCATAATACCAAATTACTGAGACCTGTAAAAATATATATAGCAAATGCTGTGGGTAGAGAGCACTAAGGGCTAGCATCTGACCATGCACCAACTAGCATCTTCTCTGACAAACAAAAATATCTTGTGACAGATGGTGCAGTATGTGAATGAGTGTTGTAACAAAGAGAAGGCTTTTGCCAGGCAAGAGGTAGAATGCTGGGTTGGGTTCTACATAGGTGTTTATACAAACTTTGTCGCCTGTGCACACATTAACTTCTTCTAGGTATCGTATTCTATAATTCTCTTTACATTTCTTGTTGGCAAAACAGCTGCATTTAAAATGTTCATAAAAATACTCCAGATCTCCAACCCTGGGGCTGCCGTTGACCTCAAACTTTCCTTCTTGTGTTGATACAATATCAAAATAATTTGGGTTTAAGTGAAGATAGACATCCGAACTTTCATTTTTCCTTGTACACACGCCCTCTTCATTGCAGAGTGTTTGGCTGCACATTTTGGCTGCTAGGGTGACGTTGATTATGTATGGATTTAGGATAGTCTTCATGTATTGATATAGGATCGGGCAGCCTGGCTGTAAAATAAAAAGACATTCAGTGTAACAAGGCACAAGTTCCTATGTGAACAGATGTGCTATAGTAAGGAGTTCTTAAGGAAGAATGAAACATTGGACCTAACAAGTAGTAGGAAATACTTTTTCACTTTAACAATCAAGGTTATTCCAAATATTTTTGTAATGTGTAAGTTTACCAAGCCACTGGAGAATTGTTTAGTGGAGGCTTAGTTTATCCTAGACTTCATCTTCCCCAATAATTTTAATGACCATATCTACCAACCTAGAATATCTCAACCTTTCTAAATCATAGTTTGCTCTCTGGGTCACATCACAAAAATTAGTTAAATATTTTATACTTCAGTTTCATCATTTGTAAATTAGGGATGATTTGAAGCCTGTCTCATAGGGTTATTGTGAAGATCAATGATAAATAAGTATGATTTCTGCCATTTCTTCAGTTAACTCTCAATAAATCATTTTTAAAAATTGTAACAAAAACTCTATTTGTCAGATGAGTTTAAACATCATTAAACATAGTTCCAAAACTGATGACTCAAATGATACATAATCAAACATTTGAATAATTACAGTTCTTTGACAAATTATAGGCTACAGTGATGAGGAGCAGAAGTGACCCATGTTAATAGTATTGTGTTCTAAAACTTGGACATTGACCTTTAAAATAAATTGAAGACAGTTATGGTCTCTCATGATCAACAGTTCTACTGAGTGGGCTGACTATGATAGGACATTCACACAAAAAAAAAAATCAGGAAAGGAAATCCTGGCAGTTCTGACTTGAACCTGTACTTGATATTCTGCTTGAGTTGACATTCTCTATTGTTGAGTCAGTAATTGCCTAACAAAGGTATCTGCTCTCCAGTCCCTAGAGCAGGTGACTGTGTGAGTTTACAATAGAGGGATCTGTAGATATGATTTCACCATGCTAGTTAACAAGGGAAGATTATCCTCATAAATCCAGGAGGTTTCAATATAATTAAAAAAGATTTTGTAAGTGTAGAAACTTCTCCAACTTTGTTCATAGATAACATGGCCAGAGACAGTGAGTTGAAAGTGAAAAAATAATTATATATACACAGAAGAATGACACATCCCAGTAATCCCAAGAGATTCCAAAGATCAGGAGGAGTTCAAGGTCATCCTCAGCTTCATAGCAAATTTATGCCCAACCAATATACACTACATGGGACTCTGAAAACATGCATACAAGTAACATTATGTGGACTGAGTGCATTATGTTTAAAAATATATATGTATATACATATATGTGCAGTAATAATGGAAAAATAGGTCATTAATTTGAAGGTGAGTGAGAAGGGGTATTTGGGAGGGTTTGGAGGGAGAAAAGGGAAGGTAGAAGTATAATTATAGTACAATCTCAAAATTAAAAAATAAATGAATAAATAAAAATAAAATGAAGCACTACTAACTAACTGTGACAGAAGAAAAGATCTAGGACCTTAAGAAGCCCAAGACCTCTAGAAGATAGAAAGGACCTTTAGCCAACAACCAATCAGATGAAGACAGAGACAAGGGTTAAACAAAAAGCAAACTAAAAGCATTAGGATGATTGGTGATTATTTTATAGGTACACTATGGAAAGATTTACACTGGCAATCTAAGAGATACTATGTAATTATACCTACAATGGCCAATTTCCTGTTGCCCAAAAATAACACTAATTGCAGAGTTGGGAACGAGCACACTACTATTACATCACATGAGCATATAACGTGGGTAGCATCCATTAGCCTTCCACCCATGCAGATAGAGCAGCTATATACAACCTCAGGCATTAAGGTCCACATGAAGTAAAACAACTGGAGTATTTTAAGCAATAGTTACTTAGGGTTTAAACACAACTTATCTTATTGTATCTTTCTATTCTTTAATTTTAATAATGACTATGTTTTACAACTGACTCACAAAATTCCTGAATATTAAAAAAAATCAAGTTTCATAAGGTATGACTAATAGAGCTGGCTTCTTCAGACCACTAGGTGTGATAAAGGGGAGTGGTGGGAAATGGCTTACTTGACACATTTTTAGAGAAAGTTGTATCAACTGGGGAAAAAAACTGCTATCAGGGCAATGGAGTAAGACTGGACTAGGGAAATAGCTTAGTCTGTAAAATGTTTTCTGTGCAAATATAGCTATCTGATTTTGATCCTGAAACCTATATAAAAAAGGCAGGCATAGTGCCATTTACATTTAAGCCCCTCACTGAAGAGGGAGGGACAAGAAAATCTTTAGGACTTACTGACCAGACAGTCTAGCTAGACTGCTAAATTCCAGGTTCTGTGCAACTCCCTCTCTCTAGAGATAACATAGAGAACAATTAAAGATAAGATCTTATCTCTGGTTCTACACACACACACACACACACACACACACACACACACACACACACACACTACTTACTTTTGTGTTTTCTCAGTAAATTTGAGGAAATATAGCAAATGGTCTATTACAATACTGATCACAAATGACAAAAAAAGAGGGGTGATGATAAAACTAAAAATGATCATTAATCAGGGAAGAAGCAGAAATATATAGAAAGGGTATATGGGGGCAAAGTCAAGATAATACCTAAAATGGGAAGTAGTATGTGAAGTCTATCCCTGAATGAATCAGACTGAAGATCTTTAGGAGGAATGGTGAAACAATGAGCAATTAAGATTAAAATGATGTTTAAAAAATGTGACAGCTAAATAGTGTGTCCTCTCATCTTAGTAATTGTGGATACCTGATTTATTCATCCTCAGAGGAAGGGTGAGCTCTCAATTCATTTATTTTTTTAAGGAGTTAGTACATAGAAATCATAAGTGAACAGTTAGCAAATTAGTAACCTTGAGAGAGGTATTTGTAGTTTTGTAAGAACAACAGCAAGAGTTGGAAATATACCTTGGAAGATTATAATTTTAAGATAATATTCTGCAACTTAAAAGATTTTACCAAGATACATATACCCTTTTCTGACTTGAATTTTCTGTTAGTCACTTTCTATTGATGATCAAATTATAGATAATAAAATCATACAAAATAGGGAGGGAGGGTCAGAGGAATGAAATATATGTTTTAAATAATTTCTTTAAAATTACATTTATTTATTCCTTCTGGTTACATCTCCCTCACAACCCCCTCCCTCCACCCTTCTTGGTCCCACCCTCCCACTTTCTACCCCCTCTTTCACCTATCCTACTCCTCTGGTGTGGGGTGCCCCAACATCTCAGCCCCCCTCAGTCCATCAGTCATATGAGGGCTAAGAGATTCCTCTTGCACTGGGGCCTACATGGCAGCTCCACTAGGGCAAAGTGTCCCACTTACAGGTAACAAAGTCCAAGTTCCTGTTCCTTTCTGTCTATTGGTTGTATGAAATAATTTTGCTATTCTGTCTAGATGATAATATTCTCTTTACAAGACAAAAGACAAATGTGCTACAACTCAAAAACCTCTGCTGCCCTGAGAGTATAAATTCTTTCTACAATAGCAGGACAGGACTCCTAGGCCAGGAGATTCTCGGAGAAACACCATGGCACATACAGCTACAGGTTAGCAATGTTTATATTTGAATATACATAAACACACACACACAATATATATATATATACATATATATATCACATATATACATGTACATATACACACAAACTCTTTTATTCAAGAGGTTTGTAGAAGTATAAACAAATACTTGATATGCAGAAATAAATAAATCATAGACACCTGTTGTGGACACTGAACATCATGTTAAAAAAACTAAAACTGTAGTCCTAGTTTTGCTATTTACAAACCATGGATCCTAGAGAACTTCAGTGAATCTCATTGAATATCTGACTCCTCACTGAAAGACAAGTAGCTTTTCTACTTCATACTAAAAGATACAGCACAACTTGATTAAGCAAATCCTGAGCATCTGCTGCTTGCCAACCACAGTACTTAAACTTAGCACTTAACAGAGTACTTTTCTTAACACTGTCTCTAGAAACATTAAGGATAAAAATCATTTTTGACCTACTTTCTACCAATTCAACTTACCGAACGTTGTGCTAAAGTCATAGCATCCCATATTATGATTCCAGCAGGACCCAGAGCAACAATTTCTCCAATTGTATTCACAAGGTCCTCCTGGCAAAGGTGATAGAAAGAATTAGTAGGGACTAATAAATGGAAGCATTTACACAGGACAACACCAACAAGCTAAGCATGCTAACCCAACAATAACACTTTAAATATTTTACAGCCTTTACGTAAATCTTTTACTTGGGCATTTATTTACTATTTAAAAAGAAACTATTGTTGCAATTACTTCTGCTGGTAATATCCATAAAATAAAATAAAACAGTCAAAATATCTATATTTTCTGATTCTTTGCAGTTACTAACAGGTCATATGATTTAGAATTACAGCAAACATTAAAACATGTAGTAATTCTATCTCTTTTGGAGAACATAGAACTAGCCCTGCATATATTCTTAACTGATATATGAAGCTGAGTTGCATGTCATTTTATAACGACATTAATTCCCAATAAACATTATATATGAATACTAGGTCAGAGATGCCAAGAATCATTTATTTACCTCCAGAAGGAATTCAGAAATGACATCAGTAAAAACAAGACGGATATAGACAAAAATCGGGACAGGATTCTTTTCACTCCGAACTTTGGACACTCTGATAGATTCCACAACTCGGAAGCGGACATAGAGTGTAGCTTGTCGATTCGACTTCAAGTCTTTCTTTAAATAGACAGATGGGTAAAGGCCGGTGCTTTCTATCCACATCCAGCTAAGATCATCGTTTCTTTGTTTTTCCACTGTAGGGCATTGCCCATCATAATTGGGGTCTTGAAATTTATTGTTATAACAATCAGGAAAAAGATAATAACCCCAAAGGTGTTTTGGTCGAACTGATTTCCCCAGTTTTAAAGTCTCTTCCATGAACTTCTTTCCTGCCTGTTCAAATTCTTCTTTGGCTTTCTTGGTGGCATCTGAAACACTAATTCCTGGATTATTTGTCTGGACCACCTCAATAGACTTATTCCTGTAGTTATCCTTAGGTTTCCAGTTTCTCAACCAGGTGGGCCTCCATTCTTCCCAGTCAATGACAGCTAAGCCCAATTGGTCTACTGGAATGTAATACTCTATGTCATTCTTAGCTTTAGCCAAATGATCTTGCAAATTCCCCAACTGAGGTAGTCCTCCATGATGTTCTGCTTGTTTTGTATCTATGTGAGGATAGAGGCCAAGTCGATCAACATAAAACAGTGTGACCGGCTGCCCTGTGGCAGATTTCCGTGGGCTTCCTATTAAAGGGAAGAGGCTCAGATCTATTGAGTGACTGAAGTTTCCAACACAAGGTTCGGTTGGGACGTTCCAGACCCACAGGAAAGGAGTATCTTTTATAATTGGTGCTGCCCTATAATCAACACTCAAGGAACATGGGATCAGAAGGAGGTTGAACACTGCCTGGAATACTACTCTCCCAGACTCAACAACACTCCCCTCAAAAAAGAGGTGCTTAAATGGCAACCCTCCCATCACAGAGAGTAATTCCTATGTAAACACTTATTTCTTCTTACACAGTTTGGTCAGTCCAGTATTTCATGCAAAAGCTAAGAAGGATTGTGACATGAGGCCACTGTGGGAGATGAAAGTATGGTCACTGCTTTACATCCAAGATTATTCTTCTTGCACCATGTTTCAAGAATATTTTGCAGCAAGTTAAATCATCCAGAACTGAAAAAAAAAAAAAAGACAAATGCAAAATTCACTGTGGCAAGACCTTCACCAAGTTCAATTCTATATTAGGAGTTTAAATCAATTTCAACAGATAGACTTTATTTAAAGTATTTAAAACAACAAGATTTTTTTCTCCTGTGTTTGATACAAATTCTGTAACAATCAATACTTAATCTTCCAAATTCACTCCTGATACCATAGACAACTGAATAACTATTTTTCATACTTCATTCCCATATATCTATATATGCTGTATCTATAAACACTTTAGAAAATACCAGTTAAAGGAATATAAATTTTTACTTATTGGTTGTAAAAAACTACTTGGTCATTATGTGCCAAATTTTGAAAACCTGCCACAGAATTTGAAAAAAATTTCCATTTTTGTAATTCTTCTATGTGTGTGTATGTAAATGTGAGGGTGGTATTGGAAATTGAACTCAAGGCCTTGTATATGATAGGTAAACACTCAAACAAGTTAAATTTCCAGTAATTTGTTTGTTTGATTGTCCATTTGTTGACTTATTTACTGGGTCATGGTATTGTTGAGTTTCCCTGAATGTCCTGGAATTCATAATCCTTCTTCAGCCTCCAAAATACCTGGAATTATTTGTGTACCATCATTCTTGCTTGTAATACATTGTCTTTCTTCCCATTTTATTTTTATATTTCCTGTAGGGGACAGTATGGGAAAAAGGAAAAGTCACTTTTTCCACAGGTAGTAATTCAATATAAGTTTAATGTCTCCTTATAATGCTACTGAATCAATATTTATGGTGATATCCTCTCACTGTTAAAATTAACAGACTACTATATAGTAATTGACTCTTGTTAAGTAAAAATAAGATAGCATTCTGATCTTTAAATACTGGTTCAAAAACAAGACTGTGTTGTCGTTCTGACTGATGACAAACTGAAGTATAACAGCATTGAAATGGTCTGAGGTAGGAACCAGAGATTAAAAAGGAAACCTAACATTCTCAGGAAAAAAAGCAAGCTGGATAACAGCACCCCTTCTGTGCCATGGGGCCCAGAAAAGGAGCTAGTCTGTGTTGACCACCAGTCCAGCACCAGGAAAGCATCATATGAACTCCCAGGACAGAAAGCAAGTCAGAGACCAGGGGATCCCTGTCTGACGCTTGATGAGCAGATTGTGAATGAGCCAGTCCCAAGGGCTTGAGTGTGGGAGATCAGGTCCTGCACCTTGTCTGGGCAGCACACTACAGCTGGCTCTAGATCTGGAGGTTATGGGTGAGCCAGTCCTGAGGGAGTGAGTATAGGAGAGCCAGCCCTGCCTTCTGTCTGCTTTACGGTGTTGGTCAGAGAGAAATCCCCTTTACTCTCTTGCCCTCACCCCAAGTAGCAGGTGGGAGAGTTGGCACTGATGGGGTCATGAAAGCAAGAGAGTTGGTCCAACTGTTTATCTCCTGCAACACTCAGGAGAGCAGCTCCTGCAAGTGGGGGTTGCAAGCCCAGAATCAGTGCTTTGAGTTGGCCCACTCCATGGATGAACTGCTGGACTACATGAAGAGTCAGTTCCACCGACCCAAAACTACAGGATCTCCATGACATAGGACAATAACAGCATATCCGAGAAGAGTCCCACTGAGGTTCCAATATTGACAAAGTAGAAGAAGCCAGGTCTCACACCAGACCAAGGAGTAATTATAATAAACATTTGCAAGCAAAAACATGTGGACAAAAGGGAATATTGTGGGACACATTAGGACATACTACAGCTTCTACAATGAGTTTTTTTTTAATGTAGGGGGGTAGCAAAGTTGGAGGGTGGGTCTAAGGAAAGGTGGGAGGTGAGAGGGAACAGGGTGCATGATGTGAAATTCACAACATTTAAAAAAATGAAAAGAAAAGAAAAAATATTAAAAGGAAGAAAGTCCTGCATTAATTAAATTGTCTCTTAATCTTGCCAACAGGAGATTGCTAATTTTCTCTTGCTTTTACCTCAAGAAAAATCTCATATTGACTGACTAAAATGGGAAGTGAAATAACCTCCACAACAGGAATGCTCAGTCAGCCACTGAACCTCAGAACACTTCTGGACGAATCTAACTAGAAGATCATTTTGTACATGATGACCTAAGAAAGTGATGGTTGGCTCTACACTTAGCATGTTTTCCAATGTGAAAGTCACACCTATCAGCTATTTACCTGCCATAAATTCAGTTGCATAACTCTAATGGACATATGTAAAAACAAAATAATAATTGAAGCATATTTAAGTAGAGTGAGAAGAAGTTAGGATAAAATGGGATAGAGTGGAAAGTACCAGTGTGTCAGGAAGTGCTAGAAAGATGGCTCAATGGTTGAGAGCACTGCACTTCCGGAGAACCATGGTTCAGTTCCCAGAGTGGCGGGGAAAATAAGCATGGGTGTAATTATATGGACACTTTTAGTTATCCTGTGTCAGGAAAACAAAGATTTCTTTTCTCTCTCCTCTCACATCACACCCAACACAGAAGAGTTCTCTGACCTTAAAAAGAGTGGAAGTTTCTCTTTACCTACAAACAGTGAATTCTACAAAAGACACCAATTAGGTATCCTTAAATCCAGTTTAAGGATCACTGCCTTCATAGACACAGGGTGCATGAGCTGCCAGCTCGGCATGGAATCCCTACTCATGAGGGAGCAGCCACACAGCACAGGTGGTTCTGATCAGGTGATACACATCAAGTTTCCCACAGCCCTCTTTTTGGCTTTCACTAATTTCCTTGAACACCAGAACTTCAGGGAAAAGGTTTAGCAGATTGTCATAATAGATGCTGTAAAGTACAAGAGTGGAAAGATACATGTGGTAAAATATTAGAGAAGCAGGACAAAACTCTATACCTTCCCCAGGTAAACCTCCATCCAGGGTTCTTCACAAGATCTGTGGCCTGAGAACTCCCAAATTCTGTGTTTTCAGGGTTTTATAGGGACTTTATTTCACAGGCATGATGGAAGAAACATTGATAACTGCATAAAATGAGAGTAGACAAGGAAGAGCTAATTGATTCCCATAAACTGGTGTCAAGGCCTGTTTTCACCCTTGGTGTCTTTGTGGAAACCACTCTCATCACATTTGATATGGAACAAAATCTTTGGGAAAAGGAGAGTCTTATATTTCTCTATCAAAGAAAAGGAATTCAAAGACTGTGTGATGCAGTCAAAACCAAAATCCAGAAAAATCTATGTCCTGTATGAAGGAAGGGAAAATTCTTATACCAGAGAAAAAATATGAACAAGAACTAAGAATGCAAATCACAACTTAATGTACAACAAGGTCATAGTTATGTATTGATTTGTTTATATACTGAGTACAAGTAAATATGTATATATATATATCGGTATAAACTAGCTTGATACACAAAATTTATGGAACCTGACACATTTTGAATCCTTAAAGAAAAAACGCCACTCTGTCCACAGGCAAGTTATTTATTGTCTTCAATATAATCTCTTTAACAACCAGAAAAATAACTCATCTGAGTATTCTTTAACCAGTGTCTATACTGTACTAAGTTCAGTGAATTTGAGTTTGAGTCCAGCCAGATCTACAGAGCAAGTTTCGGGACAACCAAGGCTACACACAGAAAAACCCTCTCTTGAAAAACATAAAGAACTATATTCAGGACTGGAGGGATGGCTCAGTGGTTAAGAGCACTGGCTGTTCTTCCAAAGGACCCAGGTTCAAATCTCAGCATCCACATGGCAGTTTAAAACTGTCTATAATTTCCAGGCTTGGGGGGACCTGCCTTTAATCTCAGCACTTGAGAGGCAGAGGCAGGCGGATCTCTGATTTCAAAGCCAACCTGTTCTACAGAGTGAGTTCCAGGATAGCCATAGCTACACAAAGAAACCCTGTCTCAAAAAATAAAAAATAAAAATAACCCAATAAACCAAAAAGAAAACCTATATGCATAGGTCCCTTGTGATATTATAAAAATATATATAAAGTTCTTAGGATAATGACTGTGAAGACATTCATAATACATCATCCCAGAACATTTTAAGCTAATGAGGATTAATCAAATGCATATGAGCAGGGCTTTCTAATCTATCCAAGAGCAAAACATCCACCATATACAGGGTATCCTCCTTGTACTAAGAACATATCTCATAATTGAAAACTGGGTGGTCATTAAAATGAGTCACTGCTGACAAACTTACTGCATACTCTATATTGTCAACTCGTTTCTACATATGTGTCCTGGTCATGTCCACACATATGACTTTCTGTGGTTTTTACTGATCTCATTTGTTCTTCATGACTATTCTTTGCTTTAAAAGCTTATTAGGATCTCAGTTGTAGATATTTCTTTACAGCAGCAGCCCTCAATCGCATTAGCAAACCTAGCTATCTCCAAAAACAATTGGATTAAGATTCATAATAGTAGCACACTTACTGTTATGAAGTAGCAACAAAAATAATTTTATGGATGTTGATCACCACAACATGAGAAACCGTACTAAAGTGTCACAGCATTAGGAAGGTTGAGAACCACTACTTCAGAGTTTTGTTGGGTTTTTGTTTTCCTATGAACTTTCCAATGTACGTGAAAAAAAAATACTGAATAATGCTTTGCTTTGCTCCTATTCACCTCTCAGTTCAAGTCATCATGCTCCCCAGATACAGAACTTCAAAGACAAGATAAAGTTTGTTTCTTTTGCTTTTGTTCTAGTGGAATGGGTTACCATTGCCTAAGATACAACACTTACTCCACAGGCTACAGCTGACATTTGGAGACATAGGGTCAAAAAAAAAAAAAAAAAACCAAGACACATTTACTACATCAGCCTCCCAAAGCTCTACCTGTAGAGTATGGACAATTAAAGCAGAATTGTACTGGAGCATGCTCACTTGCTGAAGAGGAGATTGCCCTTTTCGCTCTTACTCATCTGTGCTGCTACAGTCTGTCATGCTGATAACAGTATCTAGAAACCTATGGATTTTTAATCTCTTCTTATATTCCAATCACAAATGGACATAGAATAGCTATGATGTTTCAGACCATGGTGGGCTAAGGTATGAAAGGCAACTGATTCTGCCCTAGCACACCAAACTCTTTCCATATCCACTAATTAGGAATATAACATTTGTGGAGGTAACCCACATACCTGAGAGACTCTCCCAGGTGTCATATTGACCTGAAGACACTCCACTTGGTTTTGTAAGCCTGCCTTCTGCCCTTAGCAATTCCCACTCTTTATTTATTGTCTGTATGTTTGGTAGATAGACTAAATACAAATTCAAATAACCTTGCTGACATTGTGACAGTGAAAGATTTTAGTAACTGAGATCATTCCTCACTTTGGCATTCTTTATGAATTGAATTAGTCTAATAGACTCATTCTCACCACAGATAAACCACTTGCTCCAAAAACATCTGTGGTACTCATATTAGTTTTCCATCCTGCAAAAATATCAATAATCAGAACAAGTAGAACATAAAATCTAAATATAGAAATAAGTTTAGAGTAAAAACTCAGTTCTGGATTTCAATTATGAGGCATAAATTAAAAAAAAATTCCAGGTTAGCTTTAAGAGACCTTCTAAATGATCTTGTCTCTGATTCTTGAGTTCATGAGTTAAATTGATTTTAGAGGGGCTTGGATAGATAACATGATGCTACCATTTGCAAGTAATAATAACTGTAATACACTAGAGGTACATCATAAGTAACAAAAGTATACCCTCCATTGAGTGACAATTCTTTTCATCACTTTCACCCAAAAAATAAGGGTGACTACCAAGAACTTTATGAAAAGCATGTACTGTTACCTGATGTGTCAAGCCTTATAAACAACTGCATACCATCTGCATCCCCATCATAACAAAAGATACCCTTCTTCATTCATATGAACCATAGCCACCCTCAGTCCACCACAGCACTCCTAGACCAGGACAACAGGAAGACGGCTATACCTACAGATGACTATACACCTACACATGACCTCATAGTTTGGATTTCACAGCAAATTCCAAGGTCCTAGAACCAGGTGACATCACAAAGTAGACAGATTCTCCCCAGATCACAGACCGAGACACTTTATTTATGCCTCTTTTACCTTACTTTCAATTCTCCCATCCTTTAAAGGAGGAAATTGTTTTTAAGCAAAAATTTCTTGTATTTGTCCTTTTCTACAAAGCCTGAGTGGTAACTACTGTTCTCAATCTATTGAGCTTGCAGACATGTGGCTCTGGTATTAACTGCATTACTTTCTGAATCAAGCACAAAATCACACAACCCAAGGAGCCAATGTCATATTAACTAATCCTTCTGATAGTTTCTAGCATGTAGGTAGCATGAATAAATATGTAATTAGCTTTCCTCTGCCAAAGTGTCTGGCAAACTGTTAATATGGTTGATTGAAACTGCATAGCATTTGTGACTAGAGAGTAACATCCCCCTACTATTCCTCCTGATGAGATGTAATGCCTAGAAAAACTTCCACAAAAGCACAAGTCTGTTTCTTGTTCAGAAGATGACAGTGGAAGATCTTTTTTTTTTTTTTTGCTTTTATTGAATATAGACGATTTTCTTAGCTCATAAAGTAGGACAATATTGCAGTTAAAACCCTGTGATTGGTTTCACAAGCTGTACTTCAAATTCTTGGTAAAGACTAAGTTTTTCTTATATACATTTATTATATATTTTCCCAAAATAAATAGATATATCAGGCAACTTATATAACATGGAAAAACTTAACTAATCCCCTGACTAGGCTGCCTAATTCTAAAATACATTAAAAGATCAAAATGCTTCATCTATTTCTTCTGATGTCTATATTTTTCCCCTTCTGAGTGAGATTCAAGAATCCTCCTTTGGGCCTTCCCTTTTACTTAGCTTTTTTGGGTCTGTGGATTGTATATACGGAACTGGGTAGGGAGAGGAACAAGGATGAGGAAGGGAATGAAGCTGGGGATCAGGTGGGGGAAAACAAGGGTGGGAGCTGGTAGGGCTGGGAGAGAGAAGGGAAACTGATGGGGGCAGGATCTGTGGGGCCAACTGGAGACCTGAGATGGGTAGACTCCTGCAAGGATATTTGGGTGACTCTAGCTGAGAATTCTAGCAGTGGGGATATGGAGACTGAAGTGGCTATCTCCTAAAGCCAGGCAAGACTGCCAGTGGACTGAGGGGTACACCAATCCACCCACAAAACCTTTGACCCAAAATCTATCCCACCTACAAGATTTGAAAATTTAAAGATGGAGCAGAGATTAAGGGAATGGTCAACCAATGATTAGCCCAAATTGAGACCCACCCTATGGGAGAGAGCCAACCCTTGACACTTGGTACTCTGCTCTACTTGAAGACAGGAGCATAGCATAACTGTCCTCTGAGAGGCCACAGCCAGCAAAGGATCAAAACAGATGCTGAGACCCACAGCCAAACCTGAACAGAGACCTGGGAGTCTTGTGGAATGGCTGGGGGAAGGACAGAGGCACCAGAAGGGAACAAGAACTACACAACAAGACCAACAGAGACAATTAACCTAGGCCCATGGGGGCTCACAGAGACTAAACCATCAACCAAAGAGCATGCATGGACTGAACTCAGGCCCCCTACACTCATGGAGTTGAGGGGCAGCTTGGTCTTTATGTGTCCTCCCTAGCAATGGGAGCAGGGGCTGTCTCTGACATGGACTCTGTTGCTACAGTTGTATAACTAACTTTCCCCTAGCTGGGATGCATTGACTGGCTTCAGTGGAAGAGGATGCAGTTAGTTCTGATGCCACATGAAGTACTGGAGCAGGTTGGGGGAGAGGGTTCCTTCTCTCAGAGAGGGAAATGGGAGGAGGGTAGAATTGGGAGGAGAAGAGGGAGGGGTCCGTGATCAGCTTGTAAAAAGAATAAGTGAATGGATTGAAGGGGAGAAAATATCAAAACTCTGAAGTTGGCCAGTGAAATATCTCAGCTTACCTATTTTTCTTCTATTAATCTGTCTTCTGTCAATTCAATTCAATTCCTAGACACAGAACCTAAAAAGAGTTTAGAGAAATATTTATTTTCCTCTCTTATACTTAACACTCAGAAAGTGCTGAATAAATCTAAGTTGTTTTTATTGTTAGTAATAGTGTCCCTTGACCCCACCCTCTTCTATGTACAAGATAGCACCATGAATGAAAAATAAAACTTCCTCTTCTGCATGACAAAGGACATTATCATTCCAGCAAGGTGGCAGAATACAGAATGGGAAACGATATTTACCAATTGCACATCGGAAAGAAGATCATGCCTCTCTATCCCTCATCAGAGAAGCTTCTTCTTGCAATCGATGGGAAGACCCGTAACTGAAATGCGTGGGGAGAGTAAGAGACTTTAGAACACTCAGTCTAATTAAGAAGTCTCCATCAAACATCCTTCCCTTCAAGGTTCAAGGAGCTATGCAGAAGAGGAGATGAAAAGATTGTAAGAGCCAGAGGGGTGGATGACTCCAAGGAAACAGCATCTTCCAGACACGACTGGACTGATAACATATGAATTCATAAAAAAAAAAAAGCTATGGCAGCATGCATAGGGCCTGCATATCTTCAAGTCAGACCTGATCCAACTACTAAGCTGAGGGAATGGAAACGGGCTCCCATTCCTGATTGAGAAGCTATCTCCAATTGTCAGTAACATAGGAAAACTTAGTTTTCTCCAATGGAGTCTCATTAAGCATATTAAACACACTTTAGAGTAGGCCCCATGCCCAGCAGTAGATGACCCACACAAAACAAACTCAATACCATATTTGTAGACTTTTGTCTCAAATTGCTTTGTCTGGGCATTGTTTTTTTTATCTTATTGGACTTTCACTTGTATACTTTGGGTTTTTTTTTTTTTAGTGGGCTTTGTGAGGTGATTTTTTTCCTTGTGTGTGGGTGTGTGTTTCTTGTTTTTGTTGTTAGTTTGAGTGTTTTTATAAGGAAAGCAAAGGTGTGGAGCTGGTTGTGTGACAAAGATCTGGGAGGAGTTAGGAGGCAGGGAAAAGAATGATCAGAATATATTATGTTGAAAAACGTATATCAATAAAAAATAAAGTAAACAAATATAATTAAATAACAATAAAATTAATAAATAAATGTAAAGCTTCCTCTGGCATGTATTAAAAAGTTAACCTTTGTTCTTAAACCATTAAGAATTTGTATTGCTGGAAATCAGCAACTGCAGGAAATTCATGCCATAGAACAGATCTGATGAGGCTGAGTCTTCGTCATTGTTCTCTGAATCAAACTTTGTGATCCAGAGAGGCAACCTGCATGAGGAAGTCTTCAGGGACCAGGACTCTCTCAACATGTCAGGCTGACTCACCCTCCTTATGGATGGCATTCATTTGGGTACTCAGCAATGCTGAGAGGGAACATGCTAAGAAAGCACCCTCTCCAAGGTTGGTTTTAAGTTGCCTTCTCTCAACACAATTGAAATGGTCTTCAGTTCTATAAGATGTAACTTAGTGAAAAAAAAACATTCTGTTCTTTTTAAATGGATAACTAGAATAAGTAAACTCAAATACGCAACATTTAAGACAGATAGTAGCAAAGTATTTTTGATATAGAATCCAGACTTTTTACAATGCTGGGTGGTTTTATGTTAGCCTAGCCAAAGAAGGGCATGGTAATTAATAGTACTGACTGCCCACATTGCAGTATCTAGAGTCACCAAGGAGAGAAATCTCTTGGCATGTTTGTGAGTGAGTTTCTAGAGTGAGCTAACTGAGGTGGAAAGACCCACACTGGGTGTGAGTGGCCCTGTTGTGTGGGGCTGAATTGGAGACTGGATAGAGAAGTGCCTGAACAACAGCTCCCATCACTATACTTTTGCTCATAGAGACCTACTGTCTCAGCATCCTCCTGTTCCTGCTGCCATGCCTTCCCTGCCACGATGGACTCTACCCACAAAATGTAAGCCAAAGTACACCCTTCTTTAAGGTCCACATGCCAGGGGTTTTGTCACAGAAATAATTAAAGGAACTAATTCATAACATTGGAACCAAGAATTGGGCATTTTTGCTTTAATTTATGGAAGCGGTTTGTTACAAGAATGTGAAAATTTTTGAAACTTTGGATTTAAAAAGGCCCTAGTAAGTTATAAGCAGAGCTTAGTGGGCCATGCTAGTCAGACTCTGCAAGACAGGTATAGTGAGAAAAATGCAGGCCATGGGATTTCTGAAGATAAACGGGGCCCACACTTATTACATTATGCTCTGGCAGATTTCTGCACATGTCCTGAGAATTTGAATGAGGCTGAATCAAAAAAAAAAATCATGTATTATTTTGTTTGCCTTTGAAATCTCAAAACAGGATAATATCTGGATCTGTCCTAGCTATTGCTTATGTATTTACTCAGGCCCACAGTGAGAAGAGAAAAAAAGTAGACAGAAAAGATGAAAAATCTCAGTTGAATGTAACAAGCAAATTGTTTAAAGTTGTGGACAAAGTGAGTACCGTAAAAAGAGGCATATATAAGTTAGTGCTGTAAAAAGAGCCATATATAAGTTTTGAATAGATTTTTAATGTTATTAAAAGAATTGTCTTGCTCTATAATGAGAAACTAAAATAGATGCTCTGAAGACCTCATACCCATTAAAAAGCTATAATTTGAAACAATGCAAAGCATTTGAAAGGAAACCAGCCTACTTGAAAATGATTCCTAAGGAATTCCCTGCTCAAAAATAACGACCTAGGGAAATATGTTCTCAGGATCACTACCAGAGGCTGGTGCAATTGTGGTCATGGATACCAAGCTACTTATCAGTCAGTAGAACTTGGTTTTATAAGCATGAAAGATGCAGGAATGAAGGACTTGTGGAAGCTTCTGCCAAGGTTCCCAAAGGCCTCTAAGATCAGGAAATGTATTCCAGAGTTAGAATCACTACAAAGTTGACCTGAGATGCCACTGTGTATAGCTATGTAGAGAAGGGCTGTGTTAGAATGGACATGCAGAAATATCAGCGATTCTAACACCATGTAATGTTCACAGAGGAAACGAGGAGACGTGAATTGGATTCTCTGCATTGGATTAAGCCATGCAGTGAAAGGCCATATGTAAAGCAATGGGCAGAACTAGAGAAATGAACTGACTGAAGACTTTAGCGTCCAGATGACTCTACCATAAACCCCAAGACAAATAGAGTTGTAAGATTTGATGTTTTCCTACTGTGTTGTAGTATTTTGGTCTTGCTTTGGTCCAATATTCCCTTGCTATGCCCATGGGAATATTTACTGTGTTGTTGTACGTTAGAAGTATTTAACTTGTTTTCTGAAGTAATTGGTCTCACAGTCAAGAGATTGCTTGAGCCTCCTAAGAGAGTTCGAATTTAGACTTTTGAAGAGTTTTGCTCAAGACTATGAGTTTTGGCACAGCATTGTTAAAAGCAGGGGGAAGGGGGAATCTTCAAAAGTTATGCTGAATGTATTTTGCATTGATATATGATCAAGTGCTCCTGAAGACAAGAGGAGGAAGGTTTTGACTTAAAAGGATCAAGTTGATAATGGGTAGATTTGTGATGATGGCTAATATTTATTGTAAGCATGACAGGCTCTAGGAAACATCTGGAAGATAAACATCTGGTCATGTGCATTAGGTAATTTCTAGACTGAGTTAATTGCAATGGAAAGAACCGCCCTGAAGGTAGGCAGTACCGTTCCATATGTTTCAATACTTGATTGAATTAAAAAGAGAGAGAAGCTGGGTGAGTGGTGGTGGAGCACGCCTTTAATCCCAGCACTTGGGAGTCAGAGGAAGATGAATCTCTGAGTTCAAGGCCAGCCCAGTCTACAGAGCAAGTTCCAGGACAGCCAAAGCTGCGCAGAGAAAGCCTGTATTGAAAAACTAGAGAGAGAAAGAGAATAGCATCAACGTTCGTCACTTTCTCCTGACCCTGAAAACAATGTGACAGCAATCTCACAATCCATTTACAAAGCCTCCTTACCATAACAGACTATATCCCAAATTGTAAACTAGAATAAGCCTTTCATCCCTGAATTGTTTCTTAGCAAGTATTTGGTTACAAGAAAGGGGGGGGGGAGAGAGAGAAAGCGATGACTAATATAGGCTGATTGTGCTTCTGTTTCACAAAAGAAAAGGGAGACTATAGTTAACAAAAATCATAAAAACAATCATTAGCATTGCTCCTCACATTGACATGCAGAGGGGGGTGAATTCACAGGCGGTCCGCAGATGTGGGCAGGTGCCTCGGGGCATGTCGTAGAGAGCTTTCTGCGACATGCCCTGAGGCACCTGCCCACATCTGTGGACCGCCTGTGAATTCATACCCCTCTGCAAAAAGCTATTTTGAAAAGAGCCTAGGGACATAACTTGAAAAGTGCATGAAAGCTTCTGCCAACAGGTGAAGATATTTAAGGCAGGATTCACGTGGATGGAGCGTTCTCTCTCTCACCTGTTCCTGACTCACTCAACAACATTTTCATCCACCGGCGGAAAAACACGCATCACAATCTCATCAGAAAGTTTCACCCTCTGATATTGATTGACCTGTTTTGGGTCTGGAGAGGAGACAGATTCTCCCTGAGATTTAGGAGTGCCTAGAAGGAGCTCCAGGACTTTGGGCCTTTCCAGGCCAAAAGCATCGCAATAGGTGAGCCGCCTGGGAAACTTTCCTGTGTTAATTGGTCTTAAGACCACAAAGACGACACACAAAATTCAGAGACTTTAAGAGACTTTAAAACTGAAAAATTGTATGAAGACCAGCCATCCATCAGGACCCATGCTCAGAGAAAAATATCCTTTGGAAAAACGTTAGATTAATGTTAAATGCTTGTATTATAGGTACTAAGAAGTTTTAGGTGCTAGATTTCAGAGTTAGGGTTTGGGTTTAGGATTTAGTAATTTTATAGACAATTGTTAGGTAATTTTTAAGTATTAATAAATATATGTTTGATAAATAAAAATTTATGTTACATTGTTATGCTTAGACTGTTGGAATAATTAGAAACAAGTATGAGGTAGAGACTTTATAATATCTAGTTCTTTGCTCCAAAATAAAGTATATTTTAAAAAAAAAAGCAGGTATGGAGGCAATTTCAGAAAGTTTAAAATAAACAAACAAATATTCAAAATACACAAGCTTAATTGTAAACACAGTACCAAGCCAGTATCCTGGAAGTTACATCTAATTAGTACTTTATACTTAATAAATACTTATGGCAGAAAACACATTGTTGTCATTCAGTTATGAATAACTAGTTACATGCTTTTAGGTCTTAGCATACAAAAGGTGCATTAAGACCCAAGTTTATACCCTCACCTATTTCATCAAATTATGGTCTTTGTTATGTTAATTATATAAATATGGCTATTCTTTCATTACAATGTCTTTGAAGCATTGTATCAAGGAAGCCCATTTCACTACATCTAAAATCATTTTTAAATAATTTAAGGATTTCCAATAAAACAAAGGTAAATTTGTCATTTTAATTTTCCAAGTGAGAAACTAAATATTTTTAAATTTTTCAATTATTTGCCTACCAATCCCAAACTAGAAAATTGAAATCTCAATAAAAATGCAAAACCAACACTGGACATTGATACTGACTGGTTTGTTTTATAAAATGTGTGCTCAGTGGAAATCATAATTGTTTGAATAATTAACCATCATACTTCGTTCCTAGAGTCAGCATTATTTAAAGGAAAAGAGAACTAAGGTTGATAGTCTAGATGAGAGATAGACATTTAGTCTGACTTCTGTACAGATGCTCTTCTCTAAAAACATCTGATTGTTCTGAATTTCAGTAACTTCAACAAAGTTACTGATTCGTTTCTTAAATTTAACTTTGCTATGTTTTGATCATTTACCTCCAAGATTCTAGAGGGTGAAGTACAAAGTAAGTTTATTTCATGCCTCAACTCATTCAGTTGTGATAGGGAAATAGAAGCACTGAATTCATACTTGCTATTGTTTTATCTCAATGAAACTGAAGAGCCAGAATGAACCTTTAAATTCAATGAACACTTGACCTAACTCATGGACAGATTTCATTCATTTTGGAAGGATTTTGTTTGTTTTTTTTGATTGTTTGTTTGTTTTTGGTCTTTTGATTGTTATAGCTGACAGTAATTGTTTGAATTTCAAACTTTCTATATAACTCTCTTCAATAAACTCAATGACAAATTAGAAAGGCCACAACATTTGTATGATATGAAACCTATGAAGATGCAGGACAAAGGCTACTAACTTCAAATTTACTTCATTGAATAATCACCAACTTTTTTAAAATTTCTTTTTTCTTTTCTTTTTTTTTTTGCTGCTTATTTATTACTTCACTTTACATCTCCATCACAGTCCCCTCCCTCCACCCTCTCACCATCCCTCCCTCTCACCCTTCTCCCATCTATCCTACTTCTCCATTGTGGGGGGACCTAAATATCAACCCCCTTCAGTTCAGCAGCCATATGAGAGCTAAGAGCTTCCTCTTGCACTGAGGTCCTACATGGCAGCTCCACTAGGGCAAACTATCCCACTAACAAGTAACAAAGTCTATGTTCCTGTTTCTTTGGGTCTGTAGGTTGTAGGATAGCTATCCTTTATTATATGGCTAAAATCCAGCTACAAGTGAATAGAAGCCATGTGCATTTTTCTGGGTCTGGGTTAGCTCACTCAAGATGAGCTTTTCTAGTTCTATCCATTTGACTGCAAATTGCATTATTTCCTTGTTTCTGATGGCTGAGTGTAAATTATCACAGCTTTTTTATCCATTTGTCCGGTTGAGGTACATCTGGGATGTTTCCAGTTTCTAGCTATAACAAATAAAGCTGCTATGAACATAGTTGAGGAGATGTCCTGTGGATTAGTGAGGAATCATTTGGATGTATACCCAGGAGTGGTATGGTTAGGTCTTGAGGTAGAGTTATTTCAAATTTTCTAAGATATTGCCAGACTGATTTCCATAGTGGTTGTACAAGTTTGCACTCCCACCAGCAATGGAGGAGTGTTCCCTTTTCTCCACAACCTCACCAGCATGTGCTGTCATTTGAGTTTTTTATCTTAGCCATTCTGAAAGGTGTGAGATGGAATCTCAGTCATCCTGAGTTGCATTTCTCTGATGACTAAGGAGGTTGAGCATTTTTTCAAATGTCTCTTGGCCATTAGAGATTCCTCTTTTGTGAATTCTTGGTTTAGCTCTCTACCCCATTTTTTGAGTGGGTTATTTGGTTTCTTGGTGTTTAATTTCTTGAGCTCTTTATAAATTTTGGATATTAGCCCTCTGTCAGATTGAGCTTGGTAAAGATCTTTTCCCAATCTCTAGGTTGCCATTTTGTTCTAGTGATGTGCCCTTTGCCTTAAAAAGCATTTCAGTTTCATGAGGTCCCATTTATCGATTGTTGGTCTTAGAGCCTGAGTTATCAGTGAGTGTTCTATTCAGAAAGTTGTCACCTGTGCCAATAAATTCAAGGCTTTTCCTCACTTTCTCTTCTATTAGATGTAGTGTGTCTGGATTTATGTTGAGGTCTTTGATTCACTTGGACTTAAGTTTTGTGCAAGGTGATAAATATGGGTCTAGTTTCATTCTTCCACATGTTGACATTCAGTTAAACCAGCACCATTTGTTCAAGATGCTGTCCTTTTTCCTTGTACGGTTTTGGTTTCTTTGTCAAAAATTAAGTGAGCATAGGTATATGGGTTCAATTCGATTCCATTGATCAACTGGTCTGTTTCTGTACCAGTACCATGCTCTTTTTATTACTATTGCTCTGTAGTATAGCTTAAATTCTGGGATGGTGATACCTCGATGATTTTTTTTATTGTACAGGGTTGATTTAGCTATTCTGGGTTTTTTGTTATTCCATATGAAGTTGAGAATTATTTTTTCAAGGTCTATAAAGAATTGTGGTGATATTTTGATAGGAATTGCATTGAATCTGTGTATTGCTTTTGGCAGAATGGCCATTTTTATTATGTTGATCCTACCTATCCATGAGCAATGGAGATCTTTCCATCTTCTGATGTCCTCTTCAATTTCTTTCTTCAAGGACTTAAAGTTCTTGTCATACAGGTCTTTCACTTGCTTGGTTAGAGTTACCCCCAGGTATTTTATATTGTTTGTGGCTATTGTGAAAGGTGTTGTTTCCCTGATAATCATGAACTTTTAAAAAGTGCAATATTTGTTTTGACTAAAAAAACACATGTGGTCAGGTATGTAATTCCCCGTTTTCAGTGTCATGTTGCTACTGGGAAAGATTTCCAAAGAAAGAATTTAAACAAATAACAGACAGTTTGCACATAAGTTTATTTAGCCAAGCAAAGTGACAAGATACCTCAGAGTCTTGAAGCAGGCTGACTCAAGGCAGAGAGTAGCCACCCATTTGCATTGTGGAGTGCTAAGAAGTCCCTTTCAGTCTCCTTCGCTTTAGGATGTTATCACTATGTTTCCCACCTCAGTATCACCATTACTGTGACAGTACACATGCACCAAACACAAGACAGTTTTGTGGATTTCCTTTGCCTGCTTGTCAGGATATTCATTGGGAATCCATGAATAGCTGTTGTGGGAGTATCCTGCAGCCTAATTTCTGATACAGTTGGACCACTCTAACTGAAGCTTCAAGGATGCCCAACCACAAAGAGGCATTTTAGTCACTAGAAGACATAACGAACTCATATGGAACTCCATAACTAACCTGTCAGGTTGTGTATAACCATAAAAAGGGCAGATCTGCATGGCAGGGTGCTGCTTATTTCTGCTGTTCTACCTACTCTAACCTCTCTTCTTTAAAACTCAGGACTCTGCAACAGTAACAAGGCAAAAGTGTGTGATTCTTTCCTCCCTTTTCTTTTTTTCTGTCTTGCCAGTCTCCAAAGAGTTTAGAGTTTTCAAAGAGTTTAGAGTCTCTCACCGGTCACAGAGAACACTGGCTCTAGTGAATCAAGCCTTATTCCCTCAGAAAAAAATGTCACCGACACTCCTCAATTTAACCAGTGGTGTTGGTGCTGGCCTTCGGCATAAAATGATGACTTAGTTCTATAAATCCACGCTTCCTGCTGATGAGATGCTTTTGCCTCCAGTGTCCGGGATTCTGACACCTGTCAGGAAGTAGGATCAAGATACCTTACACTCTCAGATCTCTATTGCCTCCCCTGGGGGTGGGGGGGGAGGTAAATGTGAAAACCTGGGAAGTCTTGTCTTGTTCCATATAATGCTGAGTATAATAAGGCAGTATCCTGGCCAGGGGAAATTGATTGGTACATCTTTAGCAAGAGCAGTTAGGGTTTGATAGCTCTTATACTTTAAATGTGAAATGCTCTCCTCAGGCTCATGTGTTTAGATACTTGGTCCTCAGCTGGTGATGATCTTAGGAGGTTATAAAATGTTTGAGACTTGCCTCTATTGAAGAAGTAGACCACCTGGATCAGGGTGGAGTATGACCTGATACTCACTTTTGCTTCTGGCTTAAATTATATTTTTTGAGATGTCAAACTGTCAAAATCTTTCTACTCAAGCTTCCATTGCTTTCTTCTTTTCTTTCTTTGTTTTTTTTTTTTTTGTTTGTTTGTTTGTTTGGTTGGTTGGTTGGTTGGTTGGTTTTGTTTTGTTTTGTTTTTTAGTTTTTGGTTTTGGTGAGTTTTAGGGAGTTTGGAAGGGGTTGGTTTTTTGTTTTGTTTCTTGAGACAGGGTTTCTCTGTGTAGGTCTGGATGTCCTGGAACTCACTCTGAATACCAACCCGGCTAGCCTTGAACTCACAGAGATCCACCTGCCTCTGCCTCCCAAGCTCTGGGTTTAAAGATGTGCACCACCACCATTACTATGGATAAAACTATAAAAGCCTTCCAAGCCTTCCACACTATAATAGACATTGTGCCCCAAAACTTTATGCAAAAATATACCTCCTCTCCTTTAAATATATTTTTGCAGGAATTTTGTCTCAGCAATTAAAAAAGAATTGTACCCATTTCATAATGTGGATGCAAGAAGAAACTAGTTGAAAGGTATGCACAGAGACCAAGACTGCAAAGTCAAGAAGGAAGTCTTATTACTGAGATAAGAGCCAGCCATGGACATAATCAGTTCAAAAATATTTGGGGAAACTGACCTAAGAACAGTCCTTGACCCTCCTACTTTGTGGAACCATCCAGTAAAGTGATATGGCTCTTATTCTTATTGAAATTTTCTCCCACTACTCCAAAAGTGTTAATGAGGAAGCAGCGATTCTCACTCAGCACAAGACAGGGTCCAGCTATGTCAAGGAATCCAGTACTTGCTACTGATCTGATGAAACTACAGTAACTTGCTAGGTGTCTGCATCATTGAGGAGATTGATTGTTTGTTTGTACACAGGGTTTCACTCTATAGTCTAAGATGTTGTGAAATTCATGGCTCAAGCTTAAGGTGAACCTCCTGCCTCACCTTTCTGAGTGCTAGGACTATAGGTAAACCTTCACACCCAGCACAAGGAGAGGTTTATGATGTGTTTTGGTAGTGGGATCCCTGAAAAACATCACCCCCACTTCACACACATACACAATACAATAATGATAATAATACTCCAAAACCTGTATTCCAAGCTCTGAGCTAAAATTGGGCTATCTATAGTCAAGATCACAAGATTAACATATTCTCTTTTTGATATATAACTGTCCAAGTGAGGAAAGAGGAAAGAGTTCAGATCAAGGATTCTCTGAGGAGAATTGAGCAATTAAATCAATAACATAAACACCTGGAAGGATAAATACCACAGCATATTCGCCTTCCTGAGCAGAAAGGCTTAGACTGAGCTTCCTTCCTCCTGATAAACATCATCCAATCCATTCTCCAATAAAGATTTTTCTCTTGTCGATCCCTGTAACCGCATATAAGTGTGGTTAAGGGAAAAACCACTAGTGAATATTGAAGGAATCCAGGCATCCCAAAGTTTAAAAGTAAAGGGACCTGAAAAATAATCATCAGCTCAATTTTTCAGATATTAATTGTAAATATGGGGAGATTTGCAACTGAGACATCAGAATATGAGCTACATTTGGGGAAATGGTTAAGAGAAGGGAGTAAAGCTGTCCGTGAAGTTACACAGTACTCCACACTCTAGGCCTATTTTAAGAGTGCCTCGAGTAACAGTTATTGAACAGACAATAAGGGTATTCTCACATAAACAAGATGGCACAAATACCAAGAACATACCGAGATCTTCTGAAGTGGAAAAAGGGAGGCTGACCTGGGTAGCAACCTACCTAGGCTAAACAAAACATTCAGTACTTGGTAGAGCCTGTGAAGTTGACCAGCCATGGGGCTTGCTCAGACCCTTGATGATTTAGTTTAAGTATGCAAAGTGCATTCGAGGCCTGAATATCACGCATTCATTTCTGCCATGGTGTTGAGGGAGTCTAGGAAGCCAAAAGACAAGTATAATCTTCTAGATTGCTTCATGGAGGACATATTCAACAGTGACACTGGCCTGTTAAATTATCAGTTTCATTTATTTGGGGGGGATCAAGTGATTGGTTTCCAGGGGACCTGGTAGCTGGCACAGCACAGGCAGAACAGTGAATATTATGAGCAGATAATCTCTTACTGTCGTCTCATGAAGCAGATAGGTCAGGAGCAGATTGAGAAGCACCACAGTCACAGCAAGCAGAGACCATGAATGGATGCCCATTTAGGTTGTCACAGAAGATTCCTGGGGAACAGAATCACTTCTTTATGTCTGAAAGAGGGCTTGCTTTTAAGTCCTCTGTGGGTTCATAATTCCTGGAAGACAGGATGTCCTGGAAGGTGAATTCTTTTTGTCTGGTTCCAAACAGGAGGAACAGTCTTGACTTGTGAATGATGAGCACGAGAGCTCAAGCATTTTGATGACTGTGAGGGCAGACAGCAGCACAGGGAATGAACTTTCCTTGCAGATATTTAGATCTGGTGGAACTGAGTTAGGGCATTAACATGAGTTTGCAGCCAACCTGAGCTACAAAGTGAATTCCCATCCAGATTTGACTATACTGTGAAACCCTGTTTTAGAAAGAAAGAGAGAGGGAGGGAGAGAGGAGGAAGGAAGGAAGGAAAAAAGGAAGGAAGGAAGGGGAAAGGGGGGGAAGAAAAGAGATATGCTTAAATGGTATGTTTCTGACCGGTGGAAAATTATTAAATCTTTTTATGCTTCTTGGCACTTTGGGGGGATAATTCCTATCAATTCTGTTAAAAGTTGTAACAATGAAAGGACCCTATGAAACCATAGACAGAACTCCTGATGTAGTGGCACATGCCTATACTCTGAATACTTAGGAGGTGGGGGAAGGAAAATCAGGAGTTCATAACTATTCTCTGTTAGGTTGTGAGTTCAAGACCATCCTGTACTACAAGACACTATTTCAAACAAACAAACAAATAGAACATCTCACCATTAGATTTCAAACCCTGGGAAAAATACCTAAGGGCCTGCTTGCCAGGCTCTCCCTGCAATTTGTCAGTCCCTACCCCTTCCAAGATATGGCTGGCATACCCTGCCCCCTACCCTGAACTCTCCATCCCAAGGGGCTGAGTTTTTCTTCCCTATATATTCCAACCATTTTGGTTACTGACTCTTTTTGTATCTTTGGGCCTCCTGGTTGCTGCACCTGGTTCCCCTCTCTCCACTTTCCACTCTCTCTCCTCTTCTCCTTCTCACATGGCTTGGGGTCATGTCCACTCTGGACTCTCCCAGATGTGTCTGCCTCTGGCTATGCTCTCCCACATATCTATAATAAACTTTCTCCTCCACCATACTTAGGAGTAGTCTTAATCTTTTTTATTTCTTTTCTTCATTCATTTGGTGTCAAATCCAGGACCAGTCATGTCCCTTCCTTTCCTTTTTATTTCTCTTTTTTTTCTCACTCACTTCCAGAAAAAAACAACAACAACAAACAAAACAAAAGTCATATTCTTGCAGACAGAGCTGAGGTTGCAGACATTTTATTATTTTTTTCCTTTATTTTTTATTTCTCCAAGTTACATCTCAGTCGCAGTCCCCTATTCCCCCTCCAGTCCCACCCTCCCACCCTCAACCCCCCATCCTCTTCCCTTTTATTTTTCTTTTAAGTTTAAGGTATATCTTATTTCCCCCTACAGTTTCCCCTTTCAGTCGAACAAATGGCTCTTTCTCCTATAATAATAAATACAATACAGTACAACAGAGGTAATTAGGCCACAGTTATGAGGGTTATATGGCTTAACGTACATTCCCAATGACCAGTCCATATGGGATTCTGTTCTTGATGAATGTCTTCAAATCTCTTTTTTTTTTTTAATGAGAAGTATACAAATTGTTAATAAATAAATGTTACCTGAATCACAATTTTTTATTAGTTAGGACATTTGTGTTCTTAACCTCTTTGAAGTGTCCATTCCATCTGTGGCATCTCTGTAACTTATTTTCAAACAATTGCAAGTAAGGAATTCTTCCCTCCCAAGAGAATATAATCCCAATACCAGAGAACACAACACTTCAGAGAACGCTTCCTATAATTGAGGTAAGGGTACAATTCCATTTCTTTTATTTCTTAATTTATTTTTTAAGTTACATCTTGATCACAGTTCCCTTGCTCCTCCTCTTCTGGTCCCACTGTCCCTCCCTCCCTCTTCCCCATCTCCATCCTCTCCATCTCCTCAGATGAGGGGAGCCTCCACAATTCAACCAGTTCATCAGTCACATGAGGGCTAAGAGTTTTCTCTTGTACTGGGGCTTGATATGGAAGCACAGCTAGGGTAAGGTGCTCCACTAACATATAACAGGGTTCATGGCCCGCTGCTGGGTGTTTTTCATAGGA
The DNA here is from genome assembly GCA_907164525.1 of Lophiomys imhausi. Lineage (NCBI taxonomy): Eukaryota > Metazoa > Chordata > Mammalia > Rodentia > Muridae > Lophiomys > Lophiomys imhausi. The sequence continues at coordinate 13,611,258 of CAJQZJ010001969.1, forward strand.
CAGTTATGCTACATTCCTGTCCTTTTGGGTCTGTAGAATGTAGGATTGTTGTCCTGTACTATATGACTAATATCTGCTTATAAGTGAGTACATACCACGTGTATTTTTCTGGGTCTGGGTTAGCTCACTCAGGATGAGCTTTTCTAGTTCCATCCATTTGGTTTCCAATTGCATGATTTCCTTGTTTCTGATAGCTGAGTAGTATTCCATTGTGTAAATGTACCTCAGTTTTTTTTTTCAAATGTTTCAAAGCATTTTATTGTTACTATGATTGACATTATGTTTGAACAGTTTAAAAGAAACCTGTTAAAAGGTTATTCTAAGTTTAATATATAGTTTGTTTGATGGGATGATATTATGTATTCTTTTTTTTCCTTTATTTTTTATTTCTTCAAGTTACATCTCAATCTCAGTCCCCTCCCTATTCCCCCTCCAGTCCCACCCTCCCACCCTCAACCCCCCATCCTCTTCCCTTTTTTTTTTTCTTTTAAGTTTAAGGTATATCTTATTTCCCCCTACAGTTTCCCCTTTCAGTCCAACAAATGGCTCTTTCTCTTATAATAATAAATACAATACACTACAACAGAGGTAATTAGGCCACAGTTATGAGGGTTATATGGCTTAACATAAATTCCCAATGACCAGTCCATATGTATTTGATACCTGACTTTAACATTCTACTATCTAAACATCTCCATGAGTTTAAAGGTCTATATCTGACTCAACATTCATGCTAATTAAATGAATGCTGGCATCCCAGGTCAAGTCCTCATACTTGTTTGGCAAGTATTGAGGAAGCCAACTCCCCAATTCTACATTTCTTTTAAAGTAGAAATGAGTCTTGAGGGCCTCACATATGTAGGTTTAACAAAAGTTAAGCCTTTTGTCTCACACTAACTGAGTACTTTTCCTTGTTTTCTTATTTACTTTCTTGGTGGGGGAGGAGTTAAATTCTTTTTTTCACACTCAAACACAAAAATATCCTTTGAAACTGAAACCATGACCAAAAAAAAAAAAAAAAATCACCCAAGTTTTACAGGAAAAAAAAAAGCTAACATTTTGAATTTTGATTTTTAAATGTGGAATAAAAGAAAACCAGCATTTGTTTTCCTTTTGTCTCATTCTTTTTAATTATATATGAACCTGGGTTTACCTTTTAGATCAATATCATTAATATATTATTAGATATAAAAGTGTCAACTGTCATACATAAGTTTACTTTGGAAAACAAGCAAGTCTCTCCTGATGCCATGACAGTAGATAATGTTTTGTGCTTTTAAAAACCACAGCATGTTGACCAAATTGTTTCATATAAATGGAAAAAGTAAGTGCTCAGTGATGAACATAACACGGGAGGCCAGTTTCCCAGCCTGTATATACAGTTCTATACTTAATGCCAAATTTACAAATCATTTTGAAAATTATTGATGTTGTAGTCAGTGGTAATTTAAATTGGGTTCCCTAGAAAAAGAAAATGGCACATTTGAAAAAAAAAATTACTTTTTAATGGCAGTTTGCAGCAGAGTGATATCCAATTTAGGGTTATCCTCATTTGAATTGTTACACATGTCTAAGTAAGAACATACTTTCACATAACCTGAACACAAAACTGAATTATGTATGAATGAGGCCTTGGGCATAGCACTGAATTTTAAACTGTCTAGACATAACCAGCCCATCACACAGATAATTGACAAGCTGCTGTTGTTCTCTTTAATACTTTTCATCTCCAAGGGAAGGAGAAAATTCAAACCTTTTCTAATGTCATATGACATAAAATTGTTATGAGAGATGCAGGCCACATAAGAAGAAATGAAAGTCTTAGCTGAAAGGAAGAATCTAAGATTAGCCAAACTACGAAAAAAAGCAAAATCCTATTGATTGCCTAAAAGGGACTTAGGGCTATTGATTTATCTGGAAAGGACACTATCCAACCTGTTGAGATGCCTGTGTGTCCAGGATTCCCAACTTTTGTGAGCTGTCAACTCTGTTAGGGCAAGCTTTGGTGATGCACTCTGTCTTTGAGTCATTTCTGCTCCTACACACAACCCCGACCCATATTCCTGAAAGTAGCCCCAATAAAACTCATTGGTTCACTGAGTTGGACATCAGTGGTATCTGTACTTTGGTCTCTCATGTGTTTCCTATCTAGGGAGAGATGTATTACCTCTCTCCATGAAAAGTCTGTCACACAATACCTGAGCTACAGGGAGATATTGTCTCAACATATCCAACAAACCACCAACCAGTAAATGAACTTACCAATCAAACACCAAACCAACCTGATGATTTTTCATAATTCCTGTAAATTTTCTTCATTCGTTTTCATTATTTAACCTTTTTGATAATCTCCTCTTTCAGTTTCCTTTGAGCTAGGATTACAGATTCATTGCTCAAATATTCCCATAATAAAAATTTTAGAAAAGAGGTAAGTGAGGCTAAATACTGTTTTCTTTAAATAAAGTATAAAAACTTTACTAATCTACATTCAGGTTTGAAAAGTTCAAGAGCCTCCAATCAAATTTAACCTACAGAATTATTAAACAATAATCAAGCTGTTAATAACCAAAGACATCATATCAGTGTTACCTATGTCAGTAATTCTAGCATAAATAAAAGTACTTTAATATGCATATATATTATGTTATATTATACTATATTAATTATAACAAAACTCAGTAGTATAAGCAGTACAAAGCAAACCCTATGCAGTACACAGCAAAAAGTATGTCAAGACTGTAATGGTGGTATAATTTCTTATTTACTATAAATATTAAAAGGCAAATCTTTTAGTTAAGTGGTAGGTAAAATTATCAAGGAATGCATATAATACATTTGAATAAATTCTCACATTAAAAACACAGAAAGTAGAAGGATGAGAAGTGGGAAAGAGTTGTTTGAAATAAAAGCTATCACCAATTTGAGGTAGGCTGTTATAAATGTAAGCCTCATGATAACCACAAAGAAAACATTCTTTATTAAAAGCACAAAACAAAAATAGAAATGATGCAAATATACCAATAGAGAAAACCATCAAACCACAAAGAAAGATAGCAAAAGAGGGTAAAAGAAGTAAAGTCCTTGCAAAACAACCAGTAAACCATTTCAACATGTCAGTCAGTCCTTACCTGTCAAAAATTGCCTTGATTATAAGTAGATCAAACTGACTAATAAAAAGAATATGGACTATGTTAGTTTGATCTCTATGGCTATGATAAAGACTGTGACCAAAAGCAATCTGGGGAGGAAAGGGTTAATTTGCCTATACTTCCATTTTACTATCTGTCATTGAGGAAAGTCAGGTCAGGGACTCAAGTCAGAAAACTGAAGGTGAGAACTAAAGCAGAGGTCAAGGAGAAATACTGTTTAACTTCTTAATGGCTTTTTTCTCCATGGCTCACTCAGCCTGCTCCTTTATAACTCAAGACCACCTGCCCAGGGTTGGTAACACCCACAGTATGTTATGTCCTCTCATATCAATCATTAATCAAGAAAATGCCCCACATTCTTGCCTACAGGCAAATTTAATAGAGACAATTTCTCAATTAAGTTTCTTCCTCCCAGGTGATTATAGCTTTTGACAAGTTGACAAAAAAAAATCTAATCAGCATATATATATATATATATATATACATATACATATACATATACATATATAAAGAGTGATTGAAAAGATTCCTACAATTCATTGGTCATGGAAGCCCATATGACTTCAGAATAATATAAACTATTGTCATTGCCATTGGTTATCCATCACAACTACACGATAAGACCCTATTGCTAAAACTGTGGCACAGTTTGACTGAAAGACAAAAAAACTCACTCTCAAACCTACCAGAAATTTCTCCATACTAGCTAACTTTCATAATGCTAGGAGATCCTATGAAGGATATCAGGAAAGAAAAGACAACAATATCTTCCCCAACAAAGGCCCTGTGCTGTAGTACCAACTTGCCAGGCAATAGAAGACTATTTGTCTGATAGCAGTGTGACTGCTGTAGGGTAACAAATATCTTTCTGACTGGATTTAAGACTTACTCCATCAGAGAAAATTTCTTGCCTAATCAAAATCTCATGGCTGGGGACGTCATATACGCTAGGGTAGAACCTCCTATAATTATTTTGCTAATAATTAACCTGTCAAACTGCCTTCTAAATATTTATATTTATACCCATAGACCTAGGCTATTCTCAGTCTTGGTCAGAGAAGCTTCTCTTTGAGGTAGATATCTGTCAATACAGAGATACACAACTGATCAAAGTAAAGGGAAAAGAGACTGAGAGCTCATCCCTAAACAAGGCACACATATTGTCCCACCTAGCACCAAGATTCAAAGAACATCTCAAAAGAGGAGGCAGAAAGAATGTAAAAGCTGGAGGGAGGAAAGGAGTATTGTGGGTACTGTCTTCCAGAAATGACATGGCTATCACAAACATGAACTCATAGAAACTGTGGTTACCTGCACAAGACCTATACTTGTCGCCAGCCCAAATCCTAGCATAGAGGGAGTAGTTGACCTCCAGGCATGACTCTTTTCTGAGACACTATTGACAGTTGACAGTTGGTGCGGAAGAGAGAATCACTCTCCTTCCATTATGTGGCTACAACTTTAGGTTTCTTATGCTTCAGCAGACAACTATACACCATGCATGTATGGACAGCACTAACTGAGTTTACTGGGTTATTTATTTTTTTACAAAATAAATATCATCAAGTTGAGATGAGTTTGTGTTAGGAGGGAAGTAGATGGAGTTGGATAGGGGAAATGTGGAGTATATATGATATTTCATTGGATTCATGTATGAAATTCTCAAAAACAGAGAAAATTTCTAAAGCAAGGTAATACACAAGTGGAAACCCAGAAAACATGAATGACTATAATTATATCTTAGGGAAAACAAACTTTCAGGAAAAAAAATGAAGATTATAATTAAGAATGATAAAGGAATATATTTATCATGAAGAATTAATAATTATATATTTATACAGATCCAACATCAGGCTCAGAACTATTTTTAACCAATGTTAAAGGATTTGATGTTTAGTAACAATCGTCCTACCTACATAATACTATATTGCAGAAGGTTTCAGCATACCACTTTTCAAAACAGATCATACACAAAAAGCATTGAGGAGACATTGAACTTGTACATATTAGACCAAATAGACACTCTAACTAACAATCCACCAAACAGAAACAGAATATGCATCCCTTTCAAGTGCACATGAAATACTTTCCATGCATCAGGTGGTGGTAGCACATATCTTTTATCCTAGCACTCAGGAGGCAGAGGCAGGAAGACTCTTGAACTCAAGACCAGTCTGGTCTGAAGAGTCAATTCCAAGCAGCCAAAGATACACAGGGAAAACCTGTCTCAGAAAGAAAGGCAAAGAATTCTATCTCAAACTAATATTAAAAAAAAGAATTCCATGTAAGTACCTACCATGATGGAATGATGGATTGTATCCCCCTCAACCACAGATCACATGTTTCTTGATATAAAATTTGTCATAAAAGAGATGGTAAGAATATGGGGTTGTCCTTCCTGAATAGAACACCAACAGCTCAGTATCTAAGACCAACAATCAATAAATGGGACCTCATGAAACTGAAAAGCTTCTGTAAGGCAAAAGACACTGTCATTCGAACAAAACGGCAGCCTACAGATTGGGAAAAAATCTTCACCAACCCCACATCTGACAGAGGGCTAATATCCAAAATTTATAAAGAACTCAAGAAATTAAATGCCAAGAAACCAAATAATCCAATTTAAAAATGGGGAAAAGAGCTAAACAGAGAATTCACAAAGGAGGAATCCCTAAAGACTGAGAGACACTTGAAGAAATGCTCAGCATCCTTAATCATCAGAGAAATGCAACTCAAGAAGACTCTAAGATTCTATCTCACACCTGTCAGAATGGCTAAGATCAAAAGCTCAAATGACAGCACATGCTGGTGAGGGTGTGGAGAAAGGGGAACCCTCCTCCATTGCTGGTGGGAGTGGAGGCTTGTGCAACTACTATGGAGGTCAGTCTGGTGATATCTTAGAAAACTTGAATAGCTCTGCCTTGGGACCCAGCCATACCATTCTGGGTATAGATCCAAATGACTCCTCACCAAATCAGAAGGAAATTTCCTCATCTATGTTCATAGCAGCCTTATTTATAATAGCTAGAAACTGGAAACAACCCATATGTCCCTCAACTGAAGAATGGATTAAAAAAATATGGTACATCTACATAATGGAATACTACACAGCTATCAGAAACAAGAAAATTATGCAATTTGCAGCCAAATGGATGGAACTAGAAAAGCTCATTCTGAGTGAGCTAACCCTGACTCAGAAGGATGTACATGGCATCTATTCACTTATAGTCAGATTTTAGCTATATAGTACAGGATATCTATACTACAATCAACGCACCAAAGGAACAGGAACATAGACTTTTTCATCCTGTCAATGAGACACTTTACCCTAGTGGTGCTGCCTTGTAGGCCCCCCAGTGTATGAGGAGGCTCTTGGCCTCATATGACTGCTGAACTGGGGCAGGAGACTGTTATGTAGGGACACTCCATTCCAGAGGAGTGGGATTAAAGGGTGAGGGGGTAGAGGGTGGGAGGGCGGGACTGGGAAGGGTAGAAAGAGGACACTATGATGGAGATGTAACCTGAAGCAATTAATAAATAAAAAAAAAGAATATGGGGTTGTCATGCTGTGCCTAACCATGAGTTTGGAAGGTGTTGTGTGCTTCAGGAGGAATGTGGAAGAATTTGAGACTGTGAGACAGTGAAGTCAAGAGTTCTGTAAACAGTGACTAATGGGACATTCTGGTGGGAACCCAAATTCCATAATTACAATAAAAAATGTGATTAATGAAGACCTGGCTCACAAGGTTTTGGAGGAAAACAAGGGTAGTATCAAAGGCTGCACTAGAAATAATTTGTTTTATATCATGGAAAAGAATATGACAACATACTGCCCATATCCTAAGCATTTGAGAGAGACTGAAATCAAAAGCAATGGGCTAAATTATTTGGGAGAGAAAAATTGCAAAATCGTGTAGCATTCAGGCTATGATATTATTATTGTTCACTGTTCTTAGTCATGGTTCCTATGATAGTTTTGAGAAATAATAAAAATGTTCAATTAAGTAGGAAAAACAATGTAAGCAAATTTAAAGCTTGAAATAAAGTTGCTGTAAACAAAAGTAGTAGTAACAATTAGAGATTTGCATAATCAAATAAGAAAATTGTGACTTACTCTAGGATAAAAGGAAAGGCACCTTGAAGAAAAAAAAAGCTACAGGGCATAGCAAGTTAAATTCATTTGAAAGTAGAATGTCTAAAAATATTACCAGAGAAGATAGAGACACCAAGATGTCCTGCTTGAAAAATAGCTACACAAAGAATTATTTTTCCCATAAGGCACATTGACATCACTATAGCTGTGGCACAATGTATCTGGGGATAAATTTGGAGAAGACAGTAGATCTTGGGTTGCCTTACACAGTGTCAATTTTGTAGTTGTGTAAAATGCAAGAGATATGGAGTCATAGATGCTTCTACTAGCATTCCAGAAAGCTGCTGAGGTCAGGCAATATGTAATAACATCATATTCCTTTCATGGAGCTCTTGAGTCAGTTGTGCATACATCTGTGAATGGGGAGGTCTTGTTGCGAGAAGATAATAGAGATGTTAGGAATGTGAGATGTCTGCCAAGGAAAGCTGCAGGCACTGACAGCCAGCCCGAGAGCACTTACATGCTGTAGGCAATGGTGATGGAGGAAAGAAGTTGCTCAAACCACTTGAAGACTGGATTACATCACCACAAGCTCAAGATGGTACACAGGAATCTATAAGGCTCCATGTCTTCTGACTTTGGTCAAATCTCTCCCTGCTATGACCCCTATTCCTTCACTTTGAAATTGGATTATTTACACTGTGCCATTGTATTTTGGATATATATAATTTGCTTTGGTTTGTTTAGAGAGGCTCAAAGTTTAAAAAAAAAAAAAAACTTACCTTTGGAAGCTGACAGACTGTTCAGCAGTTAAGAGCACCAGCCACACTTCCAGAGGACTTGGGTTCAATTCCTAGTACCCACATGATTGCCAATTTTGTAACTTCAGTTCCAGAGGATCTGAGTATCTATCTTCTTGTTGGAAAAGTTTGCCAATCATTTAATTATGCTTTCTATCTTCATCCTTATTCCTCTGAAACTTACATAATTTTTTATTCATTTAATAGTTTCTTTTTGGTCCAACAGATATTCTTTATTCTTTATGTTCTTTTTTTATTAACTTTATATTAGCAAAAGTAATCAAACTGGTTAACATCGAACTAAAAAGCTTATGCACAGCCAAGGGAAAAATTAGCAGTGTGAACACATACACTAGATCTTGGAGGAATATATTTTTAATTTTCTTTATTTTTGAGATTATAATAATTACATAATTTTCCCTTCCCTTTCTTTCATCCAAATCCACCCAAATACCCTCCTTGTTCTCTTTCCAATTCATTAATCATTGTTCAATACATATATGCATACATACATACATATTCCTAAATACATGAATTCAATATGAATGGCCAATATATTAAATATAAATGAGCTGAAACAACACAGTAACAAGAAAACAATCCAAGTACCAAACTAGAAAGAGGTTTGCATGGATATTTCTTTTTTTAATATTTATTTATTACTTCAAGTTATATCTCCATCACAGTCCTCTCCCTCCACACCTCCCAGTACTGCCCTCCTACACTTTCCCCCTTCTCCCACCTATCCTACTCCTCTGGTGTGGGGTGCCTTATATATCAACCCCCTTCAGTTCAGCAGTCATATCAGGTCTAAGAACTTTCTCTTGCACTGGGGGCCTACATGGAAGTTCCACTAGAGCAAAGTGTCCCATTAACAGATAACAAAGTCTATGTTCCTGTTCCTTTAAGTCTGTTGGTTGAAGGATGGTTATCCTGTACTATATGGCTAAAATACAACTATAAGAGAATAGATGCCTTGTGCATCTTTCTGAGTCTGGATTAGCTCACTCATGATGAGGTTTTCTAGTTCCATCCATTTGGCAGCAAATTGCAAGATTTCCTTTTTTCTGATAGCTGAGTAGAATTCCATTGTGTAGATGTACCACAGTTTTTTATCCATTCATCAGTTTAGGGACATCTGGGTTGTTTCTAGTTGCTAACTATTACAAATAAAGCTGCTATGAACATAGTTTAGGAGAGATGTCCTTGTGGTTTGGTGAGGAATCATTTGGATGTATACCCAGGAGTGGTATGGCTGTGTCTTGAGGTAGAGTTATTCCAAATTTTCTAAGATATCGCCAGACTGATCTCCATAGTGGTTGTACACCAGCAATGGCGGAGTGTTCCCCTTTATCCACAACCTCACCAGTATGTGCTGTCATTTGAGTTTTTGATCTTAGCCATTCTGACAGGTGTGAGATGGAATCTCAGAGTTGTCTTGAGTTGCATTTCTCAAGCTCTAGGGCCAATATTCAATAAACGGGACCTCATGAGACTGAAAAGCTTCTGTAAGGCAAAGACACTATCATTAGAACAAAATGGCAACTTACAGTTTAGGAAAAGATCTTTACCAACCCCACATCCAACAGAGGGCTAATATCCAAAATTTATAGAGAACCCAAGAAACTAAACACCAAGAAACCAAATAATAATAATAATAATAATAATAATAATAATAATAAACCAAATAATCCAATAAAAATGGGGAACAGAACTAAATCAAAAATTCACAAAATCGGAATCTCTAATGGCCGTGAGACACTTGAAGAAATGCTCAACATCCTTAATGCATGGATATTTCTAGGAAAAAAAACAGAATTAAAATCACAGTGCAATATCATCTGTTATGTATCATAGAGAGTATTGTTAAAGAAAAAGACAAGTATTTAACAACAATGTGGAGAAAATGGAAACAGCACTTTTTATGAAAATATAAATTATTGACTCGTTATGGAAAACTCTGTGGTAGTTTCTAAAACACTTTAAATGTAACTGTCATGTGATGTAGCAATCCCACATTTATTTACATAAAGATTAGAAATCAGCTCATTAAATAGGTATCTGTACTCCTACTGTATTATTGAAGTCCCATGCACAATAGTCAATACATAAATTCAACCACAGTGTCCACCAAGAGGTGAGCAAAGAGGGAAAATATGGTGTATGTGAATAATTCCCTTAAGAAATGCTGTCATTTGTTTAACATAGGTAGAATTGCAGAAAAGTATGCTAAACAGGATGAGCAAAGACCAACTATCACATCATGTTCTTAGCTATACTGAGGATACAAAATAGTTTAGTCCTCCCCGTTTTGGTCCTTTGATGGGTTATAGATAATTTTGTTATTTAGGGGGAGAGATTACAAGCTGTTAAATGGTCCTGTTAAATAGGTGTTGGAGGATAGACCCAGGGATTTCTCTCTTTTTCCTTTTCTGTATCCTTCTTTCTCTCCTATGTAGGGGTGAAAAGACTTGCAAAAAAATGGGATATAGACATAATGTAGGAATGATAAAGAAAAAAGGACAAATTATTGAATATGCCCTTATACCTTTGTATATTAATACAAAATTAAGATTATATTTGGCTAAATTGGTATTGATCTTTGTTTATTGATGCAAAATTAATATTATAATGGGCTACATTGGTATTGATCTTTGTATATTGATTCAAAATTAAGATTATATTTGGCCACATTGGTATTGATCTTTGTATATTGATACAAAATTCAGGTGAACTCTTTTTAAGGTATTGTACCTAGGTAATGCTTAAAAGTGAAATGTGAAATTTTGGCCTTTTGCTACCAACTGTCATAACCTGTTTAGGATAATTAAGAAATGCAAACTAATAGTCATTCAAGCATGTCATTGTGTTAGGTACTAGGACAGTCTATCACAGTTATTTTCTAAGTTAATCAGAAATCAAGTTGCTAAGAGACAAGCAGCATTTGCTTATCCAAATATAAGAGATGGATAGGTGGTCTTCAAAAAACTTCAAGAGATCTGCAGAACATGACATTCAAAGATGTTTTCTTAACTTAAGATTTTCTTGATATCGAGACATGTCAGTTCCTGACAGTACCCCTGATTCTACTCCAAGTAGAAGATGAGCATCAAAGAATCTCCAATTGGAGATGGTTGAATTAGTGACAACCCTATCTCTTGCCAAGAAAAAACCCTTGCTTCAACTGTAGACAGAATGCTGTCCAAACAGGACAAAACTTGGAAGCAGGTAAGTTGACAGCCTAGCTCTGCCAAGACTGGGTAGACAAGTCCTTTATAATTCCTTCTTTACAATTCATGTCTGTCAGAGAAACGGGGCCAAACAGCTGAAGATTGATGCTGTACTATATGGAGAGAAATTGGGAACTGTCCAGGCAGCCACTGGTATGTCATTTCTTAGTTTTGAAAACTGCTGACCCTGCACTTCCTATATAACCAGATATATTTATCCCTCTCAGGTCTCTGAGGTGGTTGAAGAATAGATAGCTAGAGTCTCATAGTTAAATTTTGAGTTGTTTAGGAAATAAGAGTATGTTCTGGCCGGGCGGTGGTGGCGCACGCCTTTAATCCCAGCATTTGGGAGGCAGAGGCAGGCGGATCTTTGCGAGTTCGAGGCCAGCCTGGTCTACAAAGCAAGTCCAGGACAGCCAGAGCTGTTAAACAGAGAAACCCTGTCTCGAAAAACCAAAAAACAAAACAAAAAAAAAAAAAGAGTATGTTCTGGATCTAAGAAGATGTTTTTAAAATTGTGATGCAAGTTAGGATGAAAGCTGAGTTAGATATAGAACTTTAAACTCTTGGAGATGGTTAGATAGTAGAATGATAAAGTCAGGTGCCAAATACAAATACGTATGTACTGGGCTTTGGGAATGTATGCTAAATCCTATAACTCTCATAATTGTGACCTAATTATTTCTGTTGTTTTGCATTGTGTTTATTGTTATAAGAGAAAGAGCCATTTGTTGAACTGAAAGGGCGAGCTGTTGGGAGGAAAAAATATACCTTAAACTTAAAAAAAAAAAGGGAAGAGGATGGGGGGTTGAGGGGGAAGAGGGTGGGAGGGTGGGACTGGAGTGGGGAGTAGGGAGGGGTTTACGATTGAGATGTAACTTGAAGAAATAAATAATAAATTAAATTTAAAAAAAGAAAAAAATAGTTTAGTTCATAGAATCAGAAAGTAGAAACTTGGTTAGAGGCTATAAGGGAGCTATAAATAGTAGAGAAATAATAGTTAACAGACACAAGGTTTTAGAACACAAACTTTCATTTTGAAATCTATTTTACAGCACAGTAAATATAATATACAAGTGTGTCTTACATTTTAAAATTATTGAGTGTGAACTTCAAATGTTCTTATCAAATGAAAATTAGTATTTTAGGTAATGGATATGTTGATTTAATTGTCTCAGGTTGTTTCATGGATCATAACATCACTATATTTCATAAGTACAGACAACTATAAATTGTTAATTTTTTATATTTTTAGGAAGACGTAAAGTTTTTCTCTTTTTATTACATTTATTTACTTGTTCATTTTATGTATGTGTGCCTGACCGTTACACATAGCATATGTGTGGAGATCACAGGACCATCTCATGAGAGTAAGTTTTCTCCTTCTACCATGTGGATTCCTGGGATGGCATTCAGGTTCTCATGTATGGCAGCAAGCACACAAAACACCTTTATCCCATGAGCCATCACTTCAGCCCCACTCTACCTTTTCTACATTTTGCTTTTAAACAAGATTGTAATTATTTTCCCAGAGTTTATTACTGTAAATCCATTCTACCTAGTTTCATTTGGTGTGTTTTTTCATTGGTATAATTCTTTGTTGACAAGTATTTGACAACAATATGGACAAAATAGAAACTGTATTTTTATGAGAATATAAATTATTGGTTCATTATGAAAACTCTATGGTAATTCCTAAAACTTTCATATAGGAGAAAGGCATAGGAACAATACTTTGTGGCCTAAATTAGAATCTTAGGTCACTAAGTCAGTCTTTGTATACTTGACAAAAGAAATATCTTAATTCCTTTTATTTGATTTATCACCTCTTGAGAAAGAATATTTGTAACAATTTCTCAATATTAAATGATTAGAACTTTATGTCTTTGTATTATTGCTATTCACACATAACTGATAGAACCAGTTCAATATTAAGTCCAGAAGATTTAATGCCAATAAATGTTAGAACTTTCTGGAAATATAACTATGTGTGCTTCCAGAAAACTACAAATCCTAATAATATTATACAACTTGGAGTTCTCAGAAATTATTTGATTTAAGCAACTTTTCTTACAGTATATCTAATATCCCACATTTCACTAGACAATATCACATGAAAGACTAGATGACTAAGAAATAGCATGGACTATGACTATGATACACTAAAATAAAATAACTATAATACACTGAAATACATACATGTGCATATTATGCAATTATAATAAACACAAAACCAATTAAATAAATACACATATATAGGTCTCATAAAAACACAAACAATATGAAAAGCCAAAACAGTATATCAACTCCAAATACACCAGTCCTCTAGAAATGTTGTTTAATGAGAATTTTCTTTTTTTCTCCATCCCTCTTTTATTTTGTTTTTTTTTCCTTTATTTTTTAGTTCTTCAAGTTACATCTCAGTCGCAGTCCCTTCCCTATTCCCCCTCCAGTCCCTCCCTCCCACCCTCAACCCCCCATCCTCTTCCCTTTTTTTTCTTTTAAGTTTAAGGTATGTCTTATTTCCCCCTACAGTTTCGCCTTTCGGTCCAACAAATGGCTCTTTCTCTTATAATAATAAATACAATACAGTACAACAGAGGTAATTAGGCCACAGTTATGAGGGTTATATGGCTTAACGTACATTCCCAATGACCAGTCCATATGTATTTGGTACCTGACTTAACATTCTACTATCTAACCATCTCCATGAGTTTAAAGGTCTATATCTGACTCAACATTCATATTAACTTGCAACACAATTTTAAAAGTATCTTCTTAGATCTATAACACTCTCTTGACTCCTAAACAACTCAAAATTTAATTATGAGACTCTAGCTATCTGTTCTTCAACCACCTCAGAGACCTGAGAGGGATAAATATATCTGATTTTATAGGAAGTACAGGGCCTGCAGCTTCCCAAACTAGGAAATGACATACCAGTGGCTGCCTGGACAGTTCCCATTTTCTCTCCATACATTACAGCATCGCTCTTCAGTCATTTGGCCCCGTTTCTCTGACAGACATTGATTGTAGAGCAGGGGTTATGAAGGATTTACCTACCCTGTCTTGGCAGAGCTAGGCTGTCGACTTACCTGCTTCCAGGTTTTGTCCTTTTTGGACAGCATTCTGTCTATTGGAGCAAGGGGCTTTTCCTACCAAGAGATGGGCTTGCGACTAATTCAATCATCTCCCACTGGAGATTCTTCAATGCTCATCTTCTACTTGGAGGAGAATAGGGGGTGCTGTCAGGAGTTGATATGTCTTGATATAAAAAAATCTAAAGTTACGAAAACATCTTTGAATGCCATATTCAGCAGATCTCTTGAGGTTTTTGAAGAGGCCCTATCTATGTCTTATATTAGGGTAAGCAGATGTTGCTTGTCTCTTAGCAGGTTTATTTCTGATTAGCTTAGCAAATAACTATAATAGGCTGTCATAGTACCTAACAGAATGACCGGCTTGCATAACCATTAGTTTGCATTTCTTAATTATCCTGAACAGTTTATGACAATTAGTAGTAAAAGGCCGAAACATCACATTTCATTTTTTTTCTTTACCTCCTAACCCTTCCATCCCATTTCTCTGGGGTGGGATGTCCTTATATAACAGTCCCTCATCTCAGTTGAGAGGTTGTATGAGGGCCAAGAGCCTCTTCATTCAATGGGGATCTACGAAGCAGTACCATCAGTGAAAAGTGTCTCGTTGCCCGGGAGAGAGAACAACTAAATAAACAAACCAATAAACATATAATAGATAAAAAAAAGACTAAAAAATAGAAAAAATATAACTAATATATAAAAAATAAATAAAAATTAAAAATAAGAAGTCTATGTCCAAGTTCCCTTTGGTGTGTTAGTTGTAGTATTGATACCTTCTACTATATAGCTAAAATCCTACTATAAGTGAATAGATGCCATATGCATCCTTCTGAGTCTGGGTTAGTTCACTCAGGATGAGCTTTTCTAGTTCCATCCATTTGGCTGCAAATTGCATAATTTCATTGTTCCTGGTAGCTGAATAATATTCCATTGTGTAGATGTACCACAGTTTTTTAACCCATTCTTCGGTTGAGGGACATCTGGGTTGTTTCCAGTTTCTAGCTATTATAAATAAGGCTGCTATAAACATAGATGAGGAAACTTCCTTATGATTCCATGAAGAGGCATTTGGGTGTATACCCAGAAGTGGTATGGCTGGGTCCTGAGGCAGAGCTATTCAAAGTTTTCTAAGATATCGCCAGACTGACCTCCATAGTGGTTGCACAAGCCTGCATTCCCACCAGCAATGGAGTAGGGTACCCCTTTCTCCACACCCTCGCCAGCATGTGCTGTCATTTGAGTTTTTGATCTTAGCCATTCTGACAGGTGTGAGATGGAATCTCAGAGTCGTCTTGAGTTGCATTTCTCTGATGATTAAGGATGTTGAGCATTTCTTCAAGTTTCTCTCAGCCATTAGGGACTCCTCCTTTGTGAATTCTCTACTTAGCTCTGTCCCCCATTTTTTGATTGGATTATTTGGTTTCTTGGCATTTAATTTCTTGAGTTCTTTGTAGATTTTGGATATTAGCCCTCTGTCAGATGTGGGGTTGGTGAAGATTTTCTCCCAGTCTGTAGGCTGCTGTTTTGTTCGAATGACAGTGTCCTTTGCCTTACAGAAGATTTTCAGTTTCATGAGGTCCAATTTATTAATTGTTGATCTCAAGTCTTGATCTGTTGGTGTTCTGTTCAGGAAGTTGTCGCCTGTGCCAATTAGTTCGAGGGTTTCTCCCACTTTTTCTTCTAGTAGATTTAGTGTGACCGGCCTTATGTTAAGGTCTTTGATCCACTTGGACTTAAGTTTTGTACAAGGTGATAAGTATGGGTCTAACTCCATTCTTTTACAAATGGACATCCAGTTGAACCAGCACCATTTGTTGAAGATGCTGTCCTTCTTCCATTGTGCCGTTTTGGCTTCTTTGTCAAAAATTAGGGGGCCATTAGTGTGTGGGTCTATGTCTGGATCTTCAATTCGATTCCATTGATCTACTGGTCTGTTTCTATACCAATACCATGCTGTTTTTACAACTATTGCTCTGTAGTACAGCTTGAAATCTGGGATGGTAATACCTCCAGATGTTTTTTT
>CAJQZJ010001969.1:13628053-13639856 GCA_907164525.1 Lophiomys imhausi
ACACACACACACACACACACACACACACACACACACACACACGCACGCAAGCACGCACGCAAGCACGCACGCAAGCACACATACTGATATATATGATTCTCAGCATCAATCTATTTCAAAATTATGTCACTCTAAGACAGCAGGGTGTGATTTCTAGGGAGTGTTTGAGATCTGCCTGTAATCTTAATTCTTGGTGAGTTGATTTATCTTCCAATGACTAACTTTGTTCTCTTCCATCTAGCAAGATCTAATTAGTACCATAGGAGAAAGTGCTGCGTTGGGAGCTTCAGGCTTTGTTATTTGGGGAGATATGAATTTAACTTCATCTGAGGTAAGTCAGTACCTCAAGGATATATTGTTCTGTTTCTTGTGGAGATTAATCAAAGCTCTCATTAATCCCATAGCAAGCCAGATTTAGGATAAAAGTCAAAATCAGTGCTTAGTACTTAGATTGGGCTAAAAATATTGAAAGATAGTAATATATATATATAATATTTATATAATAATACCAAATTTATTTGATATTTATCATGTGCTAAGAGAGTAAGTTTTTCTGTTTGTTTGTTTTGGACCTTTTCACTTACTGTGCATGTCAGCTACTGACTATTCTCTTCATTCACAGACAAGGGGACAAGAGGGAAAATAAAGCAGGGGTGACAGCTAGTAAGGCTAGTTAGTAGTACAACTGTTAATAATCATCACAGATTTTTTTTGAGGCTTTATTCCTTGCATTGAACCACTACCTGAAATATGTTGTATCCTATCTGGAGAAGTAGAAACACGTAACTTTTAAGATTTTTCCCTATAAGAGAAGCCAGGTGGGTCCTCTACACTCTAGAGTCTAGAGCAATAGAACCTATAAAACACACACACACACACACACACACACACACACACACACACACACCACTGTGATCCACTGATAGCTCTCTACCTACCAACAGAGGTTTCAGAAATCTAGTAGTTGTTCAACTCAGAATGTTGTTCAACTCAGGTTGTCTTCAGTATATGTCAGAATCCTGAAGAAGTAGGCCCTAATGTCTTTGAAGGAATGGACTTGGTAGTAAGAGTGAAAGCAAGCAGGCAAAGTGAGTGCTTGTTCTCTTTTTCCATGTCCTTTATGTAGGCAGCCAGCAGAAGACATGGTCTAGATTAAGGATATATCTTTCCATCTCAAAGATTCATATTAGAAGTGGTCTTCCCACTTCAAATGATTTAATTAACAACAAAAAAAAATCCCTCACAGGTGTATGCTCAGTCATTTGCGTTTTATTTAACTCCAGATGTAGTCAAGTTGATACTGATGAATAACTATCACACACATCTACGGGCATTATACAGAGAGTCAGAGAATCAGCTTCTGTCTCATAGCTCTTGAGGAAGAGCTTCATCAGGAAAAATTATACACAACTAGGTTATAGAGGAATTTTAATTTAGCAACATGGCTGCTCTGGCAAGGGATCATAGCCAAAGACCTTCTAGGTTTATGTGATCTGGCTGGAATGGAGACATGGTCTGGATTATAGTATGATCTGGCTGGAATACAGACATACCTTTAGAACACACCTTCAATACCAAACAATGAAGGTAAGGTTAGTTTATGGAAGGAAGCAGCCATGTTTGAAATTGATCTCTAATTGAGGGGCAGACAAAGTGATGAATCAGAGAAAGATTTGACAGAATGAGTCAGAGATAGGATATGCCCAACTTTCAAGAGGAGAGAACATGAAAGAGGCTACTTAAGAACAGCACAAGGGGAGACAGAGACAGACAGACAGAGAGAGAGAGAGAGAGAGAGAGAGAGAGAGAGAGAGAGAGGGAGAGAGGAGTTTTTTTACTGAAAATTTCTTACTGAGACATTTTTACAGAGACATGCTGCAGAGAGAACAAGTTAGACACAGATGAAGACAGAATGAGTCAGAGAGAGAAGGAGCCACAATATTAAAACATATTGCCAAAATTAATTTAATACCAGGTTGAGCAATTTAGTCAGGAACCATGAGAAGCCAGTTTGAATCAGTAGCTTTGAGAGGAGTTTAGGCCAGAACACCTGAATTGAACCAGTCAGCAAGGTTTCAGAAAGAGCTAGAAAGACTTGCGAATGGCTCTCACCTCATCCCCTCTTATGAGAAAATAAAAACAACATTTACCCAAGGTGACCTCTATGTAGAACTTGTACTAGAAATCACACACAAATGATCTATGTTACCATCTTTCCTGTGTCTAGTTTTATGTAGAACCCACAGCAGGTTATGTTTAAGTATACTTAACAGAGAAGTCCAAAATGCTATAGGGGGAGAGTCTACAATAAATCTATAAATGTGGCAACTCAGATTCTAACACAAACAGAAGGAACAACTCATTCCTGAGAGACAGCCTGGAGCAGCAGCTCTGGCATGGATTCTACTGTGTCTGTTGTTTTATTTCTGACACCAATCATTACCTTGAGAGCTCGAAAGAAAAGAAAACAATATATGAATTGAAGAAAGGCAAGGGCCTACATATTGACTCAGGAAAGCTTTCTGGTTCTGTTACTTTGAGTTACTATATCTTCTCCTGCCTCTAGGGCCTTTCTTATTTGTGATTTGAGACTTTTGGGTAATAATAGAGTCCAACCAAGAGTTTACCCACAAGGACAAAGCTATACAGTTTTAGTTCAGTCTAAAGATCTGCCTGTGGCTCTAAAAATCTCCGATCTAGTTGTTTTTTTTTTCTTTCTACCTTTTCAGGAGAACTGTACAAAGGTGAACCGCTTTGTGAATTCTGATTTTGGGAGGTACATAATCAACGTGACCAGAGCAGCTGAGTTTTGCAGCCATCACCTTTGCAAGAATAATGGGAGATGCATACGAAAGATGTGGAAAGCAACTCATTACCTCCATTTGAACCCTGCAAGTTACCGCATAGAGGCCTCTGAGGATGGAGAATTCATAGTGACAGGAAGCGCGTCAGATGCAGACCTAGCTGTGATGGAAGAGAATTTTCTATGTCATTGTTATGAGGGATATGAAGGGGCTGATTGTAAAGAAACGAAAGAGACCAATGGCTGCTCTGGGGTTTCCCTTTCCTTTAGCTCAGTAATAACACTGGGTCTGCTAGTTCTAACAGGTTGTCAAAGCGTTCGGTTGTGACACAATGGACTTTAAAAGGAATTGTGTCCTTTTAAGTAGGGTGTTAGGGAACAGATGGATTTCACAGTTTTTTTTTTTTCTTTATGAGTTCCTCTGAGAGGTATCATAAGTCAATATATGTGCCACAACATAAATAGAAAAGTGTAACTTTATTTGCTATACTGGTTAGAAACCAGATCTAGGAGAATAAAGTAAAATATATTATTTTCTTACTTGAATATTTCAATAGTGTTTAAATGAAATTTTATTCTTTTTAAAATTATATATATATATATGAGTATAAAATAAGTATGAAGTTTATGATTTTAAGGACTTTTTTAGGTAGCAATTTATTTAAGGATAGGTTACTAAATAACCACCTGATTTAACAGATGGGTCTCCTCAGTCATGACCTGGTCAACTAGTTCATCAGAGGGTTTCTATGCAAGTCTTAGCATCACTTGTATCTGCTTCCCTGCTGAACTCCTGGAGGACAGAATTAATGCCCACATGGCTACATAGGAGAGTTCAGGGAGTTGAATCCAACTCATTTTAAAGGCTTCTCTCAGCCATCAGACTCTTCCCTCACAGACCCTACCAGTCTGCATAGTCAAAATAATGCCATTAAAACAACAAAAAACCTCTTTCTTGGCTGTATTTGAAGGGTGTTAGGGGACTAACTCATTACCCTGAAACCCAATAATAAAGAGAAAGAATCAGCCACTTATCCTGCATTTCCTATACTATTGTACTTGAGGGTAATCAAATAGTGGACTGATGTTTATTTATTTCTCAAGCCAATAAATGAAGAAGACAGTATAAATTATAATATAAGGAATTTGAAGTTGCAATTTTATAGTCACTCTTTTCACATTTGTTGCTTAGTGAGCAGAAGCATTGATAGTGGCTGCTAACATACAAAAAGGAAGTTCACCAAAGCATTTTATGTCATTGAGTCAAATGCCAACCAAGATTAATCCTTCCAAAAATAAACTCTCATCATGCTTCAAAATCTAGCTGGGAAACCAGTGGCTAAATACTTATCTCACTGCAATGAGTTTTGTCAAGGAAAAAGAACCAGGGGAAGGTGCCGTGAAACAATGTATACAATTATAAGGTAATGTGTAGTTTTTTAATTCCTGGGTATTAAAAATTATTCTAAACCTTGAGTAGAAGCTCTGTTATACTATAAAATTATAAGTGTATATGATTATAAGTGTATAAAGATTTAATAATTAGAAAAAATAGATTTTGATATTTTTGAGTATTAGTATTATATGATTTATGTGCTAGAGAATTAAATATGTAATGATATAGCTGCCTTTGTCTTTGCTGGCACGTGAACAAATTTGAACGTTTTACCAAAATTCATAGCTAAATTGGACATTTCATTCTCTTTGAGATTGCAGGAACATTTCTTGCTCGCTTCTACCATAACTTTCTTTTTTTTTCCTTTATTTTTTATTTCTTCAAGTTACATCTCAATCGCAGTCCCCTCCCTATTCCTCCTCCAGTCCCACCCTTCCACCCTCAACCCCCCATCCTCTTCCCTTTTTTTTCTTTTAAGTTTAAGGTATATCTTATTTCCCCCTACAGTTTCCCCTTTCAGTCCAACAAATGGCTCTTTCTCTTATAATAATAAATACAATACAAAACAACAGAGGTAATTAGGCCACAGTTATGAGGGTTATATGGCTTAACGTACATTCCCAATGTCCAGTCCATACTATAACTTTCTAACAGTCTGAATTAAGGCACTTTGTTTTGTGAGTCAAGAATGTAAGCACTTGTAGGTTACTGTATTATGCTACACTAAGCTGCCTAGTGTCATGATTTTCTCAATATAACAGCCTAATTAAGGCGTGTAGTGCCCAGATATTTGGCTACACATTGTAATTGTGTCTTTGAAGGTTTTTCTATGAGAAAGAAATTTCAGTGAGTAAAGCTCATTGTTTAGAATGATGTAGATTGGCCTCCTTCCATGTATTAAGGGTCTGAAAAGGATCAGTGTATGAAACTGAAAAATTAGAAGCAAAAGGCAGAGGAAGGGAGAGTCTTCTGCCTTATATTTGGAGCATTGGTGTATTCTTGTCTCCAGATTTGGTCTTAGACTGGAACTGTATCTGCCTCCTCTGTCTCTAGTTTGTTGATTAACTCTGGGGTGTTTCAATCACTGTAAATGCACCAATCCAGTATAATGGTTGAGTCTAAGTTTCTTGCTGCCCTCACCATGACCTTATATAAGTAGATGTGTGAGTCTATGTATACATGAATCTATGAGCAGCCTATTGGTTATGTTTCTCTGGAGAATGGAGACCATCAAGAAAAAAAATCTGCTATTAAATTGTGGCTCTCGCCCGGTGGTGGTGGCGCACGCCTTTAATCCCAGCACTTGGGAGGCAGAGGCAGGCGGATCTTTGTGAGTTCGAGGCCAGCCTGGTCTACAAAGCGAGTCCAGGACAGCCAGAGATATTCAGAGAAACCCTGTCTCGAAAAACCAAAAAAAAAAAAAAAAAAATTGTGGCTCTCTCTTCTGAGAGAGCAAGGAGGTGGAGAAATTGGAAACTTTACTCAGTGGATTGCAATAAAAAGTGGTGCAACTGTGATGGAAACAAGTACAGGGACTTCTGCAAAATATTTTTTCAATATTTCTTTATTTCTTCAAGTTACATCTCAATCATAGCCTCCTCCCTCCTCCCCTGCAGGTCCCACCTTAATACCCTTTCCCCTTCTTCCTTCTATCCTCTTTTTTTTTTTAATTTAAGGTGTATGTTTCTTTTTCCCCCAACATCTCCCCCTTTTAGTCCAATAAAAGGCTCTTTTTTTTTATAACGACAAATACAATACAAAACAATAAGAACAATTAGGCAACAATTATGAAAATTATAATATATAACATACTTTCCCAATGACCAGATCATATCTATTTCCCCCAAAATAATAATATTCTATTATCTATCTATCTTGATGAATTTAAAGTTCCACATCTAACTCGTTTTCCATCCTAACTTGTACTACCAACTTCAAAAAGCTTCTTAGACCCAGGACATTCTTTTAACTCTTCAACAACTTAAAATTTAACTGTGACACTCTAAATATCTAGTCTTCAACCACATCAGAGACCTGAGAAGAATAAATATATCTGAATATACAGGAAGTTCAGAGCCAGCAGCTCCAAAACTAAGAAATGACAGACAACTGGCTGCCTGGACAATTCCCAATTTCTCCCTATAATATTGGAGCATCTATCTTCAGCCTTTTGAGCTAGTATGATAGAGATTAATTATACAGCAGGAATTATGAAGGACTTTCCCATCCTGTCTTGGCAGAGCTAGGCTGTCAACTTAACTGCTTTCAAGTTTTGTCCTTTTCAGACAGCATTCTGTCTACAGTTGAAGCAAGGGCTTTTTATTGCCCTGTGGTTAGCTTGCCACTAATGCAGCCTTCTCCAAATGCAGAATCTTTGGATGCTTATCATCTACTTGAAGTAGAATGAGGGGTGCTGTCAGGAGCTGACATGTCTCAATATCAAAAAAATCTTAAGTTAAGAAAACATCTTTGAATGCCATATGCTACAGATCTCTTGAGATTTTTGAAGACCATCTATCTATCTCTGTATATTTGAATAAGCAAATGTTGTTTGTCTCTTAGCAACTTGATTTCTGATTAACTTAGAAAACATCTGTGATATGCTAAACTAGTACCTAACAAAATGACAAGTTTGAATGGCTATTAGTTTGCATTTCTTAATTATCTTAAACAGTTTGTGATAGTTGCTATTAAAATGCCTAGAATTTCACATTGCAGTTTTAAGAATTATATAGGTACAATACCCTAAAAAGAGTTAACCTTAATTTTGTATCAGTATACAAAGCTCTATACTAATGTAGCCAAATATAACCTTAATATTGTCTTAATAAACAAAGATATGAGTAGATTCAATAATCAACCCCTTTTTCTTTATCATTCCCATACCATGTGTATATCCTCTTTTTTTTTTCTTTTCAAATCTTTGCCCCTGCATAGGAGAAAAAGAAGGATAGAGAAAAGAAAAAGAGAGAAATCCCAGGGTCTAACCTCCTAAACCTTGTTTTACAAGACCATTTAACAGCTTGTAACCAATCTCACTAAATGACAACAAAGACCCATCAAATGACCAAAAAAAAAAAAAAATCACCCACCCCACTGCAAAATATTTAAAATAGAACTACTTTATAACCCAGAAGTCACACATGTCAATATTTACTCAAAATAATTGAAATTAAGGATAGTGGGGCATTAAGTTCATCTTCAGCACCAGGAAAAACAAAACTGAAATCAGAAAATAAAGAGATCATGTTTACTGAAGCACTATTCACAACAGACAATAATAACTTGGTAGTTCAATGGAATGGATAGACAAAGTAGATGGAAAATGCTGTGTTTTTAAATGTTAGAACACAAATTAAGTGATATCATTTAATTTTCAATCACACATGTGTTATACTTTATTCTCACTTGTCCCCCATCACCTACCCACCCACCTCTGTTTCTTTCGCACTGTTGTTGGTGCTCTTACTCTCCCAAGCAGCACCCTATTCTTCTTTAAAGTCATTTTTCATCATCCCCTCTTATCCCATCTCCCTTTACATCTCTTCCTCCTCTTTCACAACTTCCTTTCTACTTTCATGTCTTACAAATCTATGTTTAAAATTCTGTATTTCTTTAAAAAATTAATTTTTCCCCACATGCACAGTGAAATGCCATTCAGCCACAAAGAAAACTTTAATCATGACATTAACAGCCAAACAGGCAGAACTGGAAACTGTTAATTGAGGTAACAGACTCACAAAAAACCTATTTTTGTTTTATTTTCAGATGCTAGTTTTCAATTTTTATGTATGTATAGGAAGGTATAGATATAGGTCATAAACCTCAAAAAGTGTATAAGAAATCTTAAGGTGAGGATAAGTGTGTGTGTGTGTGTGTGTGTGTGTGTGTGTGTGTGTGAGAGAGAGAGAGAGAGAGAGAGAAAGAGAGAAAGAGACAGAGACAGAGAGACACAGAGAGAGATGAAGAGATACAATGAGATAGACAGAGACAAAGATACACACCGAGAGACAGACACACTGAGAAAGACAGTGAGAGAGCACTGAGCAACACACAGAGAGAAAACAAAATACAAGTAACATAAAAACAGAATGGTGATTGCAAGACTAGAAAGAGACTGCTAGTACAGGAAGAGATGAGGGAGGCACATTACTAAACATAAGAAAATACCACAGTGAAACATATTACTTTGCATGCTATTTTTAAGTTTTGTTTTGTTGTAGCAACTCTTTTTAAAAATTTTAGTTAATTTTTTTTCCATTTAGAAATATTTATTTTCTGAGGTTTTAGTGTAAATACATCATTCCACCCTTCCTTTTCCCCTTCCTCTCTCCAAGCCCTACCACATACTCTTCCCTTGCTCACTTTCAAATTCATTGCCTGTTTTTCTTTAATTGTTGTTACACACACACACTTCTAAATGTATAAATGTAACCTACTCAATCTGTATAATGTTACTTGTAGTTTTTCAGAGCTGACCCTTTGGAATTGGATAACTAATTGGTGTGTTCTTCCCTGGGGAAGGCTTTTCCTCTGGCTGTCAACGTTCCTCAGTTGTCTGTATTTCTTTGTGTAGGGTTAAGGCCTTGAGAGCTTTCCCGCACAATGTTAGCAAGTCTCTTGGAGTCATCCTTGTTCAGGTCATGATTAAGCAACCACGTTGGTGAGTGTACCTCCGTGTCCTTTGTGGCCTACCTTCGCTGTCCTTTGTAAACAAAGGAAAATAATTTTGTTAGATTTATTAATTTTATTTTTTTAATGTGTGAGTGTTTTGTTTGCATGTATGTGTATGTCCCCAGAGGTCAGAAGAGGGCATTGGATCCTATTAACTGTAGTTATAGATGCTTGTGATCCACCATATAGGTGCTGGAACTCAAACCTGCATCTTTGTAAGAACAACAAGTGGTCTTAACTGAATTTACCCTCTAATTCTGGATTGCCTTCACCATTTTATTCTGCTCTATGTTTGTGACTATTTGGTCTGGTCACAACTCAAATGTTTATTGCTATTTTAATAAAGGTCACTGAAGTACTTGACCTCTCATCTTTAAACTCCTTGGATTCTTTGATGAAGCTTGTGTTTGTTCTTTTATAATCTTTATAATCTGTGTTCTGGGGTTCATCTAGAAAATTCTCATTAAGCTACCCCAAAAATTCCACCAGAGAACTCTTACAGCTGATAAACACCTTCAGCAAAGTGGCTGGATACAAAATTAATTCAAAAAAATCAGAAGCCCTTCTTTATACAACAAACAAATGGGCTGAGAAAGAAATAAGGGAAACAACCCCCTTCACAATAGCCGCAAACAACATAAAATACCTGGGGTAAGTCTAACCAAGCAAGTAAAGGACCTGTACAACAAGAACTTCAAGCCCTTGAAGAAAGAAATGGAAGAGGCCTTTAGAAGATGGAAAGATCTCCCATGCTCATGGATAGGTAGGATCAACATAATAAAAATGGCCATCCTACCAAAAGCAATATATAGATTCAATGCAATTCCTATCAAAATACCAACACAATTTTTTATAGACTTGGAAAGAGCTATTCTCAATTTCATATGGAACAACAAAAAGCCCAGAATAGCTAAATCAATCCTGTACAATAAGAAAACATCTGGAGGTATCACCATCCCAGATTTCAAGCTGTACTTTTTTTTTTTTTTTTTTTAATGTAGTGATTGTTAAAACACCATGAGATTGTTACAACTCTTTGAATCAACCCTCTGGCAGAGTCATCATCAGACATTTTTTTTAATAGTTATTCTGATACTCAGCTTTTCTTACTGAAATATTTCTGAAGTGAATGCTAAGTGCCTTCACTTAGGGACCAGAGCTTCAAAGACCACCAGGCCACATTTGTGTTTAATTGAGGGGTTTTCTTGCTTATGCAAGAGACAGAGTGTTAGTATCTGCAGGAGCCATGGGCAAAACGATGTCAGAGAAAACCACCTGTAGGGTTTCCCCTTTGGTTGCACTACTTGAGAGAGTCCTAGCATGGGAACTGGGGTCACACCCTGGGTTGGAAATCATCAGAAGGCAGAGGTAATACTTGATGCGTAAAGAAGAGCGGTTATTTGCAGGACCTCGGGTTTCATCCCAAGGCTGTAAACAAGCAAATACACAAGACCACAAGAGCAGAGTCATCCCTAGAGGCATTCCCTTCTCACCAACCAATGTGTTTGGCATTTGTCAATTGCAGACACCTCTCCACCCCTCCTGTGCTTGGACAAGATTTAAAGGGGGCCTTACAATGACTCATTTTTATTGTGGCTTGACAATAAACTTGCTTAACTTTGTTATCCTGTGAAATTTCCCGTATCTGTATCTAACGTTAATCTATCTCCATGGCCTCTGCAGCTTCTGAGTATTGGGTTATTCATTTTAGTTTTTTAAACATAATTTGTCGCAACTATTCTGGGGAGAGGAACAGAGGAGAGTGACTTTCTTATAGACTCCAGGCTGTACGTGGCAGACCTGTCTCCACCCAAGGGACAACTACTAACCCTCTTCCATGTCTGGAAGAGTGAACTCAAAAGGTAACATCCTGGGTGTGTGTGTGCGGGGCTCCTTGAAACACATCTTACCTTTCTGTTGCCTTCAGTGTGTTCATCTTTTTCTGTGGGCAAGACCGGAACTGTGAGGCCAAAAATCACTGTATTGAAGTAAAGAAACTCTCTTGGGTATGTCTTTTCTTCTATGAGGTGAAGAGTTTGGAGAAGAAAACTAATTCCTTTTTCTTTTGTTCAGAGGCCTCCAAAATGTCTTCATAGATGGTTCTCCTGTATGTTCTCAAATAAAACTTAGCTCCCAAGCAGAGAGAAACATGACAAAATTTAGGGGATGAGCCCAAGTTAAACTCTTCACTCATCCATACTGTCAACATGTTGTCCAACGTTCTTCCATTCCACCAATTAGAGATGGGCTTAAAGAGATAGACCTTTGTGAGAGGAGGCCAGAAAGCAATGACAGGTTGCTAAGGGATGCTTATGATTAGGTGTGATAATCAGGTAGTGATCTGTGCTTTGACTGGTCCAGATACAGTTGGAATCAGAATCAGGGGCTGTAGTTACATAGATGGGGCGAGGAAAAGGGGAATTGAGGAAGTCTGAAGCAAAGGTCAGTTTTATGTTAGTAGATAGAATAATTTTATTCATCTTCAGGCTATGGAGAAGTAGATATTTTTTCCAATAAGTAAAAATAATTGATTTAAAAAAGTGATATTTGTATGTATAAGTTTACTTAGGAATTCTTAAGTATCTTTTAGTGGTTTGATAGGTTACTTAGAATTTTTGTTCACTTAAGTATGCTACACGTGAGTTTTGGTTGGTGACGTCTGGTCGTTAAAATGATAGCTACATACAATGACTTGTATACTTCAGGAAATTCTCATAAGCCAGAGGTTCTATAGAAAGAACCTCAATCATAGTCTCTGGTTTGAAATAAAACCTACCATATGTGAACAGAAAAGTTCTGTAGCAAAAGAAAAATGTCAGCACCAAATAGCAGAACCATGGACACTGGTTGCCTCCCAAACCCAGTCATTTCTGGTTCTGGACAATGAAAAGTGTGTGTGTGTGTGTGTGTGTGTGTGTGTGTGTGTGTGT
>CAJQZJ010001969.1:13649856-13685218 GCA_907164525.1 Lophiomys imhausi
GAAGGTGTTTATCAGCTGTAAGAGTTCTCTGGTGGAATTTTTGGGGTCACTTATGTATACTATCATATCATCTGCAAATAGGGATAATTTGACTTCTTCATTTCCAATGTTTATCCCCTTGATCTCCTTTAGTTGTCTTATTGCTCTAGCAAGAACTTCAAGTACTATATTGAAGAGATATGGTGAAAGTGGACATCCTTGTCTTGTCCCTGAGTTTAGAGGAAATGCTTCAAGTTTCTCTCCATTTAATTTGATGTTAGCCACTGGCCTGCTGTATATTGCCTTTATTATTTCTAGGTACGGTCCTTGTATGCCCGTTCTCTCCAGAACTTTTAGCATGAAGGGGTGTTGGATTTTGTCAAATGCTTTTTCTGCATCTAGCGAGATTATCATGTGGTTTTTTTCTTTCATCTTGTTTATATGGTGAATAATGTTGGTAGACTTTCATATGTTGAACCATCCCTGCATTCCTGGGATGAAGCCTACTTGATCATGGTGTATGATATTTTTGATGTGTTCTTGAATTCGGTTTGCTAGTATTTTATTAAGTATTTTTGCATCTATGTTCATGAGGGAGATTGTTCTGAAGTTCTCTTTCTTTGTTGGGTCTTTGTGTGGTTTATGAATCAGGGTGACTGTGGCCTCATAGAATGAGTTTGGCAATGTTCTTTCAGATTCTATTTGGTGAAAGAGTTTGAAGAGTATTGGTGTTAGCTCCTCTGTTACCGGACATTTAAATTATTATTTAACACTTATTTATTTATTACTAAATTCACTTATAACAAACACCAACAATTTCTTAACTATTAATCTTATAAATTCCTACAACTCCTTTAACCTATCCACTAAACCTATTGATAATTATAACAACTACTTTCATAACCTTTTAGAATGATACAGTCGCTGGGGCAGGTCCTCAGCCGTCAGGAACACAGTCTTTGTTGTAGATTCTTTAACGCACTTAGCAGTCCTTTTTCTGGATCTCTCAGATGCTGGTTCGTCAGGGTAAGTTGGTTATTGCAGTCTCACCTTAAATAAGGCTTCATGCTTTCTTCTCTGTGGGAGACCCCAGCCGTCTGCAGGCCAACTTACTTCTTTTGAATCAGGAACTCAGCTGCTCTGCCTCAGTCCTTAAAGCCAGGCACAGTTTCCTTTTAGGCCACTATTCGGACAGATCAAACCCCTCTAGGCAAAAGCTGAGCCACAGGGTTTAGTCCTTGGCCTTTTGGTGTCTTGCTCAGGCTTTCTTTGCTCACCAGCTTCTTTCTGCTTCAGGGAGAGAGCTGGCCATCAATGGCCAGCCCTTTTTTTAGCAGGACTCTTGGAGCTCTCTAGCATCAGGGGCCTCTTCTTCTTCTGGGCTCCATGCACTGTCCTTAAATAGGAGGAACTCTGTTTCAGCTTAATTTGGGCTCCGCCCACTTAGCAGCTGAAAACAATGTCAGGCCATATACTTTGTGTCTTCAAGTCTATTGAGTCTTTCCTGTTTTTCCTGACTTCAACCTTGTTTTTCAGTCTATTAAGTCTTTCCTGTTTTTGCTGACTTCATGCTGATAATGCTCTTCAGGCCCCAAATTAAGAGACAGTATCAGAAACTCCTATATATTTTCTAAATCTAACTTATCTAACCCCTACACTCCTCTTTGAAGGTCTGGTAGAATTCCATGCTAAAGCCATCTGGCCCTGGGCTTTTTTTGGTTGGGAGATTTTTAATGACTGTTTATATTTCCTTAGGAGTTATAGAGATGTTTAATCTGTTAATCTGATCTTGATTTAGCTTCGGTAGGTGGAATCTATTGAGAAAATTGTTCATTTCACTTAAGTTCTCAAATTTGGTGGAGTATAGATTTTTATAAAGTAGGATCTAAATATTTTCTGGATTTCCTCAATGTCTGTTATTATTTCCCCCTTTTCATTTCTGATTTTGTTGATTTGGGTTTTTTCCCTCTGTCTTTTAGTTAATTTGGCTAAGGGTCTGTCTATTTTGTTGATTTTGTCAAAGAACCAACTGTTTGTTTCATTGATTCTTTGTATAGTTCTTTTTATTTCTAAGTTGTTGATTTCAGCCCTAAGTTTGATGATCTCCTGCCTTCTGCTCTTTTTGGGGGCATTTGCTTTTTTTTTCCAATTCACCCAGTTTAGCTGTTAATTCACTAATATGAGCCTTCACAATTTTCTTTTTGAAGGCACTTAGTGCTATGAATTTTCCTCATAGCACAGCTTTCATTGTGTCCCATAGGTTTGGGTATGTTGTGTCTTAATTTTCGTTAGATTTTAAGAAGTCTTTGTTTTCCTTCTTTATTTCTTCCCTGACCCAGTGGTCCTCTAGTAAAGAGCCCATCTTTATACAAAAAATAAATGGGCCAGGAAAGAAATTAGGGAAACAACACCCTTCACAATAGCCACAAACAATATAAAATACCTGGGGGTAACTCTAACCAAGCAAGTGAAAGGCCTGTATGACAAGAACTTCAAGTCCTTGAAGAAAGAAATTGAAGAGGATGTCAGAAGATGGAAAGATCTCCCATGCTCATGGATAGGTAGGATCAACATAATAAAAATGGCCATCCTACCAAAAGCAATATACAGATTCAATGCAATTCCTATCAAAATACCAACACAATTTTTTATAGACTTGGAAAGAGCTATATAGTAGAAGGTATTGATACTACAACTAACACACCAAAGGGAACTTGGACATAGACTTTTTATTTTTTATTTTTTTATATGTTTTTTCAATTTTTTTTTCTATTTTTTAGTCTTTTTTATCTATTTGTCTGCTTATTGGTTTGTTTGTTTAGTAGTTCTCTCTCCCGGGCAATGAAACACTTTTCACTGATGGTACTGCTTTGTAGACCCCCAATGAATGAGGAGACTTTTGGCCCTCATACGACCTCTCAACTGAGATGAGGGACTGTTATATAAGGACACCCCACCCCAGAGAAATGGGATGGAAGGGTTAGGAGGTAAAGAAAAAAAAATGAAATGTGATGTTTCCGCCTTTTAATACTAATTGTCATAAATTGTTTAGGATAATTAAGAAATGCAAAGTAATGGTTATACAAGCTGGTCATTCTGTTAGGTACTATGACAGCCTATTATAGTTATTTGCTAAGCTAATCAGAAATAAAGCTGATAAGAGATAAGCAACATCTGCTTACCCTAATATAAGAGATAGATAGGGCCTCTTCAAAAACCTCAAGAGATCTGCAGAATATGGCATTCAACGATGTTTTCATAACTTTAGATTTTTTTATATCAAGACATATCAACTCCTGACAGCACCCCCTATTCTCCTCCAAGTAGAAGATGAGCATCGAAGAATCTCCAGTGGGAGATGATTGAATTAGTCGCAAGCCCATCTCTTGGTAGGAAAAGCCCCTTGCTCCAACTGTAGACAGAATGCTGTCCAAAAAGGACAAAATCTGGAAGCAGGTAAGTCGACAGCCTAGCTCTGCCAATACAGGGTAGGTAAGTCTTTCATAACCCCTGCTCTACAATCAATGTCTGTCAGAGAAGCAGGGCCAAGTGACTGAAGATCAATGCTGTAATGTATGAAGAGAAAATGGGAACTGTCCAGGCAGCCACTGGTATGTCATTTCCTAGTTTGGGAAGCTGCAGGCCCTGTACTTCCTTTATAATCAGATATATTTATCCCTCTCAGGTCTCTGAGGTGGTTGAAGAACAGATAGCTAGAGTCTCATAATTAAATTTTGAGTTGTTTAGGAGTCAAGAGAGTGTTATATATCTAAGAAGATACTTTTAAAATTGTGTTGCAAGTTAGTGTGAATGTTGAGTTAAATATAGAACTTTAAACTCATGGTAAATGACATACCAGTGGCTGCCTGGACAGTTCCCATTTTCTCTCCATACATTACAGCATCGATCTTCAGTCATTTGGCCCTGCTTCTCTGACAGACATTGATTGTAGAGCAGGGGTTATGAAAGACTTACCTACCCTGTCTTGGCAGAGCTAGGCTGTCAACTTACCTGCTTTCAGGTTTTGTCCTTTTTGGACAGCATTCTGTCTACAGTTGGAGCAAGGGGCTTTTCCTACCAAGAGATGGGCTTGTGACTAATTCAATCATCTCCCACTGGAGATTCTTCTGTGCTAGATAGTAGAATGTTAAAGTCAGGTACCAAATACATATGGACTGGACATTGGGAATGTATGCTAAGCCATAAAACCCTCATAACTGTGGCCTAATTACCTCTGTTGTTTTGTATTGTATTTATTACTATACGAGAAAGAGCCATTTGTTGGACTGAAAGGGGAAACTGTTGGGGGAAATAAGATATACCTTAAACTTAAAAAAAAAAAAAAAGGGAAGAGGATGGGGGTTGAGGGTGGGAGGGTGGGACTGGAGGGGGAATAGGGAGGGGACTGCGATTGAGATGTAACTTGAAGAAATAAAAAATAAAGGAAAAAAATGGAAAAAAAAAACCAACCCTGAAACCCTGATTATTTTTTCTTTTGTTCTTTGGTTGTGGTGAAAAACAAATCCAAAGCTGTGTGCATGGAAAACAACACTCTATCCCTGAACTATATCCTTATGTTTGGTTTTTTTTTTTTTTTTTTTTTGGTTGGGTTTAAATTTTTACTTTTGGGCGGGGGGACTAGATCTTTCTCTGTACCTACACTGGCCTTGACCTGTGATCTTCCTGCCATCATGTCCTAAGTACTAGCATTATATTGTGTCTTAGTCTTCACTACAGCTCCAAATTTTTCTTTTTTCATTCATGTAGCAAAGATAGTGCTCATTAAGACTAGAGTAATTACCCAGAAAAGACTTTTAAAAGCATATACTCCCAACCCTATGTTAATTGATTACAAAAGAGATAAGTCTTAATTTATTATCCTTTTTCTTTTTCACGATTTTGGCATTTTGTTTTTCAATACCTTTTTAAAATGTCAAGTGAAATCCTAAAGGTTTACAGAGATATCCTAGAGTTCCTAGTCTATAGGGAATCCAACAAACGTGATTTTACTTTGAAAGTCTCAAAAGTAGTACAATTCACTGTGATGTTTTATGGAGCATTATAAAATACATAAATATTTATCAAACTGAAAGTCAGAGTAGAGTCGTGATCTCAAAGCTGTATCCACAATTCTGCAGTAGTAAATACTAGCCATCTCTCCAGTAACTCTTTACTGGGACAGCAGCCTATAAGAAGTATTCTTTTTCCTCATGAATTTCTTCTCTTTTAAAGGTCATTGCTCAATGAGCTGGGTTTCTGCCTTCCAGAAATAGATAGAAAGATAAATACATAGGTATATAGAGAATGTACAAGGCCCCTCCCCAAGGCTCTGTAATTCCCAACAGCTGCTGGGGAGGAGACCTCTCAGTGGTGAAGTAAAGTTGCATCCAATTTGCAGGAGGAACTGGTTTTACAGCTTTTGTGAGCAACCTCCCAATCACCTGGAGATTTGGCCTCCATGGTAAAGCTTTCCTGTGTTGTCCAAGGCTGCAGTGCTAGTGAAGCTTTGTAGTGACAGGCAGCAGAGAGTCTCATTCATGTTCCAGAAAGTAACCGCTTACCTGTGTTCTCATTAACAGCCCCAATAAACTCATTGGTTAACCAAAGCTAGATTTGGGTGGGAACCTATCTTCGGACGGTTGCTGTTCTCTATTGGAATGAACAAGCCATTTCTATGAATCTCAAGAAAAGTCACATAACACTAGTCAGTGGAGGGCAGTGGTGGCTCACGCCTTTAATCCCAGCACTCGGGAGGCAGAGGCAGGCGGATGTCTGTGAGTTTGAGGTCTACAAAGTGAGTCCAGGACAGCCAGAGCTGTTACACAGAGAAACCCTGTCTCGAAAAAACAAAAACAAAAACACTAGTCAGTGGAAATGTCAGTGTTTTTCAGTGTGGGAAGTCACATTTCTTTCTGAAGCAGAACCATTTATGCTTCTGAGAAGTACAATATAAGAGAAAATATAAACTCTAATTCTCCAGCATGAGTATGTGGTAGTCCTGCTCACTCTGTGCCTCACCCTCTGGATGACATTTCCTCAGAGACAGCTTTCTTATCCCACAAGGTCATCTCACTGAATAAGACAGACCGTGGGCGTCTTATAACTGTGTGCAGACCTCCCCTATTTAATTGATGCATGCCTGACCTTGCAGTGTTCTTCGGCTTTATAACCACCTTGTACCTGAAACATCTGTCAGCCTTCAGGAAACTTGATTGTAAGTTATCGAGTTCATTAAAACTATATAAGTTGAAACGATTTTGGCTCCTAAACAAAGAGCAAGTGAAATTGCATGTGCTTTTCTTCATTTTTAAAGTTTATCTCTTGAGTGATTAGTTACATAGATACTTCATCTCTAAGACTGCGAGCCTACACTTTAGGCACCCTTTGTGGATCAATGAGAAACCCTTACATTGCAATTAAATGTGCCAAGCTGTAGTAGCACATAGTTTATGCTATTGTATAACCAGATTAAACTCCTGAAAAAATAGCAAATAGTTAACTAAGTATTAATTTGTGTACATTTTTAAAAGATAATTAAATAACTGGATCTCCTCTTAGGGTGGCACTGACTCACAGAAACTGCATGGCACTTGTACATTAGTAAAGAAAATGAGTTTCTATAAGAGTTAGGGAAATATAAGATAATCATAAATGCAAAGGAAATACCTTTTCAAACAAATGTGTTTTAATTTTTTACAATAATTTTGCTTTCCCATAATTTCCTCAAGATGTTTGCTATTTGCATTCAGGATAGTTACAAAACGTGCAATCTGAAAACATGTTGATTGCCAGGCCATGGTGGTGAGCACCTTTAATCCCAGCACTTGGGAGGCAGAGGCAGGTGGATCTATGAATTCCAATTCTGAGGCCACTCCGGTTTACAAAGCAAGTTCCAGGACAGCCAATGCTACACAGAGAAACCTTGTCTCAAAAAGACAAGACAAAAGAAAAAAAATATGTAAATTGACATTTTAATTTCCCCTTGTAATGTGAGAGGATCTTCTCACACACTAAAGAAATTGAGAAATGTAATAATCAAAAATTATGGATTGCACGAAGATTACAATAAATGTTTTTGAAAATTTATGCAAAGGCAGAAAGAATCCCAGTCTGGAATAGCAGCCAGTTCTTGGCACATCCCACATAACTCTACCAAAGAAACATGGGTTCATTTGTTGTTGTTTTCAAATGCACATAAGAGACAACATGGGATCATTCTTTTGACTCTATTGTGACATTAGACTTGTTCCTAGTACTTAAGGTTCTTTCTTCTGTGAAAAAGACAATAAGATATTGTTCTCATTAGAAATGTATATCTAAAATTCTATTACATGTTAAAAAAAACTTTCAA
Organism: Lophiomys imhausi; assembly: GCA_907164525.1. Classification (NCBI taxonomy): domain Eukaryota; kingdom Metazoa; phylum Chordata; class Mammalia; order Rodentia; family Muridae; genus Lophiomys; species Lophiomys imhausi. The sequence continues at coordinate 13,657,187 of CAJQZJ010001969.1, forward strand.
AAAATAATCTAAACTGAAGAATCAAAGCTTTAACAAACAAGTAATTGTAGATAAAGGTACAAGTAAAACTGAAACTTTACCAAATTTGTTGAAGTCCACACATTTATTGCTATGAAAAAGTTACATATTATGAGTCTCAAAAAAGAAAAAGTCATGAATGATGAACCTTGAGTCTGCACATGATTGTTTTATGGTTTGTTTTTTATTTGTTTGTTTTTCTTTATGTTTTCTACTTTTTTTAATGTTTTCTTTCTCCATAAAATTGAGTGTTCAATTCCTTATTACTTAACAATTAGGATTTCAATAAGACTGCTTGCTTCCATGAAGGTGAATTCTAATTGACAGGTCAGGTTGCAATAGATACTATGCCTAAGACGTGGTGGCTAGTGCTACAGGAGCATCATATTTGTCATCACAAATGACAGCTGTGCTTTTCATATGTAGGCCAGCTACTGGAGGAGTTAAACAATCCATGAAACAAACAGAAAAACCCTGTGAGTGTCACTCAACTCTGCCTGATCAGCACAAGAGAGTTCCATGCTCTAGAGAAAACCTCATATGAAGGGAACATTTAATGTAAACATGTAAAATGCAAAATAAATATGATTATTTCTTTCTCATACTATTATCATACTAAGTATCGTACTATTATATATGAGCATGTACACATACTGGATGAAACTTTGACTTGCCAATTTCTGTTCTGCTTTGTTCTGCTCTTAAGTGATTTGTTTGGGAAAAAGAAAACTCAGAGATTACTTATTCATCTGGGAATGAAGGAATAAGAAACAATAAGTTTTATTGCCTAAGCTTTTCTGTTTAGCTAATAATTTCTCAAATTTTCACTTTCTGTTTGATGCCATTATACAGATACCTTTGGCTCCATTCTAACAAAATTTGCTGACTTTAAGCTTTTACCTCTCCAATAGATTTAATGATTTAAGATTTAAATTTCTTGTATCATTTTGTACTTATATTTTCTTTTTTAGAAAAAAATATGTATTATGTATATGAGTATGTCTGTGTTTATACTCTTCCTAACTGGTAAGAGATTTTTCTTTCACAAAATGCCTATTGATGAACATTTCTAACTATCCGGTCACTTTCTAAGTATTTGGATAAAATTTAAACTTATTTTTATGATAAAAACATCTATTTTCTGAATTTTTTCCAGTGTTGTTTGTTTCTAAGGACTGTAATATTTGCTGTAAATAACAACCTGCCAGTATTAATCATTATGGCAGATTGAATGATTATAGAATGAATTATAAGACATTACTAAAGATTATGAAAATTATTTTATTGAATAAACATGCTGTTAGTGTAATGGAACCTGATAGCATGAGGAATTCTTTACCACTATTAATTATAGAATGACTAAAGTGTATAGTGGCACTCTCATAAAGCTGGACTGCAGTTTCCTAGGCCTGCTTTGTGGAGTATCATTTAAGACATTGAAAGTTACAGCTGTGATACATACTACAAAAGCTTACTTCTCAGAGAACTTATTCACATAAAAGAGAAATAAACCAACTTTGACTAAACATGTAAGTGAGACTATTTTCATATATAATTATATAATGAATAAAAATTCTTAAATTTAAGTGACAACTACCAGTGACAAATACATTTTTTAAGATACTAGATTCCCAAAAGCAGTTCATATTTTAGGAGGTACTTCATTTGAGCAATATAGTTAAGCTGGAAAAGAAATTGGAATATTCAAGTAGGTGAAGATTAGTTTTCTTCTGGCTATTGTAAGAAGACATTTTGAAAAACAATCTTTAAATTTTTTCAGACAGAACATAAAGTATAGTTTACCTTTGCTTTTGTTTGCCTGCTGGTCCTTTATTCACCTACTACAGAGCAAAGGCTGAGAGGCAAGGACACCCCACTGGTCCCGGAAACCTGTCATTACAGGGCTGACTCAGTCCTCCAATCTAAACAGGAGGCTTGCCTTAAATCTCTTTATAAGCAAAGTCAGGCTCCTTTAAAACCATCTTAGTATAAGTGAGCATTGCTTTTTTAAAATATCCAACTTAAATTCGCGGACTTAGGGTGATGAAAAGAAAACGGATTGGGATTCCAGTGAGAAACAGTAAAGAAGACAGTATGGGAAATATTTCCAGATTGAAGAGTAAAAGGGGGTCAAAGGCTTTGTATACTGTAAGTCATTTTAACAAACAGACCCTAATGTGCTAGCCTCAATAACAGAATAATTGACTCTTAGTGGGGCATCATTAAGTATCATCTTGAGGAAATTTATGAACCAATCAGAACTAGCGGCTCAAGACGGTGAGTTGAACACGTCTTTACCTAATGTGCCGTTGTCGGCACGTGATAGTAAACACAATAAACATAAAGCCGAAAACAAGAAGACTTGATATGACTCACACACTGAAAACAGATGAAACCGAAGAAGGAAATGTGAAAAATGAAACAACAAACAAAGTCCGTAGTAAAACAGTACTGCAGAGGCCTTGGCTATTCTTTTCCTTAAAAGAGACTTCCATGATGGAATAGAGAAAACCATGGGAATGGATGGAAGTCAATTACCAGAGCCATTAGTTGGAATGTTGTTTACAGGTCTCAGAACCAGTCAGACTTCTTTGCCATTCCCAAAGTATATGGAGTGGCAAGCAGGATAGAAATCTGACCTCAGAATATTTAAACAGCTATTCCTATATAGGGCTCCACTTGTGTATTGGACCAAACACAAAAGTGTAGTTTAAATGCAGAAAGGTGGTCTCCCTAGTAAACACAGAGAGCAGGATAGAGTCTTCAACTCTCAGGAATTATATTCTTCTCTCATGATAATTCCCTCCTTCCTTTGATAATTATGGGAGTGTCTACCAACCTGCGTTTGTGTGCACCAGTTGGAATGCTGCTTGTCTACATGCCACAGGCCCTATCAGAGTCCTCCTCCCTGCAGAGCAAGATTGGGAGTGAAATTCCTGTAAAAGGCTTTTCAACACAGATATGATGACCAAGGACTACAGGACACAACAATACTAACCAACAGTGTGAAAGAGAAGAAATTCAGAAAGGGAACAACTGATACTAGAGAATGAGGAAGGGGAGATGAAGTATGTAATAGTGGTAATATTGAAAAATTAAATTAAATTTAAAAATAAGAATAAAGTGTCAAGTCTACACTCAAGAGGCAGAATCAGAAGGACCCTAGTTCAAGGCCAGCCTGTACAACATAAGGAGACCCTGTGTCAGAAAACAGTCAAGTAGTAACAAAAATCTCATATTTTTGCAAGGATTTAAGGTGCTGCTAAATCTGATACCAAAACAAGACCATGAGAAAGGAGAAATGAAATGCATCCCCAAAGTAGAGCTCTTTGAAATCAGTGAGGAACTAAACTGGTTCTATAGAAAAAAAAGGAGACGAAATCTACAATACAAAGCAAAGGTTTTATAAAAACTTAAATATTAGAGAAAAAAAGCAACACAGGTCTGACACAGAAGAGCCAGGAATCATTCCAATACAAACGTCATAGTGAACAGAGAAAACGGAATTAACTTTAAAATTATAAATCAGGAAGTGGTGGCGCATGCCTTTAATCCCAACACTCGGAGGCAGAAGCAAGGAGATCTCTTTGAGTTCAAGGATAGCCTGGCCTACAAAGTGAGCCCAGGACAGCCAGGGCTACACAGAGAAACCCTGTCTCAAGAAAACCATAAAAATTAAAAATAAAAATAAAGAAAATTCTCCTGAGCCGAAGACAGGGGTATGTATTTGCAGGGAACTTCAAAAGACATTGTAAAGAAAGTCATTCATATAAAAACAAAAAACACCACAAATTTGCTGTGAGCCAAAGGGTATAATTAAAATGTTCTGTTTGTGGGATGAAGATGTGCATTCTTTCTGATTGGAAAGAATGAGTGGCGTGGAACAGTGATGGATGAAACAATGTTAGTGGCTAATCAAAAGGTTTGTTTCTGAATAGAGTGCTGTGTTTGCTTGCTTGCTTGTTTTTTGTTTGTTTAACAATGAAAAGAGGTAAAGAATGATATCCTCAATAATAAACTGCTGCTCCTCAGATGCCTAAGGTTAAAGGTCATCCCTCTTCTAAGGTAATCTTTATCATCTTCTAAGATGTTTCCTTTACTGAAGTCACGTGTGATACTTTATTAGACATTGGGCTAACAGAGGGGCCATTTGCTCATTTCCCTTGGAGATGTATCGTAAATAAAGACATATGTGCATTTGTCTTTGAGTTAAACACAGTAACTTCTCATTTTTCCCCAGAATACATGATGCAACAGCTAACTGATGAACCAATTAATGTTAGTATGAGAATATGAATATGACTTTTTATAAAGTTCTACATGTATTCCAGGATATAATCTACCTAATAGTGCTATATAAGGGACATATTAGACAGGAAAATACCTTTCCTAGCCTTAGAAAGTAAATAATATTTAGGACCCCACACTCAATTGAGTCTTTGTGAAAATATGGAGTCTTTGTGATATGAAATTATTTGGATTACAGCTAGGTCGAGTCAAATCACCATAATGAGATTTTCAAATGAATTACCAGAAGTGAAAATCAACAAACTCTTTGTGTATAGTATATTTCAATAAACCAAAAACATCAAATGAAATAATCTCCTACATGTACTCTGGATAAAGTTAATCCCCAATGCAAACATTTAAAGCATCATTTTCATCTCCATAGGTTAGTGCCCTATTGTATTCCTTGTTATTTAAAAGTTCACAGTCCCTGGAATGCAGAGTTGTTTCCTCTGGATTTGCTTTTCTTTATTTCAAGAACACTTTCCCCAGATACAATCTTTTGAATTTTTCCTTTTCTTATTCTCCTTTTTTTTTTTTTTTTAATGAGACAAACTCTCACTGTGTTGTCTTGACTTTAACTTACTTTGTCGGCCAAGCTGTCCTGAAACTTGCAGTCCACCCCTGCCTTCCAGGTATGTGGGTAACAAGAGGGAACTGTGATGTCTGGCTCTCTGATAGTGTTGACCTGTTTCGTCTGCTACCTTACCTTCTCACAGGAAAAACCTTATGTGACTATGTTATATAAAATGTCCAGTGCTCTCTAACACTTTCTAATGCCTTAAGCCTGTTTTCTCTTTCTTCTATAAAGTACTATCACCATAATATATATGATCTATTTACTGCACTTAATCAGTTTCTAAGCTCCATGAGGATGGATCTACTCCTATTTCCTAGCATGAAGTAATTATCCAACAAACAATTTTTATGGAACTTAAAACTAAAAATTCTTTAGTAAAGGCTTGAAGTCAAAGAAAAATAGCGTTTTCTTCACTTTAGTATTTCAAGGGAAAGTTGATATCATAGCAGGGAATGGAAAGAAAATTCTTTAGAATCACAGATAAGGTCATGCCAAGAAAAACTAATGAATTAAGTGCAGTTGCAGGAGACTTGCTCTTCTGACTCAAGAGATTTGGAAAGCGAGATCTGCAGGAATCTCCATGCCAGCCATAGTAACAGTGACGGACAAATCCTTTTTTCATATTCATTATGGTCTTCAGCTTACTCCTTGAAGAAATGACAAATGTGAAGCCCTTGTTTATGACATAATTCTTGTCACTATCTTCAGGCATGTGCAGATAAGAGGACGAATCAGGTGCTTTTCGAACACATCTTCCATGACTGTTACGTAGACTTTGACTACAGAGCTTTGCTGCAGATGTTACATTGAAAGAATAGGGGCCCACGAGCTCTTGAACAGTTTGTTTCACAGACAAGCAAGCTTCCTGTAAGGGAAAAAAAAAAAAAAAAAAAGAATGAGAGAATGAGAGATGCTTAAAGAACAGAATAGAGTCCAGAAATAAATTCACATATAGATAATCAGCTGATTTTTGGCAAGTTGTCAAGAATACACAATGTAGAAAAGATCAACTTGTTAACAAATGGTGTTGGGAAAAATTGTCCAAACAAAACTGAACCGCATGTGAAACTTAACTAAAAGTTAAAACATAAACATAAAAAGCCAGATATTGATAAAACCTTAGCAGAAAACAGAGATTCCTGTCAATCATAACATTTTTTTCTTGCAGGGGACCAGAAGCATGAGTGACAGAAACAAAAATAAACAAGTGAGATTATGTCAGACTAAAACACTTCTGCACACAAAGAAGAAAAGAAACAGTCAACCCAATCAAAAGGCATCTTACAGAGCAATGGAAAACATGTGTAAAACTCCTATTTCCTGCAGTAACTAGCTACGTATCCAAAAATCTAAATGACTCAAAATAACACACACAATAACTAAAAGGAACCAAAATATATAGCATAGCCAGATTTGGTATAGACCTATAACACCAGCTACTTGGGAGGTTGAAGCAAGAGAATCACAAATCTGAGGCTTCAGTGACCTACAGAGTTGAGTTCAAGGCCATCGCAGGCAACTTAATAATATTTCATCTAAGAATGTGAGATAAAATGAGAGCTAGGAACATAGCTCACTGGCATAGCCCTTGCCAAGCATGTGTGAGACCTCAGGTTCAATACCTAACATAGAAAATATGGATAAGTAAATGGAGCCAGACATGGTAGCACACATCTTTTTTAATTTAAATTTATTTATTTATTGCTTCAGGTTACATCTCTGTCATTGTGTCCTCTTTCCACCCTTCCCTGTCCCGCCCTCCCACCCTCTACCCCCTAACCCTTCCATCCCACTCCTCTGGAGTGGAGTGTCCCTACATAACAGTCCCCCACCCCAGTTCAGCAGTCATATGAGGGACAAGAGCATCCTTATACACTGGGGGCCTACAAGGCAGCACCACTAGGGCAAAGTGTCTCATTGACAGGAAAAGAAGTCTTTGTTCCTGTTCCCTTTGGTGCATTGGTTGTAGTATAGATATCCTGTACTATATGGTTAAAATCCGACTAAAAGTGAATAGATTCTATGGATAGCACACATCTTTAATCCCAACACTCAATTGGAAGCCAGAGACAGGTGAATGAATCTCTGTGAGTTCAATGCCAGACTAGTTTATATAGAAAGTTATAGATCAGCTATATAGTAAGACTTTTGTCTCAAGGAAAAAAAATAACTGTCTAACTCACCTTAATGTCTGTACAAATAAATAGAAAGGACTTGAATAAACATTTTTAGTTCCCAGAAAAGTGCAAATCAGAGCTACGATGAAACATTGCCACATAACCATAAGGTCAGCTGATATTAGGAGGTATGTAGAGATTACATGTATTGATGACAATGTTTGGAAACCTTTCAGCCTGCTGATCCAAATGTAAAAAAAATACAAGACATACAGAATACGGTATGAAAAGTATCCAAAAAATTAAAAATAGAACTATCATATGATGCATGCATATACGCACATACATAAGTACATGCTCATAGACACAGCTATGGGTATATATACAAAAAAAGTTTAAATCATGACCTGGAAGTGACATTCACAGTTCTGTATTCAATGCAGAGCTATTCTTTGTAATCAAAAACTGTAACTACTCCAACTGTCCATCAAGAGGTGAATGGATAGTGATTATGTGATATATACAATGGAATATAATTCAATCTTTAAAAATAGAAAGAAATTCTGACATTTAGGACAAAACTAGTAAATCCAGAAGAAATTGTGTTAAGTAAAATTAGAAATCAAAGAAGGAAAAAATTACTGTATGAGTCCATTTATACATGAATTAATACATTGAAAGTTGCGTGCATGCCAGACAAATAGTAGAAATCTACACGATAACATAATACATAAACAGTGCTGGATTGTGCACTCCAAATTTGTTATAAAATAAATGCCATGTTAAATACTCTAACTACAAAATTTTTAAAATTTCAATCAACTATTGTGTGGATACAATTTTCCTTCCATGTACATTTTTATTATAAGCTACCATAAAAATAAAAGACAATTGTAGAGAATGGATCTTTCCTAATAACAAAATTATTTTTAATTTTTCATAATAACTGATGTCAGGAATATACAATAGCATATATTTAACTAAAATCCTGCATTATGAGTTTAATTCTAATACAACTTTTAGGTGCATAAAGTAAGACTCAGAGCAGTTATTTGACATACCCCAAATTATAACCTTAGAACATAATAATCAGCTTCCTACTTTAGGCTGCCCAGTTGAAGATTACACCTGTCCAACCTTCTGTAACCACAGTCTAGTATAGAACTGGGTGACTAGTGTTGATCGCCACAGTCTTTCAACTTTGTTAAAGCCAAGGAAACAAATAATCAGCAGCCAGCTAATGTGAGAGAACATTTCTTAAAATGTTTCAAAATTGTTTTAAATTTTTAAAATCACTCTCTGGAACAGAGCTCTCAACCTGTGAGCCACAACCCCTTTGGTAAACATCTATCTCCAAAAATATTGACATTACGATTCATAACAGTAGCAAAATTACAGTTTTGAAGTAGCAACAAAAAATAATTTTATGACTGGAGGTCCTCATAACATGAGGAACTGTATTAAAGAGTCGCAGCTTAGGAAGGTTGGGAACCACTGACTAGAATGTAATACTAACAGAGAAATCACTACTGACCTTTGAATCAGAGTATTCATATCCTCCCCATAATATTATTCCTGCTGCTCCCAATGCTGCGCTTTCACCAATGGTATGCACTAAGTCCTCCTATGAAAGAGAAGACCAGGAGAAGTTTGTGTCAAGTCATTTTAGGCATTGCTTATTCATGAAGAATGTATTTTTGTTTATCAAGAAAACAGCTATAGAAGAACTGGAAAAGGTGATTTGGACATTTTAGGTTATCTGATAATACTCCAGTATTCCAGGAAATGCTTTAAATAATGAGGGTATAAAAATAAATAGATTCTAATCCATAGTCTAGTGTTCTGTAAAATATTGTTTAAGATAGATATATAAACAAGTAATGACAATGCAATGAACTAATTCTATATTTGAGAGAGACTAACTGCAAAGAAAAATCATCTACTTATGGGTATTAGATAATGCTATTTCTAAAATCCATAGTGTATTGAACAAAAACCGCTGTGCTAGTTGTGGAATACCTCATTATGTTTTATGGGTCAGAAAGTCCCCAGAGGCCTTATAAAATCACCTCTCACCTTTCATCTTAGTTGTCCTACTACTTGATGAGACCCTAATGATGTACATACCACATACCTTGGTTATAAGATGTAAAGAAATCAAGTCGAGAGTGAACTAGAAGTTTCTTCTTAACCAGCTAGATTTTCTAGTCTCAGAAGATGCTATGCAGGCTGTTAGGGGGAAAGGGGCTTCAGTAGTCTCACTCAGCTGTGAACCTTATAAATTATGGGACCAATATACGAGGCAAGATACCCCCACTATTTTTATGGGAATAACCAACTACTTTGTCTGTGGATTTGAGGCCTGCCCCATGAGACAGAATCCATGAGTGTTACTATAAACCTGGTCAAAGTCCAACATCTCTCTATTTGAATTAAGGCCTGCTCAGCAGCCCAATGTGAGGGAAACCATGCCTGGTACTGGAAACTAGTTAACTACTCACTGATAGTGAAGACACGTTTAGTGGAGGAGAATCTACAACCACTAATTTACTAAGCCAGCATAATCTCTAACAACAATCAATGAATATTTGTCTTTAGACCTGTATACAGGTGTAGTCTTTACTTGTCATTATGGAAACTTCTATTTGTAACAAAGACCTTTATAGAAACTACAACCAACCAAAATGTAAAGTTGTGGATCCCTGTCCCAATAGATACAGCCACAAAATGTTCTTGCCCCTAAGGCTCAGGGAACATTGTGGATGAGGGAATGGAAAGATTATAAGAATGAAAGAATTAAGGAGTCTCAACAACATGATTGCCCAAATGTATATTGAACAAGGATGACACCAATAAACATGCCAAACTGAATGAAAAAGTGCTCATGAGGCCTCAACCCTATCCAAAGAACTATAGGCAACTGAGGAAAGCTGGGAATGGGAGAGGTGACCTTCTCCATGGACAATTGATTGTCCAGTGCCAAACATTAACCCTGAAAACACATACATAGATTACATTATACAGACTGAACAGGATTATACTTAGGAATACATATGTATACACATATACATACATGCATGTAATAACATTTAGTTTTTTTAAAAGGCTTGTGAATTTGAAGGAGAGTGGGGGGGGGGATACCTAGGAGTATATGGAAGGGTTTATAAGGAGAAAAAGAAAAAATTTTGTAATCAAATTATAATCTCAAAAAAACCCATGATGAGGGAAGGCAGGCTATATGTGAGGGAACTGAATACTTGGTTTAGTCACATTTACATAATGTCAAGCTTCCTTCTAAATATTTATGCTTATCCTCACTGGCAAAAGTTAATCTAGGCTTCACAGATAAGCTTTTCTTTTCAGTGAAGCCTTTGTGAATGCATAGATTCAAGATGTTCCATATGCTAGGAATAAGTGACAGTTGAGTCCTCAAACCAAAACATAATAGTTACACCACTTCCTCTAAGGTTTTTGACATATCTATGGATAAAGGCTGCAAAATTTGTCTTTAAAGCAAGAAACAGTCATTTCAAACATAATGTCGAAGCAGCTATAGTTGCCTTTACTGAACCAGCACAAGACTGGACCTGTGAACAATGGATCATGGATGGGAGGAGCTAGTGGAACCCTACCATCTTTGCCATTCTATTGGCTACTGGGAGATTCTAGGGGGAGTCAGTCATTGCCTTTAGTTGTATACACAGTGATGAATCTGCCAGGCGCCAATGAATAGTTCAAAACCCACAGACACATTGACAGTCCTTTTAAAAATCAAGATCCCAAAACAAGATAAAAAGACATGAATGTGCTAAAGAGATTTTTAGAAAGTAAAAGTCACAAGAGAGGGAGGAAGTATGAGAAGGAAAAGAATGAGAATAGTCAAAATGATTTATTTAATGTATCAAGTTGTCAAAGAACAAATATCATCAATAAAAAATTTTTACCTACCTGTATTTATTACTGGAAAGGTACAAATTTGCAATTTTAGCAACATACATTTTTGCAGCCATGTAAAGAATAGGGATGTCAAGTAGATCCAAGATACCCCATCCATAGTGAATGGTATCTGAGTAGTGGGTGAATGAGATTAGTCACTGTGGAGTGAACATGAGGTCCCACAGTCAATTGTGAAACACAGACAATGTTTGAATTTCTGCAGCGAATTCTGAGACTGGTTCCCACACAAAACAGCCTATGCTGTCTCCAGGGATACCACTCTGAGATCAGTCAGCTCTGTCACCAGTCTGGAGAGGAGTGACGGCCAGAGCAGATCCAGCCCACTAGAGGATCCAGCCCACGAATCCAGCCACAGATCAGCAGCCCCACCTGTCTTCCTGAGATCTAGCCTGCACACGGACGTGTACACCTAACCAGGACAGCTGGACCATAAGAGCAAAGGTTAAATAAGATTTTCTTTCCAGAGTTACCAACATGGTGACACAGGGTGCACTTTAGCTGAGTGAAAGAGACCAAACTCAGCCACAGTAAAGCAATCAAGAGCCCAGGCTGACTGCAAACAGAGCCTGTGATAGTGTGTTTCCCACAAACATTGGAGCGGGTCACTCATCCGAGCACCGATGCTTTTGAGGCAGTCAGCAACAGGCATGACAACACTGGCACCCATCTTGGGTGGAGCTCCCTGCCGGTACATTCAGCCTAGCTGCTGAACCAGAGTGACTGTGTCAGTAAGGGCAGAACACGAGCCCAAGTGGAGCACAAGTCCAACCTCTGGTCCACATCTCAACCTGCTTTCTTAAAGAGACCTGTCAGTTCTCAGGTCCTCACAGGATAGCCCCCTCCCTGCTCCAATCCCCTGTAGATAGGTCCAATTTGGGACACAACCAGTTGAGGAGAGCGGCAGTCACTCTTGGTTAACCAGTCTATTACAGGAACCTACACGTCATCCAAAATGGACACCAAGGTCTCAGGATCACCCAGCCCCCAGAACAGGAGGATTTCCTGAGCATCAAGAGCAACTGGCATCAGAAACAACCAGACAACTTCAGGGTCAACCAGATGACCAAAGGCCAGCAAAAGAACATGATCAAAAAAAAAAACAAAACTGGAAATCCAAACACATTTGAAACAAATGAAAATGACTTAATCCTATGCTTATATTAATAATAGAAGGCTTAAGGGAAAAAATACTGCAAAACAGGTGATGGAAATGAATAATGAATAAAGCTCTTAAAGAAGACCTAAAAAGGGAATTTGAAACAATAAAGAAAACAAGCTGGGACATCCATGGAACTGGAAAACCTTGGGAAAAGAAAAAAAACTACAGACACAAGGATTACCAACAGAATACAAGAGATGGATGAAAGAATCTCAGGCGCAGAGGATAAAATTAAAGAAATTGATACAACTGTCAAAGAAAATGTAAAATCCAAAAACGTCCTGACGTAAAACATTCAGGAAATAAAGGACACAATGAAAAGATGAAATCTCAGAATAATAGGAATAGAAGAGAAGATTCCCAGCTCCGAGGAGTATTTTGGAGAAGGTTCCATGAGGTGACGAGAAGAAAGTGGTGTATTCTTTTGTTTTTGGGTGAAATGTTCTTTAGACATCAGTTAGGTCCATTAGATTCCCAGCTCCAGAAAATATTCTCAACAAAATCATAAAAGAGAATTTCCCAAACCTAAAGAAAGAGATGCCTATAACTGTACAAGAAGCCTACAGAACTCCAAATAGATTACAACAGAAAAGAAAATCCTCTCACTACATAATAATCAACACGCTAAACGTACATAACAAAGAATATTAAAAGCTGCTAGGGAAAAGGGTCAAGTAACATATAATGGCAAACCTATGAGATTCACACTTGACTTTTCATCAGAAACACTAAAAGCCAGAAGGGCCTGAACAGACATCTTGCAGACCCCCCCCCCCCAAAAAAAAACACAAATGCCGCACCAGACTACTATTTCCAGCAAAACTGTCAATCATCATAGATGGAGAAAACAAGATATTCCATGACAAAACTAAATTCAAACAATATCTACACACAAATCCATCTCTACAGAAGATGTAAGAAGGAAAACTCCAACCCTAAGAGGTTAACTACACATGAGAAAATACAGGAAGCAAATAACCAGACAGCAGCAAAGGCAAAAGAAGAGAAGCTCACTCACACACTGTTTTCACCAACATCAAGATGGCAGGAAGTAACAATCATTGGTCATTAATATCTCTCAACATCAATGCACTCAATTCCCCAATAAAAAGACACAGGCTATCAGAATGGATGCAAAATCATAATCCCTCATTCTGCTGCTTACAAGAAACAACCCTCAGCAAAAAGATAGGCATTATCTCCAAGTAAAGGACTGGAAAAAGATATACCAAGCAAATGGACCCAAGAAACAAGCTGGAGTGGCCATTCTAGTATCCAATAAATTAGACTTTCAACCTATGTTAATCTAAAGAGATGGGGAAGGACACTTCATACACATCAAAGGAACAATCCACCATGTTGACATCTCAATACTGAACATGCATGCTCCAAATGTAAGACCACTGACATTTGTTAAAGAAACACTACTGAAGCTCAAATCCCACATTGAACCTCACACATTAATAGTGGGAGACTTCAACACACCACTCTCACCACTGAACAGATCAATGATATAGAAACCAAACAGAGAAATAACAAACCTGACAGACACCTAGAATCTAATGGACCTAACTGATGTCTAAAGAACATTTCACCCAAAAAGAAAAGAATACACTTTCTTCTCGGCACCTCAGGGAACCTTCTCCAAAATCAACCATATAGTTAGTCACAAAGCAAGCCTCAACAGATACACAAAAATTGAAATTACCCCTTGTAATTTATCAGAATAAAGCTAGATTTTCACAATAACAAAAACAACAGAAAGCCTGTAAACTCATGGAAACTGAACAACTTTCTATTCAATGAGCTCTGGGTGAGGGAAGAAATAAAAAAAGACATTAAAGTCTTCTTAGAATTCAATGAAAATGAAGGCACAGCATACCCAAACTTATGGGACACATTGAAAGCAGTACTAAGAGGATAGTTTATAGCACTAAGTGCCTTCAAAAAGAAATTGGAGTGTTCCCATACTAGAGACTAAAAGCACACCTGAAAGAGCTAGAACAAACAGAAGCAAACACTCCCAAGAGGAGCAGGTGACAGGAAATTATCAAACTCAGGGCTGAAATCAATAACTTAGCAACAAAAAGAACAAAACAAAGAATCAATAAAACCAAGAGTTGTTTCTATGAAAAAACAACAAAATAGACAAACTCTTAACCAAACTAACTAAAAGGCAGAAGAAAAATACCCAAATCAAAAACGAAAAGGGGGAAATAGCAAGAGACACTGAGAAAATCCAAAGAATCATTAGGTCCTACTTCAAAAACTTGTACTCCACAAAATTGGAAAACCTAAGCAAAATGGACAATTTTCTTGATAGATTCAACCTATGAAGGTTAAATCTAGAAGAGATAACCAAATTAAACAGTTCTATAATCCTTCAGGAAATAGAAGAAGTCAGTAGAAGTCTTCCAACCAAAAAATTCCCAGAGTCAGATGGTTTCAGCACAGAATTCTATCAGACCTTCAAAGAAGAGCTAACACCAATATTCTTCAAACTCTTCCACAACATAGAAACAGAAGGAACACTGCCAAACTCATTCTATGAAGCCATGATCACCCTGATACCCAAACCACACAAAGACTCAATGGAGAAAGATTTGCAGACTAATTTTCCTCATGAACATACATGCAAAAATACTGGTAAGCCAGATCCAAAACCACATCAAAAATATACACCATAATCAAGTAAGCTATCCCAAGGATGTAGGGGGGGTGGTTCAACATACAAAAATACATCAATGTAAGCCACCACATAAACAAGCTGAAAGAAAAAGCCACATGATCATCTCATTGGATGGTAAAAAAGCATTTGACAAAATCCAGCACCTCTTCATGTTAAAAGTCTTCGAGAGATCAGGCATACAAGACCATATCTAAGCATAATAAAGGCAACTTACAACAAGACAATAGCCAACATCAAACGAAATGGAGAGAAATGTAAAGCATTTCCCCTAAAATCAGGGACAAGATGAGGCTGCCCACTCTCTCCATATCTCTTCAACATAGTACTTGAAGTTTTTGCTAGAGCCAATAAGACAACTAAAGGAGATCAAGGGGATACAAATTGGAAAGGAAGAAGTCAAAGATCCCTATTTGCAGATGATATGATAGTATACACAAGTGACCCCAAAAATTCCACCAGAGAACTCCTACAACTGATAAACATCTTTAGTAAGGTGGCTGGATACAAAATTAATTCAAAAAAAATCAGTAACTCTTCTTTACACAGAAGATAAATGGGTTGAGAAAAAAATTACGGAATCAATACCCTTTACAATAGCCACAAATAATATAAAATACCTGGGGGTAACTCTAACAAAGCAAGTGAAAGACCTGTATGGCAAGAACTTCAAGACCCTTAAGAAAGAATTTGAAGAAGATATCAGAAGATGGAAAGATCTGCCTTGCTCATGTATAGGTAGGATTAACATAATAAAAATGTCCATCTTACCAAAAGCAATATACAGATTCAATGCAATTTCTATCAAAATACCAACACAATTCTTTACAGACCTTGAAAGAACAATTCTCAAATTCATATGGAAAAACAAAAAACCCAGAATAGCTATATCAATCATGTACAATAACAGAATATCTGGAGGTATCATAAGCTTGGCTTTCAAGCTGTACTACAGAGCAACAGTAATATAAAAAACAGAATGGTACTGGCATAGAAGCAGACCATTTTATCAATGGAATCAAACTGAAGACCCAGAAAAATAAACCCAAACACCTATGGTCGTTTAAAGAATCCAAAACCATACAATGGAAAAAGGAAAGCATCTTCAACAAATGGTCTAACTGGATGTCAAATTTAGAAGAATGCAAATAGACAGATGATTATCATCCTGTACAAAACTTAAGTCTAAGTGGATCAAAGACCTCAACATAAATCCAGACACACTAAAATTAATAGCAGAGAAAATGGGGGAAAGCCTTGAACTCATTGGCACAGGTGGCAACTTCCTGAACAGAATACCAATAGCTCAGGCTCTAAGACCAACAATCAATAAATGGGACCTTATGAAACTGAAAAGCTTTTTAAGGCAAAGGACACTGTCATTAGAACAAAACGGTAGCCTACAGTCTGGGAAAAGATCTTCACCAACCCCACTTCAGACAGAGGGCTAATTGATGAGGAGATGTTTTGCATTCTAAATGTTAATTAATTGGTCCCAGAGGCCTGCTTGCTGTCTGTTACTTTCTGAGATTGGCTAAATAAATGCTGAGGCCTGAGATTGGGCAAAGATAAGAGAGAGGCAGGAATAAGGTGCCGGCTTCTGAAGCAGAGAGGTTTTATGGGTAGTAGAAGCCTCCATGACAAGCAGCTGGAGCAGGAAGGAGGAAACAGACCATGAGTCAGTGAAAAGAAGGTCATTCATTCCACATGGCCTGGAACATGGGCCTAGTGTGTAGAATAGCAGTCCAGGGGATGTATGTATGTATGGGGTCATATTTGGGTAACAGATGGGCTAAGATTGCTCATTCCAGGCCAAGTCTTGGTAAAATCCATGTGATGTCTGTGTGCTCATTTATAATGTTGGGTTAAGGATTAACAACTGCCAGCCAATTAACAATAATATAAATACTAAGTAAATAATTTTATTAGCCATTTTCTATAGCAAATATACAAAATTTATAAAGAACTCAAAAATTAAACACCAAGAAACCCAGTAATCCAGTCAAAATATGGGATACAGAGCTAAACTGAGAATTCACAAAAGAGAAATTCCTAACAGCCAAGAGACACTTGAAGAAATGTTCAACATCCTTAGTTATAAGGGAAATGAAACTCAAAATGACTCTGAGATTCCATCTCACACCTTTCAGAATGGCTAATATAAGGGAAATGAAACTCAAAATGACTCTGAGATGCCATCTCACACCCTTCAGAATGGCTAAGATCAAAAACTCAAGTGATAGTACAGGCTAGAGAGGAACTCTCCTCCATTGTTGGTGCAAGTCCAAATTTGTGCAAACACTTTGGAAATCAGTCTGGAGACATCTCAGAAAACTGGGAATAGCTCTACCTCAAGACCCAGCCATATGAGTCCTGGAAAAATATCCAAAATATTCTTCACCTAATCTCAAGGACATTAGCTCCACTATGTTCATAGCAACTTCATTCATAATAGCTAGAAACTGAAAACAACCCAGATGTCCTTCAACTAAAGAATGGATTAAAAAAAAAAACCCTCTGGTACATTTAAACAATGTAATAGTACTCAGCTATCAGAAACAAGGAAATCATGCAATTTGCAACCAAATGGATTGAACTAGAAAACCTCATCCTGAGTGAGCTAACCCAAACCCAGAAAGATACACATGGTATACACTCACTTATAACTGGATTTTAGACATATAGTATAGAATAATGATCCTACAACCCATAGACTCAAAGGAACAGAAGTTAGCATAACTATCCTACAAGAAATGCCACACAGCAGCAGATCAGAACAGATGCTGAGACACACAGTCAAACATTAAGTGGAGTTCTGGGAGCCCTATATAAGAGAGAGGGGAGTAGCAAGATCACACAGAAAAGGGGCCAGGATCAACACATGAAGATCAACAGAATCAGCCAACATAGGTGCTAAGAGGCTTACAGAGACTGAAATGATACCCGAAAAGAGAAGAATAAAGCATAGAGTAGAACTAGACCCTCCTATACAAATATGATAATAGGCAACTTGGTCTTCCTATAGATTCTTTAGCAAGTGGGGGGGGGGGGAGGCTGGTCTCTGTCATGGACTTTGTTACCTGTTAATGAGACACTTTACCATAGCTGAGTTGCCAAGTCAGGCCCCAGAGTAAGAGGAATCTGGTAACCCTCGCATGACTGATGAACTGAGGGAGGCTGACATGTGGAGGCTCCCCTCACATGTGGAGAAGGATAAGAGGAAGAAGGGGTAGAGGATGGGAGGATGGGACTGGGAGAAGATTAGGGAGGGGGCTGTGATTGAGATGTAACTTGAATTAGTAAATAAATGTTTAAAAAAAAAGAAAGAAAAAAGAAACAAAACTCGCATTAAAAAGTTAATGTTCCTTAGACAATAGTTGAAAATAATCAATATTTTTGGTTAATATGTGATGGATGTACAGTAATAGGAAAGCATTAAAATGTATTAATCATAGTTTTTAGGATATTACATACATTTTTATGAGTAGAGTATGTGGTATATTGGCTTATGAAGAAGAGATCAGAGTGGATAGCATATAGTTTAATCTAAAGTCTAAGAGTAGGATCTGAAGAGATGCCTCACCAGTTTAGAATACATGTGGTTCTTGTAGAGGACTGGAGTTTGATTCAGAATCTATATCAGGCATTCACAACTGCCTGTAACCCCATCCCCACG
This sequence comes from Lophiomys imhausi, assembly GCA_907164525.1. NCBI lineage: Eukaryota > Metazoa > Chordata > Mammalia > Rodentia > Muridae > Lophiomys > Lophiomys imhausi. The sequence goes on from CAJQZJ010001969.1 coordinate 13,675,667, forward strand.
GCCCCAACACCCTCTCAGGAATCCATGAGTACCTGAACTCATATACATGCACCAGCCACACAGATTAATTTTTTTTAAATCTTATTTTAAAAACCTAAGAATAGAAAAAAAAGTTGTAAAGGTATGAGTTGAGCTCTCATACAGGTGGACGTGTTCTCAATTCACCATTTACTAGTAGGATGAACCCTCTAGCTTCTTGGGTTATTAGTTTTACTGTTAGTATTAATAACAGTATCCTTGACCCTTTGTAGGCATGAAATAATTTATAATAGATAACTATAAACATTAAAATTAGTTCTTTGAAATTTTCATCACGATTTTTACAATGTGTTCTAATCAAATTCACCCCCCTCTCCCAACTACTAACAGATCCACTCATCTTCCCTCCCCATTCAACTTTGTGTACCTTTTTTTAACCCAGCAAGTCCAATTTGTGTGACAACCAACTGGACCATGATTAACCTACCAAGTGTTACCCTCTAAAAGAAATCTGACTTTCCCTCTTCCAGCACCAATCGGTTACTAACAGCTCCTCATCTAGGGTGGGGGACACTTTGTGCCCATCTCCTCTCTTAATGTTGTAATTTTGCTTGGCTTTAGCTTACGCTGCTCTTGGGCATATTGTCACAACCATTCTGAGTCCATAAGTGCAACACCTATGGCACTCACTGTCTTATTGCCCCCTTTTCTGCAATGATCTCTGAGCCTTACATGGAGAGGTGTAATATATATTCTGTTTAGGCTGAACATTCTATGGTCTCTTATTATTCTCTGTGCATTGGCCAGTTGTGGGTCTCTGTATTAATCATGATCTACCACAAAAAGAAGCTCATCTTCTTCTTGTCCATTTAGCATAATAATAGTAGTCGTTCTTCACTAAGGCCTATGACCCATCTAGCCAAAGGTTCTTGAGCCCAATAATGGTGCCAGGCATAGGTTTCATCTTGTGAAGTAGGCCTTAAATCTGATCAGAAAAAGGTTGGTAACCCGTGACTTTGGTTTTACTATTGCACCAAAGGACTTGCTCGCCAGACTGGTAACTTAAGTAGTTTTTTGAAAAAAAGAATTTGAAAAAGTGATATTTGAGAGTTCTATCAGTTGAGGAATAGTTCTGTGAAAAGTCTTTGGTAAGTAAGAGTAATGCCTTAAAGAATTCAGAAAAGTGGTTTTTAAAACAATATTTATCATTATGTGTGTGTGTGTGTGTGTGTGTGTGTGTGTGTGTGTGTGTATTTAAGTGTCTGTGAAGATATACATGTGCTCCATTACATGGGTAGAGAATAGAGGACAATTTTCCAGATCTGGTCCTCTCCTCCTATTGTGGGTTATAGACATCAAGCTCTGGTTGTCAGGTATGCAAAGCAAGTAATTTTACCTGCTGAACTTCCCACCTTGGGTCCAGAACTGGCTTTTGAAAGAAAAACTTAGTCTGTGCTGTACTTCAAATAGTATCACAACTAATGGAGTGAAGTTATCCAGAGACAAACTAACTCTACATGTTATAAACTTTGTAAAATTAGTATTGCCCTAAAATGTAGTTTTCCTTCTGGTACAGGAAGTATCCTATTAAAAAGTTAAAGCAAAGGCCAGGTAAAAGTGATTCCATTTTTGAGTGAAAGTGGATTGTACACTGCTGAGATCCCACCAACATTTTTTTGCTACAATGTCATGATTCTTTTTATACTAAACTTACTGAGTGAACCTATCATTTTGAATAAGATTATTAATCTTGTGGTGGTAAAACTAGATAGTCTAATCAATAATATGTAATAGATATTGGGTTGACAGATTTTATCCTGAAGTCTTTTAGGAAGAGTTGCTACTGCATTTAAGTGCCCCTACTCTGACATAAATGGTCTAAGGGAGTGATCTCTAATGCTCTTTCCTTTGTGTAAGTCACTGTAATAATGGAGTTGTTGGCACTCAGATAGGGTGGTAATTTTCTTGTGCATCCATCTGCCTGATGGTTCCATCCCTAAAGTAATGTCCCAAGTGACAATCTGGTTGGTGTTTGAGCACTTCTAGAATCTGCAAACGCATTATTTCCCAGGCATGTTTACCAGATATTTTTATGCTTCATATTTGATATTAAAACTGAAGATATCCCTGTCCTGACTTCACTTCCCATTACCGTGATAAGAAACCCCAGTGAAAATAACTTGTGAATGAAAGTGTTCACCACGTGAACTTACAGCTCATCATTTGCAAGAAGTCAAGACAGCAGGAAATTCAAGTTGCTAGTCGCATCCAGTCATGAGCGGAAAAAGAATGGATGTCCACATGCTTCCTCCTTCTTAGCTCACTCTCTGCTTTTTCATACATTCCAGGGTCTGAATCCAGGAAATGCTGCATCCCATTTTTAGGCTGGGTCTTCCTACTTCAACTAACAGATTCAGGACATTTTCTCCTGACAGGCATGCCTACAGGGCAGCCCAATCTAAACAATTTCTCATTAAAAATTTCATACCATCCCCCTTCACACTCCATCTCCTGAGTGCCACCTTTGCCTGCAACCCCAGACACAGACTGCCATCTGAGACCACCAGGTGAGACCCCCCCGGGCAGGTCGCACGAGCACACCATACAGCCTTGCAGTCTGCTCCCTACCCTCGGCACCTCATCTCCCAGGCGCCATCTCTGCCTGCAACCTCAGACTCAGGCAGCCATCTGGGACCACCAGGTAAGGTCTCCCTCCTAAGCCTTTGACTACCAGATAGCTTGCACAGACCCTACAGCCCTACTGTCTGACCAAAAACAGACCCAGGAGGTTATCTGGGACCTCCAGGCTCCATCTCTGACTGCAATCTCAGACCCAGGCAGCCATCAGGAACCACCAGGAGGCCTGCTGCTACCCAGGAAAACCAGAGGCTTGCTGCCATCTGGGACTACCAGCTCTATCTGCAATCCCAGAGGCCTACTACCATCAAAGACAACTAAGCCCACCAACACCAGCACCAACCAAATGGCTAAAGGACAGTGTACGAGCAAAAACAAAAAAAACCTTAGGGCCATATGAGACTACTAGAACCCAGCTATTCTACTACAGCAACCTGTGGATATCCTAACACACCTGAATTGCAAGAAAACGACCTTAAATCTGATGCTATGAAAATGATAGCAACCTTAAAAGAGGAAATTAATAAATCCCTCAGAGAAATGAAGGAAAATACAATAAAAAAGATGAAGGAAATGAACAAATCTTTTCAAGAAATCCAGGAAAAAATAATCAAACAGGAGAAGAATGTCCAAGATCTGAAAATGTAAATAAGAGCAATAAAAAAAACCCACAAACTGAGGCAATCCTGGAGATGGGACCCCTGACAAAGAGAACAGGAACTACAGAGAAAAATATCACCAACAGATTACAATAGATGGGAGAGAGAACTGCAGGCCTAGAAGATACAATTGAATGAATTGTTACAATGGTCAAAAAAATGTTAAATCTAGAAAGTTCCTGACACAAAACATTCAAGAAATCTGGGACACCATTAAAAGACCAAACCTAAGAATAATAGGAGTAGAAGAAAAAGACTTACAGCTCCAAGGTCCAGAAAATATTTTCAACAAGATTGTAGAAGAAAACTTCCGCAACCTAAACAAAGAGGTGCCTATGAACCTACAAGAAGCTTACAGAACTCCAAATAGATTAGACCAAAAAAGAAACTCCTCTTGCCACATAATCATCAAAACACTGAATGTACAGAACAAAGAAAGAATATTAAAAGCTCCAAGGGAAAAAGGCCAGGTAACATATAAAGGCAGACCTATCAAAATTATGTCCAACTTCTCAACAGAGACTCTTATGCCAGAAGGGCCTGGGCAGATATCCTACAGACCCTACAAGACCACACTCAGCCCAAACGACTATACTCAGCAAAACCTTCAGTCACCATAGATGGAGAAAATAAGATATTCCACAACAAAATCAAATTTAAACAATACCTATCTACAAACACAGCCCTATAGAAGGCGCTAAGAAAGGAAAACTCCAACCCAGCAAGGATAATTACACCCAAGAAAACAGAGGAAATAAATAATCTCAAAAATAAAAGAAAGTAAACATGCACACATGCACTCTAACACCACTAATATCAAAATAACAGAGATTAGAAATCATTGGTCACTAATATCTCTCAACATCAGTGGGCACAATTCTCCAATAAAAAGACACAGGCTAACAGAATGGATTTGAAAACAGGATCCATCCCTCTGCTGCATACAAGAAACACACCTCAGCAACAAAGATAGATATTATCTCAAGGTAAAGGGCTGGAGAGAGGTTTTTTAAAAAAATAGACCCAAGAAGCAAGCAAGAATAGTCATTCTTGTACCCAATAAAATAGACTTTCAACTAAAACTAATCAAAAGATATGGGAAGGACTCTTCATACTTATTAAAGGAAAAATCTACCATGATGAACGTTTATGCCCTAAATGCAAGGGCACCCACATTTGTAAAAGAATTAAAGTTTAAATCATTACTAACGCTTAAATCACATGTTGACCCTCACACATTAATAGTGGGAGACATCAACACTCCACTCTCACCAGTGGACAGATCATCGAGATAGAAACTAAACAGAGAAATAATGAAACTAAGGTAAATCATATCTAACAGATATTGACAGAACTTTGCATAAAAACACAAAAGAACATACCTTCTTCTCTGCATCTCACAGAATCTTCTCCAAAATTGACCATATACTTGGTCACAAAGCAAGCCTTACAAGATACAAAAAAAAAAAAGTTGAAATAACCCCTTGCATCTTATCATGGCTTAAAGTTGGACTTCAACAGCAAAAGAAACAATAGAAAGTGTACACACTTGTGGAAAGTGAACATCTCTCTACTCAGTGACCACTGGCTCAGGGAAGAAATAAAGAAAGAAATTTAAAACTTTCTAGAATTCAATGAAAATGAAGGCACAACATACCCAAATTTATGGGACACCATGAAAGCAATGCTGGGAGAAAAATTCATAACACTAAGTGCTTTCATAAAGAAACTGGAGAGATCTCATATTAGCCACTTAAAAGAACATCTGAAAGCTCTAGAGAAAAAAGAACCAAACACTCCCAAGAGGAGTAGACAGCAGGAAATAATTAAACTCTGGGCTGAAATCAATATATTAGAAACAAAGAGAACAACAGAAAGAATCAATGAAACCAAGAGTTGGTTCTTTAAGAAAATCAACAAGATAGATAAACCTTTAACCAGACTAACTAAAAGACAAAGAGACAGTATCCAAATCAACAAAATCAGAAATGAAAAGGCGGATATAACAACAGACCAACAGACACTGAAGAAATCCAAAGTATCATAAGGTCTTACTTCAAAAGCCTATTTTCCACAAAACTGGAAAATCTAAATGAAATGGATGATTTCCTTGATAGATTCTACCTACCAAAGTTAAGTCAGGAGTAGATAAACAACCACAGAGTTCTACCTGACTTATTCAAAGAAAAACTAATACCAACACTTCTCAAACTATTCCACAAAATAGAAACAGAAGGAACTTTGCCAACCTCATTCTATGAAGCCACAATCAATCACCTTGATACCTAAACCACACAAAGACTCAACTAAGAAAGAGAACTTCAGACCAATCTCCCTAATGAACACTGATGCAAAAAATATTCAATAAAATACTGGCAAACCAAATCCAAGAATACATTAAAAATATCATCCACCATGATCAAGTAGGCTTCATCCCAGGGATGCAGGGGTGTTTCAACATATGAAAATTCATCAATGTAATCCACCATATAAACAAACAGAAAGAAAAAAAACACATGATCATCTCACTAGATACTGATAAAGCCTTTAAGAAAATCCAACACCCATTCATGATAAAAGTCTTGGAGAGATAAGGTATACAAGGCCCATACCTAAACATAATAAAAGTAATTTACAGCAAGCCAATAGCCAACATCAAATTAAATGGAGAGAAACTTGGAGCAATTCCACTAAAATCAGAGACAAGACAAAGCTGTCCATGTTTCACATATCTCTTCAATATAGCACTTGAAGTTCTAGTTAGAGCAATAAGACAACCAAAGGAGATCAAGGGGATGCAAATTGGAAAAGAAGTCAAATTATCCCTATATGCAGATGATAGACAGTATACATAAGTCATCCCCAAAACTCTACTAGAGAACTCCTTTAGTTGATAAATACCTTCAGCAAAGTGGTTTGATACAAAATTAACTTAGAAAAAAATCAATAGCCTTCCTTTATACAAATGATAAACCGATTAACATAGTAAAAATGGCCATCTTACCAAAACAATCTACAGATTCAATGCAATTCTCATCAAAATCCTGACATAATTCTTTACAGACCTTGCAAGAACAATTATCTACTTTATATGGAAAAACAAAAAACCCAGGATATAGAAAACAGTCCTGAACTTCTGGAGGTATCACCATCTCTGACTTTAAACTGTACTGCAAAGCAATAGTAATAAAAACTCCATGGTATTGGCCTAAAAACGGACAGGTTGATCAATGGAATCCAATCAAAGACCCAGAAATAAATCCACACAACTATGGTCACTTGATTTTTGACAAAGACACCAAAACCATACAATGGAAAAAAAGAAAGCTTCTTCAACAAATGGTGCTAGGCTAACTGGAAGGTTAACATGTAGAAGAATGCAAATAGACCCATATTTATCACCCTGCACAAAACTCAAGTCCATGTGAATCAAAGACCTCAACATAAAACTGGATATACTAAATCTAATAGAAGAGGAAGTGGGGGAAAGCCTTGAACTGATAGGTACAGGAGACAACTTCCTGAACAGAACACCAATTGTGTGGGAACTAAGATCAATAATTAATAAATGGGACCTTATGAAGTTGAAAAGCTTCTGTAAGACCAAAGACACTGTCAATAGAACAAAATGACAGCCCACAGGAAAGGATCTTCACTAACCCCACATCAGACAGAGGGCTAATTTCCAAAATATGTAAGGAACTCAAGAAATTAAATACCATCAAACCAAATAATCCAATTAAAATATGGGGTATAGAGCTAGGCTGAGAATTCACTACAGAGGAATCTCTAACGGCTGAGAATCACTTGAAGAAATTCTCAACATCTTTAGTCATCAGGGAAATGCAACTCAAAACAACTCTGAGATTCCATCTCACACCAGCCAGATTGGCTAAGATCAAAACTCAAGTGACTGCACATGCTGGCATGGGTGTGGGGAAAGGGAAACCCCCCCCCCCATTGCTGGTGGGAATGAAAATGTGTACAACCACTTTGGAAACAAATCTGGTGCTTTCTAAGAAAATTGGGAATAGTTCTACCTCAAGACCCAGCTATACCACTCCTGGGCATACACACCAAATATGTGTCACCAATTCACAAGGACATTTTCTCAACTATGTTCATAGCAGCTTTATTTATAATATCCAGAAACTAGAAATAACCCGGACATCCTTCAACTGAGGAATGGATAAAGAAATCGTGGTACATCTACACAATGGTGTACTCCTCTGCAATCAGAAACAAGGCTATCATTAAATTTTCAGGCAAATGGATGGAACCAGAAAAGATCATCCTGAGTGAGCTAATGCAGACCCAAAAAGACACCCATGGTATTTACTCACTCATAAGTGGATATTAGCCAGTAAGTATAGGACAACCATGTGACAACCCACAGACCAAAGAAACTTAAGTAACAAGAGGACACAAAGGATGATATCCTTGAATCCTTCTTAGTAGGGGAAATAAAATGGGCATCGGAAGTGATGAAGAGAGGGATCTGGACAAGAACCCAACATTACTGCCATCTGAGAAGCTTTACCCCGCAGAAAATGGAAACAAATGCAGAGCCCCACAGCCAAACATTAGGCAAAAATCTGGGAGTCTTGAGGAAGAGTTAGGGGAAGAGTTGAGGGAGTTGGAGAGATCAAGGACACCACAAAGAGACCCACAGAGCCAATTAACTGGGACACAAGGGGGCTCATAGAGAATAAACCAAAAACCAAAGAACATGCATGGATCAGTCCTAGGTACACTACACATATGATATGAAGTGGATGGGCTGTTTGGTTCTCAAGTGGATCCCCTAACAACTGGAACAGGGACTATCTCTGACTTGGACAAGCTTGCCTCCCTCTAGCTCCTATTTTCCTAGCAGAGCTGCCCTGTCTTGCCTCAGTGGAAGGGGAGGCAATTAGTCCTGATGTGATTTGATATCTCAGAGTTGGTTGATACTGGGATGGGAGGGGTTATGGGGAAAGTGGAAGAGGGAGTGGGACCAGGAGGAGGCACAGGAATGGTAATTGGAATGTAAAATAGACAAATTAATGGGTTTTTTTAAATACTGTAAAAGAAAAAAGAATCTCTTAGCAGATTATAAATTGTGTCAAGTTGACAATTACAACCAATTATTAAAATATTTATATAAACTACTCAATCCTCTGGCACTATTAGACCACATTGTAGAATACTAGGAAACATTCAATAGAAGCCATGCCATCTTTTCAGTAAAACCTAATATGTTGAACAAAAAAATGTGTAATGAAAAGCTCAATTGGTTAATACCTTAATCCCAAATACCCATTTATAAACTTCTAATCTGCAAAATCACCAGAACCCTTATAAGAAACTCTTGTGGGTTCTAAATGAGTATTTTGTATTTGTTTTTGTTCTGTTAGATGGAATTTCTCTGTGTAGCCCTGGTTGTCTAAATGAGTTTTTTATCTTTCCAACATTCTAAATGACATGTCTAATTACTAGTTGTTTGGAACTTCAGAATTAAATTAACATTTAAATAAATACACTCCTTTAATACTAGAATAACCTTGTAATGAAAAATAAATATCACCCAAAGATTTCTTTCTAAACTTTGCGTATATTCTACTAATTTTATTCTGTTTTATGTGACCTTTATTTTTCTTACCTCTGATAGAGCTTCAGTACTCTGCAAATAAAATGGTCTGGAAAAAATAAACACTGGCAACACATAGTCCTTTCTAGCCATTTCAGCAACTCTCAGGGCTTCTTTCACTCGAAAATGAACAAATTTCAGTGCATTTAAGTTTGATTTCAATATTTTACTCAAATATATTGAAGGATAAAGTGCTGTGCTTTGTTCCCACAGCCACAAGAGTTGGTCATTGCGGAAAATTTCGTCATCTGGGCAACTACCTGGGTAGAAGTCTGGATTTATCCGGTAATCATAGTTGTAGCAATCTGGATAGAGATAGAAGCCCCATAAATGTTTTGGTCTCATTTCTAAAGCCAAGGTGAGAGTAACATTCATTAAACGCCTTCCAGCATTTTCAAATTCTTGTTGGGCAACTGCTCTCACTTTCACTTCTGACCAGTCAGGATGGTGGTGTCAAGTGAAAGCTAATGAGTGGTTTTTATATATTATTCTGCTGCCCCAATTCCTATCCCACTGGGGTTTCCAGCCTTCCCAGTCAATAACAGCAAGTCCTTCTGATCTCCACAAAGTGATGGTATCTGTGATGTCACTGGCACTTTTCTTGAGGTGCTCACAGAGATTCACATGCTGAGGTATTCCTCCATAGAA
>CAJQZJ010001969.1:13685228-13725848 GCA_907164525.1 Lophiomys imhausi
AAAATACAGCAATCGTGGATCCACTCTGGGTTTCTAGAGGATTTGGAATGATGTTAAATGATTGAAGATTAATATTCACATCGAAATTATCCTTACAAAACAAAGTAGGGGCAGCCCAGAAAATGCTGAAAGGCTGGTCCTTGACCACTGGAGGCATTGCTGGTTTGAGAGCTGCCTGAGTAACCAGAACAAGGAACATCAGTGGACCAAGGTGTGCCACCCACGGGCTACACATGGATTGTTGTTTTCAGCATGATGAAAGTGTACTAAAAGCAAGAACAAATATTTACATGTAAGACTCAAATGCCTGGCTAGTTTTACAGTATAAACTGACTGCTTTCAAAGATTTACAGGGTTTATTAACATACTTAGTCATGGTATCATCTGAACAAGAGAAGAGAAATGAGGTTTTTATTTCTTCCTGGAAATGTTGAAGGAGATTAAATGAATAAGGACTGGAAATGTCATACAAATCTATGCGAGCTTGCTATTTGTTTTGAATTTAATTTCCTATTATTCTGAGTACATGACCCAAGCCATCACATACCAACCATCCTTTGGTCTGAGGCTAACTAGAAAAGAACATCTCATGAGCTATTACATTTTCTTGTTAGTTATTAGAGAAGGGACTCCAAGAACATGTCCATTTGGAAATTAAATATTGGCACTTCAGCAAATATTATGGAGGATAAAAATAAATAATGAACCGTATTAACAAGAAGTAGTACCCTGTATGGAAATTGAAGTGTACTGACCTCATGGGTTTATTTGATTGTTTCCAAAACATAGGCAAGCTCCTGCAGGAATAGCATACGATGGCACAGAAACTAGAGGCATTATCTTTTGTTGATTGTAGATTTGGCTAATATCTTTTCTTAGGCACATAAATAAACATCTAAAAACTATTATTTCTTTAAGACCGTTATTCTCCTATGAAGGAGTTAGACCATATTCTCAGCAGCTATGTTGCAGGTAAAACCTGGCTCTTAGTCACACATAGTCAGTTAAGACAAAAAAAAAAAAAACTGCCAAAGAATCTTGCCAGAACATAAGGACTAACAGGTGATGCATTCCAGCCAATCAGATTATACCCTGAAAGCAAAATGGCTGAAGTTGTATGGCAAAGTTAACTTATTATGTAGTGTACATATTTAAAAATAAGGTGTGTTGGTTACTTTGGGCTGTCAGCTTAGCACATTCTAAAGTCACCTAGTAAGAGAGTCTCTAATGGGAGTTTATCTAAATAAAAGTTGGCAGAGGGCACGTCTATGAAGTTTTTTCTTGATTGTCTATTTGTGCAGGAGAACTCAGACCACTGTGGGCCATACTATTTCACAGACTGGGCCCTGACCTCTCTAAGAGTAAAGAAAACTAAGTGAGCATAAAAAAAAAGCAGGCATTTGTTTTTCTCTGAACTTGACTACAGATATGATCTAACTAGCTCTTAAGTTCTTGATGTGACTCTCCTGAAATGACAGACTGTAGTCTAGAGTTGTCGGGCAAATAAATCCTGTTTTCTATGTTGCTTTTCATCAAGATATTTCATCATAGCAACAGAAACTAAACCAGAACATAAATATATTGCAGATTTTATTTGAAGTAGTTAAATTTTGTCTGTTTTTAAGAGTTATACGTTACTAAGTATATATCTTTTATTTTCTTATTTAATCTATCAAATGCTGGAAAAGACACCAACCAAAATCAAATACAAATTCTGGTAACATAGCACCCAAAGTTTGTAAAGAAACTTGGAAAAAAATGATTTTCTATACAGTCACTTCCCAAATCACGAGGTTGTCAATAGTTTACTCTCAAATGTTCTGGATTTTACTCAGATGATAGACTTCATGTGGACTTTTATATTGTGCTACCAAATGGAACTCTAAGTCACCAAATATGGCTCCCTACCCATCACTGTTCTCCACCTATGAGATATTAATGTGAACTAGTCCACCCTATAAGAAGGAGGAGGAAAGTCTGGCTTGTTGGCACATGCCTTTAATCCCAGCACTTGGGAACCAGAGTCAGGCGGATCTCTGTGAGTTCGAGACCATCCTGGTCTACAAAGCGAGTCCAGGACAGTCAGGGCTCTGTTACATAAGGAAGCACTGTCTCTAAAAAAACAAAAGTGGGAGGGGTAAACCTGCTCCATCTTTGTTGGTCAGGGGAATGTACCCACACTCACTTTACAGTTTACTTATGTCCTGTCTGCAAGTGATGGGCATGCGTGCCTAATAAGCTGGAAAATCCTTGGAAATAAAGCTCCATTTCAGGTCACATTGCATAAAATATATTAGAGGAAAACAGCAAAAATATGAAAGATATGCCTTAGTAAAATCCAACTTGAAGCTTCTTTTCTAGGAGATTTTAATCTTGTTTTCTGTGTATATAAAGTAGTATAGACTCTATTTTTGTCACTGGCCTGGAGATAATTTATTATTTTGTCTCCCAGCTCACATTTTTCTAACAAACTTCTAGCATAGTAACAAAATTATTTATTATGAATTCCATGAGGTTGTTGTTGTTGTTGAAGTAAATCTTCCCAGTGATTTACTTTCAAGCCATTTTTGTTGTTCAAAGTATAAAATTCAGTTTTGTTTTTTCCCATTTATAACACATGCATGCACTTGAATTTATTGGCTCTGATATATTTTAGACATTGAACTGTGTCAAGGAATACTGTGACAAAACCAATATAACCCTGCATATTGCAAAAAAAAGTTACAAATTCTTAGGAGTAAAAAACAAAATTATAAAACAAAGAGAAAAAATATTTATCACCTTAGGCATGGAAATGTCTCTCTGTACAGTATCAAAGACACATCCATGAAAGTAATCATTGACAAAGAGCTTCATTCAAATAATTTTAAGCAGATCTTAAAGAATATAAGAAGACAATGATAAGCTGACAGCTCAGTGGGTAAAGTATGTTTTATGTCATGTGTATAGTGTTTTCACTGCCTGTATATCTGTGCACCATGTGCATTCCTGGTGTCCTTGGAGGTCAGGAGAGGGTTTCGGATACCTCCAAGCTGATGATACAGATTATTGAGCTGGGAATCAAACTCAGAACCTTGGGGAAGGAAGCCAATCTGAGTGATCTCTTCAGCTCCCCAAATAAGTAAAGTATTTATCTTACAAGCATGATAGTCTGAGTTGAATCCTCTCCCAGAAAAAGCTAGGTTCAGTGAGATAGTTTTGTAATTCCATCTCTGAAGAGGAAGAGACAAGCAGATCCCTGGGCCTCTCTAGACAAACAGACTTGCCTACTTGTTCTAGGCCAATAAGAGACCCTGATTCAAAAACAATGTTGAAGGCACATGAGGATCAACATCTGAGGCTGTTCTCTAGCCTCTGCTCATTCATAAACATTCATTCACATGTACAACGCACACTCTGATGTGGCAACGGCAACCTGGAAACCCAAAGTGTTTATTCTGTACAGCACAGATGAGCAGGACATGGGTCAGTTAATCTGCAGTCTCAAGTTACAATCATCCATGAGTAGGAAGCTAATGTTAATGGTTTCTAAATACACCGGTTTTAACTGAAAGTTACCCATTGGTAAGTACCTGAACCCAGACCAGTGGAAGATTTTGCCATTTCCACTGCCATGGCTCTGCTCCTGTCCATAATACACATTCACTCAGGACTTCATCTGCTTCGCACACTAAGTAATTATGTCTCCATCCATACCTTCCATTCTTTTATTACACAGCCCCGTCTTTATAAATTTACAGTATTTCCATTTTTCCAGGACAGCCAGGGAACTAAGACTGGATATTAAGGAGGGGAATTTATGGGATCCTACTTAGGTAGCCCCCGCTAATGGAAGTAGGAGTAAATCTCATGTATAACCTGCAAAATTATTGTTCAGATAAAAAAGCATTTAAAGTCCCTCAAAATAATTTATTGATAAAGAGAGTGTAAGAGTTCACTTGTAGCCCAGATTTAAGGACAGTAACACATGGATTCAACATAATTCAGTAAGCATTCAATGGCAGAGTTTGACTCAGTCATGACAGTGTTTAACACTAAAAATATACTGACATTATCTCCTTGGAGGTCAAGATATGCCATGTGGAAGTGTATGTATATACACATTGGATGTATATGTCTGAATATAGAATAGCAGCAGTAAGCAGAGAAATGTGTGCCCTATGTAAGATACCTGTAAGGATGGAATAAATGCCCTATCTGACAACATTATAAAATTAAACAAATAAAAAAATATAAGAACAATATCAATAGTACTCTCCTCCTTACTCAAATATATTTTATATACATTCTTATAAGCGTTTCTCTATAATTCTCTCTAATCTATGGACATCTTGGTCATATTTAAGATTCAGTTTGGGTCCACATGGTTTGTAGTTTCTTTCTAAAGCACAAGACTTGACCTAGATGTGGCCTGGTGACCATAGAAAACTGTAGGAATGAGATAAAACCTTGAAAGAATGTCCTCCCAGGCAAAACAAAGCCATATATGCAGGAAGTTCTTAAAGAAGAGCTCAGATAAGCAGATAAATGATGCTGTTTCCAGTAAACCAGGAAGGAAGATCTCAGATAAGTGGATAAAAAAGATGCTGTGTGCAGGAATGTGCAAAAGGAAGAACTCATAATTTTTTTTCAAATTCTGCTTGCAATGCTATCTCTAGTAGCTGGCTAAACAATATGTAAGCAGCAGTGGGAAAAATAAAGACTGTTTTTGTTGAAGTGAACCCAGAGTCTTGTGTCTAACAAGACTCTCCTTTTCAGGTTCCTGTGAAGCCCACAGCTAGCTATTCTGGCTGCAGGTCTCTTAGATTAAGTAGTAGTCCCCTCCGCAGTGTGGACATCTGGAACTGAGAAACAGCACATTTCACAGCCATCTGGGGAGGATTAGAGGGTAAGTACTTAGTATCTAGAGAAGGAGTCACACTGAGAAGTCAGGACAAAAATCTTGAACAAATTCTGACAGTAGGTCATAAAGTAAGAATATAAGGGAGCATTTGAACATGATCAGCCTGGTGTGGTGCTCACAACTTTAGTCCCAGCATTCCCGAGGCAGAAGCAAGTGGATCTCTAAATTGAGGCCAGCCTGATCTATGGAGCAAGTTCCGGGACAGCCAAGCTATATGGACAGACCCTGTCTCCAAAAAAAACAAACAAACAAAAAAAAAAAAACCAAACCAAAAAAAAAGACATGATCAGGTAAAAAGACTTCCCTCTCCCTTCCTTAAGATCCTCAATGTAAGCCGGACGATGGTGGCTCACGCCTTTAGTCCCAGCACTCAGGAGGCAGAGGCAGGGGGATTTCTGTAAGTTCAAGACCAAACTGGTCTACAAAGTGAGTCCAGGACAGTCAAGGATATACAGAGAAACCCTGTCTCGAAAAACCTAAAAAAAAAAAAAAAAAAAAAAAAAGATCCTCAATGTAAAACTTGAAGAGGCAATGACACACACACACACACACACACACACACACACACACACACACACACACCACACACACAAGATTTCACTTCCACCTTCAAGGTCTCTGGGCACTGGAGTTTGAAATTTTGCTACCAACACTTCCCTGGATGGTGGATAAGTTAGGAAATATACATGTATGACCACACTCCACATACATATCTTTATTAAAACAATGCTGTACTAGATGTACAATTTGCTGCTGGTTTTATTCACACTGATGAGGTAGTTTGTAGCCTATGTAATACATGGATGAAGAAAAATTTAAATTAAGGATAACTCATGTTATCCAATCCACATGTCATCTGAAGTAAAATCTGTTCTAATATGAAATAAGGTGGCAGGGAAAGATGCTTTAAGGAAAGATACAAAGAAGTAAAAGGAACTCGGAAAACCAGAGCCTCACCTGTTTACCAAAATCATCACCTCTAACATCACAAATATTAGAGGCACTGCCTGCCCAGTGACTAGCATTTAACGGCCGCAGTATCCTGACTGTGCAAAGGTAGCATAATCACTTGTTCTTTAATTAGGGACTAGTATGAATGGCTAAATGAAGGCTCAACTGTCTCTTATTTCCAATTAGTGAAATTGACATTCCCATGAAGAAGCGGATCACACAATAAGACGAGAAGACCCTATGGAACTTTAACTAGTTTAATTCTAACATGAAATTCCTAATGGACCAAGAAAAAAATACATAAACTAGTAATTTCGGTTGTGGTGATCTCAGAGAACAAAAAAACCTCTGAATGATTATAACTAAGACTTACAAGTCCATATATATATATATATATATATATATGTATATATGTATACATATATATATATATTCATATAATCTAATTCTATAATCTAATATTCTTGATCAACAGACCAAGTTACTCTAGGGATAACCGGGCAGGCCCAGGCTGAGGTACCCCTGAGGAATCCCACCAAGACACAGGTCTGGTATAAGTGTTTATTAAGATAGCAAGAGGGAATGGAGTTAAGGACAAAGAATGGCCATGTGGGGAGGGGGTGGGGGGAGAAGAAGAGGAGAGGAGAGTTTTTATCCTGGCACACTTTGTCGCCAGGAGATGATGTAAGCAATTAGGACCCTGAAGGACTTCTGAAGTCAGGCTAGTGCAAATGCCTGTAGAATTACAAAATCAGTTCCACAAGAAGTCATATGAGATCAAAATGTTACACCATCAAGTATGATTTCAAGGATCTGAATTAGCTTCAAGCTGGAGGTAGTGCCTAAGGCTTAAAATAGAGTAGAATCTCCAACAGGATAAAAATTGCAGCTGTACCCCAGAAGGATAGAATGATAAGGAAAGTTACAGAAGATGCAGAAGAGGAGAAACAAAGACTACGCAAAAGAAAACAGACATTGATTGGAGGACTTTATGTAGAGAAGATCTACAACAGGAAGCCAGTAATTGTTCTGAAACATAATTGAAAGTCTTCTGAGCTGAGATGATGGTTGACACAAGAAAGAGACATCTACAGAGAAGAGATGAGGCCAGAGGTGGGATTGAGGATAACCTACTTTTGTTTTGAAAAAGGAGAAGTAAACATGTTTTGAAAAGAATTGAAAGGACAACATTATATACCCTAAAGACAAAGGAAACATATTTAAGGAAAATATTTTAGACTGAATATAAAATGGACTCCATGGGTTCAAATGTTTGACCGTTGATATCCTAATGGCAGCATTATTTGTATTTCTGGAAACTTCAGGAAGTAGGGCCTAGCTCAGAAGGCAGGTCACAGGGGATAGGTTATTGAGTTTATGGTTACTCCTTATCTCCATTCTGTTTTCTTTCTGCTATGAAGTGAACAAGTGAACACAACTCCTCTGATACACAGTCTTATCATGATTTTCTGCACAAGTGCATGGAGCCAAGCAACCATGGACTGAAAACTCTGTGAATCTCCTTCCCTTAGTTGTTCTGTCAAGTTTGTTCACAGTGATACAAAATCTAACACAAAGAGAATCAAAAGAACATTTTGCTGAAGCAGCTAGACACAGAAAGACTAGGAGACTGTTAACCCAGCAGTTTGCAAACAATAAAGGGTGGGTTATGTGTGAATCAGTTAAAGGCTTCACTTTTCCTTCTGTTCAATCTCTATTGCTTCTCCATTTCTCTCTACCAATCCCTCTCTTAACCAGAGCAGAGAAAGGATTCCTTTCTCAGAAAGGGAAACTTGTGTGAGGAGAGTTTTCAACTTCAGAGTGCTCAACTGAATTCACTCCTGAAGGGTTGAAACAATACTGTGGTGCTACCCGTAAATCGGTAGTAACTGATGAGTTATGAGGACCTTGGTGTCTTTCATTCCAGAAATACCAGGCAGATCAGTAATGTCCAGTTTAAAACAGACAGTAATCCTGACTAATACAACATGGGCTTGCTTCATTGTCTAGAAAGATTCATCTTATTAGACATGTTGCTGTTCCTTCCACAATTATCTATTAACATCTCTTATTTTTATGCAACTGCAAGTGCATAATTATTAATATTTGGAAGTACTTTTAATATCTTTGGTTTCTTCCTTTCAAATAAAAGTTAAATGGTGTTGTAGATCAAAATAGGGTTGGTTGTGGTTTGGATGTGAAGTGTCCCCTACACACATTTAACATGTGATAGCCAACTAGTGGTGTATCTGCGAGTCTGTGGAACCTTCAAGAGTTGGAGCCTAGCTGGAAGAAACAGGCTTTGGTTATAGCCCAATTCTGCTTCCCAGTGTGAACCTGATGCTACGACTATTATCTAGAGACAGAGTTCCACCCAAAATACCTTTCTCATCACAGTAGGCTTGTGATTTCTCAAACAACAAGCCAAAATAAATCTTTCCTCTGTTAAGTAGTTTCTATTAGGTGTTCTTTCAAAGAGATGAGAAATGTAACCATGACAATGTTTAAAACTAATACACATCTTCAAGCTACATCCCATTTTAGGGAGGTCTTCAAAAGAACAAAAAAAATACAAATTTGGATTTATAATTTCACTTATATTTTCATTTTACCTTTAAAAATGTAGCTCAAATTTTACAAAGTAAAGTAGGTGGAAACTTAATTGTATCTAATAAAAGAATAGTTAATGCATGGAAAAAGTCAAAAACTCAATTTAGATTACCTTTATTTAAGCAGAAGAGTCTCAGGAATTCTTTGATATGTAAGAATGAATATAAAGTTCTCCTTTTTAAAGAACATTCTAGAGAATACTTTTAAAAGATTGGGAGTAGGAGATGTGAATAATGACAAAAAGATATATTTAAATTTAATTTTCTGGACGTCTATATGGACACAAATTTAGAGTTAGATAACAAAGACAAATAACAATTTTATACAGCATCAGAATCTCATTTTTTAACATTTGTTTACTAATTCATGTTACATCTCAATCATAGCCTCCTCCCTCCTCTCCTACCAATCCCACCCTCCCACTCTCTACTACCTATCCCATCTATCTTTCTCCTCCAGTATAGGGGGCCCCCATATATCAGGCCCCTTCAGTTCATCAGTCACATGAGGTCTAAGAGCTTCCTCTTGCTCTGGGACCTGACTTGGCAGCTCAGCTAAGGTAAAGTGTCTCATTAATAGGTAGGCAAAGTCCATGACTGAGACTGACCGCCTCACACTTGCTAAGGGATATGTATGACTACAAAGTTGTCTATCATCTATATTTGTATGGGATGGGATAGGTCTAGTCTCAGCGTTTTTCTTCTTCTTTTTCTTTTTTTTTTTTTCTTTTTTTTTTTTGTTGTTATTGTTTCAGTCTCTAGAAGCCTCTACAAGCTTTGGTTGGTTCTGTTGACCTTCATGTGTTGATCTTGACCCCTCCTGGTGTGTTCTCTCTATTCATCCTCCCTTTCTTATATGGGGTTCCCAGAGCCCCACCTAATGTTTGACTGTGTGTCTCAGCATCTGTTTTTTGGGTGGAATTTCTTGTAGGATAGTTATGCTAGGTTCCTGTTCCTTTGGGCCTGTGGGTTGTAGAATCATTATCCTGTACAATATGTCTAAAATCCAATTATAAGTGAATACATGTCATGTGTTTTTTTTTTCTGGGTTTGGGTTAGTTAAGTCAGGATGAACTTTTCTAGTTTCACCCATTTGATTGCAAATTGCATGATTTCCTTGTTTCTGATAGCTGAGTACTACTCCATTGTGTAAATACATGAGTTTTGTTGGTGGTGGTGTTTTTTTTTTTTTATCCATTCTTCAGTTGTAGGGCATCTGCGTTGTTCACAGTTTCCAGCTATAATAAATAAAGCTGCCATGAACATAGTTGAACTGATGTCCTTGCAGTTTGGTGAAAAATCTTTTGGATATATGCCCAGGAATGGTTTGGCTGGGTCTTGAGGTAGAACTATTCCTAGTTTTTTGGGATATCACCAAACTGATTTCCAAGTGTTGCACTCCCACCAACAATGGAGGAGTGTTTCCCTTTCTCCACATCCTCACCAGCATGTGCTATCACTTTAGTTTTTGATCTTAGTCATTCTAATAGGTGTGAAATGGAACCTCAGAAACATTTTGAATTGCATTTTCCTGATAATTAAACATGTTCAGCATTTCTTCAAGTGTCTCTCAGTCATTGGAGATTCCTCTTTTGTGAGTTCTCAATTTACCTCTGAACTCCATTTTTGATTGGATTATTGTGTTTGCTGGTGTTTAATTTCTTGAGTTCTTTATAAATTTTGTATATTACCTTCTGAGATGTGGGGTTGGTGAAGATCTTTTCCCAATCTGTAGGCTGCCATTTTGTTCTAATGACAGTGTCCTTTGCCTTACAGAAACTTTTCAGTTTCATAAGGTCCCATTTATTGATTGTTGGTCTTAGAGTCTGAGCTATTAGTGTTCTGTTCAGGAAGTTGTCACCTGTGTTCATGAGTTCGAGGCTTCCCCACATTCTCTTCTATTAGATTTAGTGTGTCTTGATTTATGTTTAGGTCTTTGATCCACTTGGACTTAAGTTTTGTGCAAGGTGATAAATATGGGTCTATTTGCATCCTTCTACATGTTGACATCCAGTTAGACCAGAACCATTTGTTGAAGATGCTGTCCTTTTTCCATTGTACGGTTTTGGCTTCTTTGTCAAAAATTAAGTGACCATATGTGTGTGAGTTTATGTCTGGGTCTTTGGTTTGGTTCCATTGATCAACTGGTCTGTTTTTATACCAGCACCATGTTGTTTTTATTACTATTGCTCTGTTGTATGGCTTGAAATCTGGGATAGTGATACCTCCAGATTTTTTTTATTACACAAGATTGTTTTAGCTATTCTGGGTTTTTAGTTTTTCCATATGAAGTTGAAAATTGTTTCTTCAAGGTTGGTAAAGAATTGTGCTGGTATTTTGATAGGAATTGCATTTAATCTGTATATTGCTTTTGGTGAAATGGCCATTTTTATTATGTTGATCCTACCTGTCCAAAACATTGGAGATCTTTCCATCTTCTGATATTCTCTTCAATTTATTTCTATAAGGACTTGAAATTCTTGCTGTACAGGTTTTTCACTTCCTTGGTTAGAGTTACTCCTAGGTATTTTACATTATTTGTGGCTATTGTTTCCCTAATACTTTCTTAGCCCATTTATCTTTTGTGTAAGGAAGGCTACTGATTTTTTTAGACTTTGTTTTGTATCCAGCCACATTGCTGAAGGTGTTTATCAGTTGTAGGAGTTCTCTGGTGGAGTTTTATGGTCACTTATGTATACTATCATATCATCTGAAAATAGGGATAATTTGACTTCTTTTCCAATTTACATATCCTTGATCTCCTTTAGTTGTCTGATTGCTCTGGCTAGTTCTTCAATTACTATGTTGAAGAGATATGGAAAGAGTGGGCAGCCTTGCCTTGTCCCTGATTTTAAGGGAAATCCTTTAAATTTCACTTCATTTAATTTAATGTTGGCTACCGGCTTGCTGTATATTGCCTTTATTATGTTTAGGTATGGTCCTTGTATGCCAGATCTCTCCAAGACTTTTAGCATGAAGGGGTGTTGGATTTTGTCAAATGCTTTTCGACATCTGGTGAGATGATCATGTGTTTTTTTTCTTTCGGCTAATTTACATGATGGATTATGTTGATGGATTTTCATATGTTGAACCACCCCTGCATCACTAGGATGAAGCCTACTTGATCATGCTGTATGATACTTTTGATGTGTTCTTGGATTTGGTTTACAAGTATTTTACTGAGTATTTTTACATCTATGTTCATGAGGGAAATTGGTCTGAAATTTTCTTTCTTTGTTGGATCTCTGTGTGGTTTAGGTATCAGAGTAACTGTGGCCTCATAGAATGAGTTTGGCTGTGTTCCTTCTGTTTCTATATTGTGGAAGAGTTCAAAGAATATTGGTATGAGCTGTTCATTGAAGATCTGGTAGAAGTCTGTTCTGAAACCATCTGGCCCTGGGCTCTTTTGGTTGGGAGATTTTTAATGGCTGCTTCTATATCCTTAGGGGTTATAAGACTGTTTAATTTGTTTACCTGATCTTGATTTAACTTTTATACATGGAATCTGTCAAGAAAATTATTCATTTCACTTAGGTATTCCAATTTTGTGGAGTACAACTTTTTGAAGTAAGACCTAAAGATTCTTTGGATTTCCTCAGTGTCTTGTAATTTCTCCCTTTTCATTTCTGATTTGTTGATTTGGACATTTTCCTTCTACCATTTAGTTAGTTTGGCTAAGGTTTGTCAATTTTGTTGATTTTTTCAAAGAACTAACTCTTGTTTTTGTTGATTCTTTGTATTGTTCTTTTTATTTCTTAGTTATTGGTTTCAGCCCTGAGTCTGATGATTTCCTGCCATCTGCTCCTCTTGGGAGTGTTTACTTCTTTTTTTTTTTCTAGAGCTTTCAGTTGTGATGCTAAATTGCTAATATGAGCTGTCTCCACTTTCTTTTGAAGGCACTTAGTACTATGAGCTTTCCTCTTAGCACTGCTTTCATTGTGTCCCATATGTTTCGGCATGTTGTGTCTTCAGTTTCATTGAATTTTAGGAAGTCTTTGATTTCCTCCTTTATTTCTACCCTGAGCCAGTGGTCATTGAGTAGAGAGATGTTCCATGAATGTGTGGGCTTTTTGTTATTTCTGCTGTTGTTGAAGTCCAGCTGTAATCCATGGTGATCTGATAATATCCAGCAAAAAGGGGTTTCAATTTTCTTGTACCAGTAGAGGCTTGCTTTATGACCGACTATATGGTCAATTTAGGAGAAGGTTTCATGAGGTGCTGAGAAGAAGGTTTATTCTTTTGTGTGAAATGTTTTGCAGATATCTGTTAGGTCCATGACCTTTCTTAGTCTCATTATTTCTCTGATTGGTTTCTGTCTTGATGACCTGTCCATTGGTGTGAGTGGTATGTTGAAGTCTCCCACTATTAATGTGTGGGAATCAATGTGTGGTTTAAGGTTTAGTAGTAGTATTTCCTTTACAAATGTGGGTGCCCTTGTATTTGATGCATATATATTCAGTATTGAGATATCATCTTGATAAATTTTTCCTTTGATGAGTATGTAGTGTCCTTTCCTATCTTTTTTAATTAATCTCAGTTGAAAGTTCACTTTATTTGATATTAGGATGGCTACTCCAGCTTGTTTCCTGAGACTGTTTGCTTGTATCTTTTCCCAGTCCTTTACTGTAAGGTAAAGACTTTTTTTTTTTTTTTTTTGGTGAGGTGTGTTTCTTTTATGTAGTCAAATGATATGTATTGTTTACATATCCATTCTGTAAGCCTGTGCATTTTATTTGTGAGTTGAGTCCATTGATGTTGAGAGATATTAATGACCATAGATTGTTATTTCCTGTTGTTTTGATGTAGGTAGTGGTAGTGTGTTTGTGTGTTTCTTTTGTTTTAGCTGAAGTGGAGGTATTAGTTTCCTATGTTTTCTTGGGTGTAGTTATCTTCTCTGGGTTGGAATTTATCTTCTAGGATCTTATGTGGAGCTGGATTTGTGGATAAATATTGGTTTTGTCATGGAATATCTTGTTTCATCCATCTAATATGATTGAAAGTTTTGCTGGGTATAGTAGTCTGGACTGGCATCTGTACTCTCTTAGGGCTTATAGGACGTCTGACCATCCCCTTCTGGCTTTTAAAGTTTCTGAGGAGAAATCAGGTATAATTCTGATGGGTCTGCCATTATATTTTACTTCGCCTTTTTCTCTTACAGCTTTTAATATTCTGTCTTTGTTCTGTACATTTGGAGTTTCAATTATTATGTGGTGGGAGGAATTTCTTTTCCAGTGTAATCTATTTGGTGTTCTGCGTGCCTCTTGGACTTTTACCAGCATCTTTCTTTAGGTTTGGGAAATTTTCTTCTATGATTTTGTTGAAATGTTTCCTGGTCCTTGGATTCTGGAGTCTTTCATCTACACCTATAATCCTTAGGTTCCATCTTTTTATTGTTTCCTTTATTTCTTGGATGTTACAGGTGATAAATTTTTTAGATTTCTCATTTTCTTTGGTTATTGTACTGAATTCTTCAATCGAGTCTTCCATGCCTGAGATTCTGTCTTCCATCTCTTGTATCCTATTTGTGATACTCTTGTCTGTATTTTCTATTCTCTTTCCTTGGTTTTCCACGTCCAGGATTGTCTCTGCTTGTGTTTTCTTTATTGTTTCCATTTCCAATTTCAGGTCTTGAATCATTTTATGCATTTCCTTCTCCAATCTGATTGTCTTTGCCTGCAAATCTTTAATAGCTTTGTCCATTTCCCTCTCTTGTTTGACTGAGTTTTCTTGGAAGACTTTAATGGAATTCTCCATTGCTTTCATCTGTTTAATTGTGATTTTTTTAAAATTCATTAAGAGGATTTAATTTCTTCTTTTAAGACCTCTATCATTTTCACGAGTATAGATTTGTCATCATTTTCTTGTGTTTCAGCTGTGGTGGGATGGTCAGAGCTTGCTGTATTAGCACAGCTGAATTTTGTTAGAGCCATATTTCCCTGACTTTTGTCAGTTTTGTTATTTTGCTGGCTTTTAGCCATCTGGTTGTTCTTAGCTGATTGTTCCTTATGTCTTCTGGAGTTGGTGCCAATGGAGGAGCTTTGGTGTGGAGGTTGTAGCTCTCCAGAAGCTGGGTGGGGCCTTGTATTTGGGGCTGGATCTCAGTGGGCCTCCTACAGCTCATCCTTTCATGCTGTGTCCCAACTATGTACTCAGGTCAGGGATGGAGTGGGCTGTGTTATTCCAGCCTGCAGGTTCCTGAGATCTAGCTGGTCTTCCTAGTGAGGTTGGTGGGGGTTTGTAGACCATCGACTCGAGCTGCAGTTCCCCTACAGCTCTGGTGTTCATTCCATTCTCGAGGTCCTCCCTAGCAGCTCCTAGGTGACTCCAGGAGCAACCTACACCTCTCAGCCAGAAGCTATATAAGCCCATGTAGATTGTGTCACTCAGGCAGCATGCAATGGCCAAGAATTGGTTCATTGCTCCAGGGCCAGAACTCTCGATGTTATAGACTGGGTACCCAGCTGAGGGGCAAGGCGCATAGGCAGGGAGATCTGATATGGAGACCACAACCTGTCCACAGCACTTGGACTCAGGAAAGTGAAGCCACCTTTTAGCCCCATCACCTGCCATTCAGTCCAATCTTACTGTTCCTGTGGCTCTGACAGTCCTCTTTTGGGTGTTGGGACAGATACACGGAAGCTGGGGACTCAGGAAGCCGGGAGAACCTCTCTCTGGAAGTCAAGGCCACTCACTAGGGTCCTGAATTGATTAGACCTGTGGGATCTTCCAGAGTAGCAAGAAGTGCCCCTCCTCCCATATCTAGCTGCTATGTTCTTCTGAGTGTCTGTAGGTCCAGCACAGGGACCTTTATTGTCCCCAGCTTTTCTAGGCAAGCCCAGATAGGCTTACACCTCTCAGGTTCCCATTCCCCAGGAGTATATCACTGCAATGGTCCAGTTGGTCCTCCTGTAGCTCAGAATGTGTCTATGCCAGTCGCTACCATCTTGATTCCCCTCCCCCCCCCAATATCAGAAGCTCAGATCAGCTTCTGTCTACAAACTTCTTAGGACATCTTAACAGCTGAGCACAAAAGGACTGAACATAAAAGGATTGTATTAACATTTTTAACCATTTTTCCATTCTGGTTTGGGCCCCAAACAGGTTTACTATGACCCAAATCAGCAGGAAGTCATTTTAAGAGAGCAACGTCCCATGCCCAGAGGGTGGGGAGGGTGTTTCTCACCCCCCCCCTTTTTGGTTTTTGATGGATAACAGAAAACTTTGTTATTTAGGGGAAGAGATTACAAGCTGTTAAATGGTCTTGTTAAATGGGTTTTGGAGGTTAGACCCAGGGACTTCCTTCTTTTTCATTTCTGTATCCTTCTTTCTCTCCTATGTAGGAGTACACAGACTTGAGGAAAAATGGGACATAGACATAGTATGGGAGGGACCAAGAAGAAGGGACAGATTATTGAATATGCCCTTATACCTTTGTATTTGATACAAAATTAGTATTATATTTGGCTAAAGTGGTATTGACCATTGTATTTTGAGCAAAATTAAGATTGTATTGGACTACATCGGTATTGATGTTTGTATATTGATACAAAATTAAGATTATATTTGACCACAATGATATTGACCCTTGTATATTGACGTAATATTTAGATTTTATTGGGCTACATAGGCATTGATCTTTGTATATTGATACAAAATTAAAGGTAATGCTTCTTAAAGGTATTGTACCTAGCGATACTTAAAAAATAATATGAAGCTCTGGCCTCTTGATACCAACCGTCTTAAACCATTTAGGATAGTTAAGAAATACAAACTCCTAGTCATGCAAGCATGTCATTTTGTTAGCTACTATGACAATCTATCACAGATATTCTCTAAGCTACTCAGAAATCAAGTTGTTAAGAGACAAGCAACATTTGCTTATCTAAATACAAGAGATAGATAGGGCATCTTCAAAAACTCCAAGAGATCTGCAGAATATGGCATTCAAAGGTGTTTTCTTAAATTAAGATTTTTTTTTATATTGAGACATATCAGCTCCTGACAGCATCCCCTATTCTACTACAAGTAGAAGATGAGCATCAAAGAATCTCCAGTGTGAGATGGTTGAATTAGTGGCAAGCCTATCTCTTGGCAAGAAAAACCCCTTGCTTCAACTGTAGACAGATTGCTGTCCAAAAAGGACAAAACTTGGTAGCAGGGAAGTCGACAGCCTAGCTCTGCCAAGACAGGGTAAGTAAGTCCTTCATAATTCCTGCTCTACAATCAATGTCTGCCAGAGAAACAGGACCAAAAGGCTGAAGATAGATGCTGTAACATATGGAGAGAAAACAGGAACTGTCCAGGCAGCCACTGATATGTCATTTCTTAGTTTTGGATGATGCAGGCCCTGCACTTCCTACATAATCAGATATATTTATCCCTCTCAGGTCTCTGAGGTGGTTGAAGAATAGATAGCTAGAGTCTCATAGTTAAATTTTGAGTTGTTTAGGAATCAAGAGGGTGTTCTGGATCTAAGAAGATGTTTTTAAAATTGTGATGCAAGTTAGTATGAAAGCTGAGTCAGATATAGAACTTTAAACTCATGGAGATGGTTAGATAGTAGAATGTTAAAGTCAGGGGCCAAATATATATGGACTGGACATTGGGAATGTATGCTAAGCCATTTAATCTCATAAATGTGGCGTATATATTTCTGTTGTTTTGTATAGTATTTACTGTTATAAGAGAAGGAAGCATTTGTTGGACTGAAAGGGGGAGCTGTTGTGGGGAAGAGGGTGGAAGGGTGGGACAGGAGTGGGGAGTAGGGAAGGGATTGTGACTGAGATGTAACTTGAAGAAATAAAAAAATAAAGTATAAAAAAAAGTGTCTGGGAAAGTCTTTTCAGAACAATCAGGAATTCCATCAGTTGCTTTAACAATGGTTATATTTGAGGGTTGTATGCTCAGCTTCTTCTGCCAGAATCATTGATCAGCCAAGTCACTTCATTTCCTATGAAAAGGTGAAATAAGAGGCACCCCCCCACAAACAAAAACCAACAAAAGTGTTTCTGGAATACTATTCTAGAAATTTCTTCCTTCCTAAGACACAAAAAGCATAGAGGGATGCTCCCTTTACAACTGTGTATAAGGTGAGCAGATATTCATATGTGCCAGAGACGGTTTCCATCCAATATCTTAGTGTGATAATAAGCAGGTAACTCTTAATATTCAAAATTATCCTAGTTTAGACAAGAAATTATGCAGGCACTGTCCTGTGTAGAACCACAAGATGTATAATAATGGAAGTGGAAAGATTTTAACATTCTGCTTCTTTCTATTTAGCCTACAAAATGGTAGGTTAAAATGAAAGGAAAAGATCATAAAATTAAATACAAAATATGTGTTGATTTATTAAATACATATGATTCACTGATTTGTTAGACTTCATCTTTACATGTGCAAGGTAGTTTAAAACACTTAGAAATGAATTATAAATTCTTACAACTCCAAATTTCAATGTAGCATTTCTAGTCATCTTCATTAAACTAATAATACTTTTTCATCCTTTTACTTCATGAGAATAAGAGTCTCAGGGAGTCTCTGGATAAACCTAAATTAATGAATGCACTAAAATATTTTGGCCCTTTTTAAAGGTACATAAATAGAAAATAGCCTAAAATTTATTTTCCATTTTGATGATTCTTTTCAAAATATTTTTACTGAAATATAACACTTCTTCTTTTCCCTTTCCTTCATCCAAACTTTTCCATGCCTGCAATCATTCCCCCTCAAATCAATAATCTCTTTTCATTAGTTATTATTGTTACATATAAATAGATGAACAAATATACAAATGACAAGAGATATGTATTAATAATTTTGTTTTGTCTTGTTTTACTGAGTCATGATTCCTCTAGATACCTCCATTTAACCTGAAACTCACTTTGTAGACCAGGTTGGCTTTGAACTCAGACAGACCCACCTGCCTCTGCCTGAGTGCTGTGATTAAAGGTGTGTGCCATCATGCCTAGCAGTACTAATGACTCTTAATGCCACCATCATTATCATTCAACTCTACTTAATTTAGAAAACAATGGTTTTAAATAGTTTTAGTAAATTTAATTAAATTTCTTCAGGCACTTTGTTAAGAAACCAGAAATGAATGGGAAATTCTCTAAATTAATCATATTATTGGCCAAAGAGTAACAAGGAATTACATGGAGGTAAAGGAAGATCAATGATACCTATTTTTCAAGACATTCACAAATAGTGGATTAAAATCACAAAAGTCACTGCTGTGAGATACATTTTATAACAAAACAGCATTGAGATTTCAAGGAAGTAGTTTATTAGCAGGACTTGTCAACACACAGAGATTGGGAACTGGCTGTATTCTACTAAATTATAGTAGATGGTTTACTTATTTGGATTGTTGAGTACTAGAAGAAAAGAAACATTTTTTTAAAACATCTATTTTTATTTGGTAAAAAATTCAGGGACCCAAGAATGTAGTTATAAACGAACTCATATTAGTGGTAAAGTCCAAGAGAGAGCCTTAAAAGCAAGACTCTTTTTTGCAGAAATTATGTCTGAGAAGAGAAAAATTATAATGCTAAGCTTAATAAATGAAAAACTATTAGCTAAGATGTTTAAGGACTTATAAATGGTTTTTAAAGTACTATATTTTAAAAAGATCCTACTAACAAAAAATAGGGTTGGAACTATTAGCTAGAAAGGATCTATCAAAATAATGTTTTAATTATTTTCAAGGAAAATTAAAGGGAAATGCACCTTTCAGGGAAAAAATGAATGCTTTATATGAAGCTGTAAGAGAAAACACAGGAAGCAGAATTTTTTGAACCAGATTAATTATTGTAAAAAGTGGAATGATGGAGGCAGATTAAGTGAGAGAGTCAAGAATGCTTTCCTATGGTGACATCAGAACTGAGATCTGAAGATTGAAAAGGAAGCAAGATTGCAATGATTAGACACAGGAAGAAAATTCCAGACACACAGAATAAGAGCAAATGTCCCAAAATGTCTAAGAAGTACCAAGAACACCTTTGCTGTTTCAGATGTGGTAGGACGCAAGAGTACTGCAGGGGAGGCAATTAAGGAAGCAATACTTCACAATAAAACTGATGGATTTAGAATCTTTTTCATTCCTGTTCTAGAAATTAAACACAGAATCTAGAACCTGTTCTCATGGGCAAGTCCTTCACTACTAACCTGTATTTCCAATTCTAGAATTTTATTCTAGGAGCAGAAAAAGTTATCAATGAGTTTTAAACAGATGAGAAGATAAGATTTCTTTCATGTTTCCAAATGGCCATGTTGGTTTCTTATTTTGAAAAAAAAAAATGCCTGAGACAGGAGTCTAAATGCAGAAGTCAAGTTGGTTTTGATTAAGTTTGGATGGTGAAGATAAAAACACCTGTTTTGTAAGAGAGCCAGTAGGTTTCTGGCTGCTCCATTAGACACAGAGCTAAAAGGAAAGATTCAAAGACAGTGAAAAGTAGCTAAATTGTGAGGCTATTTACTAAAACAGAAGAGAGTGAGGGAAAAAGTTAAAATTGTGGGTAATCAGGTGTTCTCTATTCACTATATTAAATTTCTTATGCTTTCTAAATATCTAAGATGCAATGTCAGGTACTCTGAAAATTGAAAGTTAATTTTTAATTCAGCATTTATTAAGCAATTCCAGACATGTAACAAGATCATATTAGAATTCACATATACACAAATACATTTATACAGAAAACGTAATATCTTTGTTTTTATACAACTATTCTGGCTTTCAGCTTGAATCTCCTATACATGAATAGGAAAACATAAAAAAACTACAGCCAGTTGTGCTAGCACAAGCCTGTAACCTGAGCCCTCAAGAGGGAGAGGCAGGAAGGTCAGAAGTTGAAGGTCATCTTGGACTATATGAGAGGTTGTCATGAAGAAAAAGTTAACTTAATTCTAACTCCAATTAAATTTATTCTAATGTAACATTTGACAAATATAATGTTCCTTCAATATAATTACAATGTTCATCTCTCAGAGGTCTCTGCTCTTTTATGTCCCTTCTTTTAAAAAATGTGTTGCTTTGTTCATTATCATTGTTGCTGTTGTTCTGGGGGTTTGGTTTTGGGCTTTTGGTTTGGTTTGGTTTGGTTTGGTTTGGTTTGCTTTTGAGACAGGATCTCATTGAACTCCTGATCTCCTTCCCTCCACCTTCTAAGTGCTGGCTACATGAACCTTTTATCTTTATCACATTAAGTGTCTCAAGTTCTTTTGTAATACTGAAAATTAAACTCAAGGTCTCACATATTATGGGCACACAGCCAAAGAGCTACATCCTCAGCCCAATGGAAGGTATCATTTAATGTAGAACAAGTGGAGAGACCTTGTAGAACCTCCCAATATCAAGAATGAAGATAATGTTCTCAGCCTCTTCATGTTTCTCAAACAATATTTGTTGCCCGCCTATCATGTTCTTAATTTTACTTCACACTAAAGCTTAAGTTTAGCATAACCCAGACTGTGTTTTCTAGCTGCAGTCATGGCCTGGTCATCATCTTTTGCAGCCTGGGTCCAATGCTCCCTCCTGTTGGTGGAGCAAACTACTCCAGATGTGGCTGTCTCTCATGTGGTACAAGGCTCCTCTAAATGTCACTAGGAATCTTGTTCTGCTGTGATGACTTCCTCTAGCAACCTCTTGTGGTTGATGCCCAACAACTTACAGGTCAGCTTAAATCATGTAGGAGCAAAACCTGCACTGGAAGGCTATATTGTCTGGTCTTCCTTCCCCTGATCATGTTTGACTATTACATGATTCTCTCCCAGTTAGTATATAATATCAGCAGGTTTGCTTCCTCCCTTTGTCTTAAATATTGAGGGAGAGAGTGAGAGTCTCTCTCCACTCTTCATGTTCTCTGGATTAGTTAAAGAATTACCATTTCTAGGTGGAACCAAAACTCTACGAGGGAAAAATACACAGAGACACATCTATTTCCCACTCTTCTCTTCTTCCTGTAATTCTTCTGAGTTCAAAAACACCTGAGAAATTTGCATGAGTCTCTCATAACCTCCATCTGGAAAAGATACCTTTATCTGCACTAGTATTTCATTCGCCAGAACTTGCCATGTACTTGTAAGGTAACCAGCAAGGCAGAAGAGTAAATGGTATGTTTTATTTGTTATCTGTCACAGAACCAAGACCAAGAATCATACATCCAGCCACCTGCTGCCTCCTAATTTCAGCTCTTTTCCAATGTTGCTTTTAAGTTCAAGATAAATATTATTATCCTTGGATAAAGCAGTTTTACTTTTTGTGGTTGCAAAAGAATAATATTGTAATATCATTATGAACCTTTATGGGTTTGAGATCATTATGAGTATATATTTTTAATAAAGAATTTTCATGACATGGAAAAAGTACCTGTTCTTACAGTCCTTAGGAATAAAGTGCAGCATAACTAGAAAGGTGAAGTTTTTAAAACTCAAAAATGACTAAAGCTAAGCTTCTCTATGTGCTGCTGCTGGCTGGCCAAATTCCATCCACAGCTGTACAATCATAAAATCCCTATTGCACCACAGAGTCGTGGATAACACATTTTTACAACTTTAAAACTCACTGTGAAGTGTCCTTTCAAACTTGCCTTTCTTTGAGAAATATAAGGAGGCAGCACCACCTGGTGGTATAATTTTAGACACTCGTTAAGATCAGTATTATCATCAATGAAAATTTGTTCCAAATAAAAACTTTCAGAGAGCTTTGGAATTGAGACTTGAGAGACAAAATCTTCTTTTTGAAAAACAGGATAAATAGAAAGAATAGGATTTTTTGAAGTGTCACTTCTGATGGATAACTACTCAAGTGAAACTCAGGAAAATCAAAACAAATCAAATTTGGTAATGGTGTGGTGTTTATTCTTAATCGTAAATTATTCTCATCAAACAACTAAGTGTCTTGATTTTTAAGAAAGTTTATATTTAGACCAAGTTCTTAGGTCTTTGTGAATTCCTGATTCACTCGGGAATTACTAGGTAAAGGCCAGCAGGGGGCCCTTCACACATGAGGGATTTTTTTGTTGTTGGTTTTTATTTTGGGGTTTGTTTACTTGTTTGTTGGTTGGTTGGTTGGTCAGCAAAAGAAATGAGTAGCTGAAATTTTTGACAAAGACAATAAAAACCAAGTGTCGGAGCTTCATTCCTTTAGCAGACATTTACTTGAAACTTTCAGTTTGCCTTGAGAATTAATCTTGAAATTTAATGTGATCATTACTGAGAAATTAGCTTAGAGCAGAGAAGCTAGTTGTCTACTTATCAGCCACCTACCCCTCAGGTGCCCTCCCACCAACTCTAAGCAATCATTCCCCTGCTTTCTGTCTTTATAGATTTGCATACATTAGAAACGTTGTATGAGGAGAAATGCATTTGTATTAATGGAATCATCCAAAATGGGTTCATCTGTGACTAGCAATTTTAATTTAACACAATGTTTTCAGGTTCATCCATGTTAGAGAATGGATTCAAGTTCATTCCTTTCTGTGGTTAATTACTATTTACTTAGATGTCATGTATCCCAGGCTGTCCTCAAATTTGTGAGCTGCTTCAGATTGCAGTATGCTGGGGTTAAAAAGTTTAACCTTATCCTATCAAACTCCTAGAACTGAGGTTTTACTAGGAAAGCAAGTGTGATTTTGAAGTCTTGACATTTAAGACATTTATTATAACTGTGAAATATGTCCTGGAAAAACTTAAGGCAATACGGATTGGATATAACTAAATTCTAATTGGACAGCCTCTGTATGCTATGGGCTTTGCTTGGGCAGTAGTGTGATTTATGCAAAAAAAAAATTAGCAATTTTTCCTATTGTACTTTTATCAGTTAAAGAATGATGACGGGGCTCCATGGTCTGGAGTCTAATTGTTCATATCCCAAGAGGAAGTGTTAGAAGGTTTCATTTCATAGTCATCAGCCAATTAAGAAATTAAAACTAGATTATATCCAAAAAGAGAATAAAAATAGACATTTGGGGTAAGTGGGCCAATGATGGAGTTGATTCCACAGCTGAGAATGTAAGGAGACTATGAGTTTGTTATGTAGCAATTTCTTTGGAATTTTAACATTCAATCCTTAAGAATCAAGAAGTAAGTAAAGCCTCAGAGTCTAAGAAGTAAACAATTTCTAAGTCTCAGGAAGTTCCTAAAGTTTGCCGCATTAACAAAATCTTTCTTCAAGGTTATATAAGCAGCTAGCGAGTGTGAGACTCCAACCTGTTAAACTGCCTGAAAGTCATATAAGGAACTCTAGGAATGCAATGTTCATAAATAGTTGTCTAGTTGGTGTGAGCTCTTCAGAGACTCTGCCTTTGAGTCATCCATGCCTCTGTAAGTAACTCCTTACCCATTCTTCTGTAAGTAACCCCACTAAATTACCTGGCTTGCCAAGTAGTCACTGATAAAATAGCTTCTTTAGTCTATCTTCAGTTCCCTACCTGAGATGAGTAGACACTTATTCACATCTCCCCCAAGAAACTCAGACCACACAATACAGTTTCTTCAGGTACCTAAGCTCAGAATTTTAGAGGCATTACATTCTGGTGTAATTGGAAGGATCTATGAGTAAGGATGAGAAATGAGCATTTAATGGCTGTGACCTGAGCACCTTGTATAAAATAACTATGACTAAGTAGTCAACCAAAAAAGATGTTTTGAGTGGACATCACGATGACTATCCCATGGAAGCCATCTCCAGTGTCGGAAATAGAAGCAGAGTTCAAGCAGTAATAGGCATTTAGAAGGCATGGCCTTGAATCCCAGCACTCGGGGGACAGAGGCAGGTGGATCTCTGTGAGTTCAAGGCCAGCCTGGTCTACAGAGTGAGTCCAGGACAGCCAGGGCTCTGTTACACAGAGAAACCCTGTCTCAAAAAAACAAAACAAAACAAACAAACAAACAAACAAACAAAAATAAGCATTTAGAAAAATAAGCTATCCCCCATATTTATAAAAGATGTGTGCCAAGTGCTAAACAGACAAAGCTAAGGGAGACCAAAGTCCACATGAGCCTACAGATTTCTTAAATGTCAAAGAAGATAACTCTCATTAGTTACTCATGTTGGAGTTACCAACGAGATTGATGCACTGTAAATGGAGATGGCTTCCTTTAGAAAACAAAGATACACAAATTCCTTGCATCTTTAATACCAAGGAGTTAGTCAGACCTTCATACAGACGGTAACTTAATCATATCACACATTACCAAAGTTCTACTATCTCCTTTTTACAGAAAATTAAATTAGCCCTTAAAGTTGAGCTATTCACTTATGTTCACACAAGCCATAAACCTTCCTAAATATGAACAATTTAGGACATTCAGAGTTGTCAGCATCATGACAAACAACACAGCTCATCCCTATACCTTAAAAACTAATTCAAAAAGTCTGTCAGATAAACAAATTGTTATGTAACAAAAGCAGAGTATAAAATAGAATCTATTATTTAAAATAGACATACTGATATTCAATTGTATGTGAGACATAATACAGTTTTTAATAAATAAACATGCCGCTTCGAGGGGGCCAAGATGGCGGCGACCCGCACTGACGCATTTTGAACGTGGGAGAAAAGAGCCATAAAAAGCACAGAGTTATTGAACACTGTGCAAAAACCGGAGGGGCTAGATCCTCCGGGAATACTCACAGCTCCCAAGGGACTGTTAAAAGTCCCAGGGCAAGGCTCTCCCCCCATCTCTCTCAGACAGGGAAGCCACTAAATCTGAGACTCAGGAACTCCAATTTGGAGAGGCGCCTGGTAAGATCGACCCCAATACACAGCAGGCAGAATCAGAGCCCACATGGCGATCGCTCACTAGCCTACTAGGCTCCCCACACTTCAGGAGGACCTTATAGCTATTTAGGAAACTTTGAGGGCTAGTTGAACTCTTAGCAAGGCAGAAACAGGGCTCACAGCAGGTGGTCCACAGCCGCGCGAGCCGCGGAGGACCCAAGCATGCGGGAAGCAGGTGAGCAGGGCAGAAGCACCAAGCCCACAGCAAAGCAGCCAGGGTGGGAAGCAGGCACAGGTGGGCGGGGCTGAAGCTCCGGACACCCGTGGCAAAACAGCCAGGGAAGGAAGCCAGCTCAGGCAGGCGGGGCTGAAGCTCCAGACACCCGTGGGGAAACAGCCAGGGAAGGAAGCCGGCTCAGGCGGGAGGGGCTGAAGCTCCACACACCCGCGGAAGAGCAGACAGGGCAGGAAGCCTGCACAGGCGGGCTGGATTGAGGCTGCACACGCCCACGGCTGAGGAGCTGGGGTGGGAAGCCAGCACAGGCAGGCAGGGCTGAGGGGCCATGCCTGCGGCAGAGGAGCCTAGTGGGAAACCAGAAGCCAGGGGACCATAGCTGTATTCTGGAAAACCCAGACATATTAGGTGTGGAGCCGGGCCCTGTCAGTCTCCATGACGACAACCAAAGCCCATGGAATCTGTGCCTGGGCAAACAGGTCCATAACATCAGAACCATTACAGGCTGATCACTCAGTGTGCAACACAGAGAAGTCTGAATTGGGAGCAGTGAAACAATCCCA
This sequence comes from Lophiomys imhausi, assembly GCA_907164525.1. Lineage (NCBI taxonomy): Eukaryota > Metazoa > Chordata > Mammalia > Rodentia > Muridae > Lophiomys > Lophiomys imhausi. The sequence continues at coordinate 13,711,214 of CAJQZJ010001969.1, forward strand.
GACCATGACTAACTACCTAGGAATAGGCTACACCAGCTCACAGTGCTTCAGGCTATTAGAACCACAGTGACCCTGAGATCCCCCTGTAAGCAATGACAGATAGCCAAGCAATTCGACTCCTACACCAAAGCATCCCCTGTGGATCCAAACCCAGAAAACAATGAAAACAGACAGCTAAACACATCCATATGGCCAAAGGTCCAAGAAAAAATAGAAATCAAGGAAATATGACTCCAACAACAAAGAATTATCCTAGCTCATCCAATTCGGATGACCTCACACCAACAGAAACACATGAAAACGATGACAATTCTGCATTATGGAAAGTGATAGAGTCCCTTCAAGAAGAACTTAAATCTATGAAGGAATTCAAAGAAGCCACAATTTTACAAGTCAAAACAACGAACAACACCATTAAAGAGCTCCAAGCCAAGGTGACCCAGCTTGAAAAGGAAAAGGACAAAGCAATGAAAGATTTCCAGACAAAAACAAGCAAAGTGGAAAAGGAAATGTACACAACAAACAATACCATACAAGACATGAAAATAGAAATAGAAACAATAAAGAAAACACAGTCAGAGTTAAAATAGGAAGTGGAGAATCAAGGGAAGAGAACAGGAACTACAGATGTGAGTATCAAAAATAGGATGCAAGAGATAGAAGACAGGATCTCAGGCATGGAAGATTCGATGGAAGAAATCAGTACAACATCCAAAGAAAATGAGAAGGCTAAAAAAGCTCTCACCCACAACATCCAAGAAATCAAGGACTCAATGAAAAGACGGAACCTAAGAATTATAGGCATAGAGGAAAGAGAAGACTCCCAACTCCAAGGTCCAGGAAATATCTTCAACAAAATCATAGAAGAAACTTCCCAAACCTGAGAAAAAGATATGCCAATAAAAATCCAAGAGGCTTACAGAACACCGAACAGATTAGATCAGAAAAGAAACTCCTCTCGCCACATAATAAATGAAACCCCGAATGTACAGAACAAAGAAAGGATATTAAAAGCTGTAAGAGAAAAAGGTCAAGTCACATACAATGGCAGACCCATCAGAATGACACCTGACTTCTCCTCAGAAACTTTAAAAGCTAGAAGGGCCTGGACAGATATCTTACACATCCTGAGAGAACATAGGTGCCCAGCCAAACTACTATACCCAGCAAAACTCTCTATCAACATAGACGGAGAAAACAAGATATTCCATGAAAAAATCAAATTTAAACAATATCTACCAACAAACCCAGCCCTACAGAAAATCCTAGAAGAAAAATTCCAACCCAGAGAAGAAAACAAAGGGAATAGAAAACCCCGCAACAACTAAACCAAAAGAGGCACAGGACCACCACCTATACCAAACTAATGGGAAATAACAACCCCAGGTCACTAATATCCATCAACATCAATGGACTCAACTCCCCAATAAAGAGACACAGGTTTACAGAGTGGATCCGCAAGCAAGACCTTTCCTTTTGCTGCATACAATAAACACATCTCACTACCAAAGATAGACACTACCTCAGAGTAAAGGGCTGGGAAAAGGTTTTCCAAGCAAATGGACGCAGGAAGCAAGCTGGAGTAGCCATCCTAATATCAAACAAAACAGACTTCCAACTGAAGTTAATGAAAAAAGACAAAGAAGGGCATTATATACTCATTAAAGGGAATATTCATCAAGAGGAAATCTCAATACTGAACATCTATGCCCCAAATACAAAGGCACCTACTTTTGTAAAAGAAACACTTCTAAAACTTAAATCGCATGTCGATCACAACACATTAGTAATGGGAGACTTCAACACCCCACTCACAACAATGGACAGATCAAAAAGACTGAGGCCAAACAGAGAAATATTGACTCTAACAGAGATCATGAAACAAATGGACCTAACAGATATCTACAGAACGTTTCACCCAAACACAAAGGAATACACCTTTTTCTCAGCAGCTCATGGAACCTTCTCCAAAATCGACCACATAGTCGGACACAAATAGTCTCAATAGATACAAGAAAATTGAAATAACCCCTTGTATCTTACCAGACCACCACGGAATAAAGCTGGTCTTCAACAGCAAAAGAATCAACAGAAAGCTTACACACACATGGAAATTGAACAGCTCCTTACTGGATGACCACTGGGTCAGGGAAGAAATAAAGAAGGAAATCAAAGACTTCTTAAAATCCAATGACAATGAAGACACAACATGCCCAAACCTATGGGATACAATGAAAGCTGTGCTACGAGGAAAGTTCATAGCACTAAGTGCTTTCAAAAAAAAATTGTGACAGCTCATATTAGCGAATTAACAGCTAAGCTGGGTGAATTGGAAAAAAAAGAAGCAAACACTCCAAAGAGGAGCAGAAGGCAGGAAATCATCAAACTTAGGGCTGAAATCAACAACTTAGAATCAAAAAGAACTATACAAAGAATCAATGAAACCAAGAGTTGGTTCTTTGAGAAAATCAACAAAATAGACAGACCCCTAGTCAAATTAACTAAAATACAAAGGGAAAGAACCCAAATCAACAAAATCAGAAATGAAAAGGGAGAAATAACAACAGACATTGAGGAGATCAGGAAAATATTTGGGTTCTACTTTAAAAATCTATATTCCACCAAATTTGAAAACCTAAGCGAAATGGACAATTTCCTCGATAGATTCCACCTACCAAAACTAAATCAAAATCAGATTAACAGGTGAAACAGCCCAATAACCCCTAAGGAAATAGAAACAGTCATTAATAATCTCCCAACCAAAAAAAAGCCCAGGGCCAGATGGCTTTAGCACGGAATTCTACCGGACCTTCAAAGAGGAACTAACACCATTACTCTTCAAACTCTTCCACCACATAGAAGCAGAAAGAACACTGCCAAACTCATTCTACGAGGCCACTGTCATTCTGATTCCTAAACCACACAAAGACCCAACAAAGAAAGAGAACTTCAGACCAATCTCCCTCATGAACACAGATGCAAAAATACTTAATAAATTACTAGCAAACCGAATTCAAGAACACATCAAAAGTATCATACATCATGAGCAAGTAGGCTTCATCCCAGGAATGCAGAGATGGTTCAATATACGAAAGTCTATCAATGTAATTCACCATATAAACAGGATGAAAGAAAAAAACCACATGATAATCTCGCTAGATGCAGAAAAAGCATTTGACAAAATCCAACACCCCTTCATTCTAAAAGTTCTGGAGGAGAACGGGCATACAAGGACCATACCTAGAAATAATAAAGGCAATAGACAGCAAGCCAGTGGCCAACATCAAATTAAATGGAGAGAAGCTTGAAGCATTTCCTCTAAACACAGGGACAAGACAAGGATGTCCACTCTCACCATATCTCTTCAATATAGTACTTGAAGTCCTTGCTAGAGCAATAAGACAACTAAAGGAGATCAAAGGGATAAACATTGGAAACAAAGAGGTCAAATTATTCCTATTTGCAGATGATATGTTAGTATACATAAGCGACCCCAAAAACTCCACCAAAGAACTCTTACAGCTGATAAACAACTTCAGCAAGGTGGCTGGATACAAAATTAACTCAAAAAAAAAATCAGAAGTCTTTCTTTATACAACAAACAAATATACTGAGAAAGAAATAAGGGAAACAACCCCCTTCACAATAGCCACAAACAATATAAAATACGTGGGGGTAACTCTAAACAAGCAAGTAAAGGACCTGTACAACAAGAACTTCAAGCCCCTGAAGAAAGAAATGGAAGAGGCATTTAGAAGATGGAAAGATCTCCCATGCTCATGGATAGGTAGGATCAACATAATAAAAATGGCTGTCCTACCAAAAGCAATATATAGATTCAATGCAATTCCTATCAAAATACCAACACAATTTTTTATAGACATGGAAAAAGCTATTCTCAACTTCATATGGAACAACAAAAAGCCCAGAATAGCTAAATCAATCCTGTACAATAAAAACGCATCTGGAGGTATCACCATCCCAGATTTCAAGCTGTACTACAGAGCAATGGCAATAAAAACAGCATGGTACTGGTATAGAAACAGACCAGTGGATCAATGGAATAAAATTGAAGACCCAAACATGGGCCCACACACCTATGGCCAACTAATCTTTGACAAAGAAGCCAAAACTGCACAATGGAAGAAAGACAGCATCTTCAACAAATGGTGCTGGTCCAACTGGATGTCCACTTGCAAAAGAATGAAATTAGACCCGTATCTATCATCTTATACAAAACTTAAATCCAAGTGGATCAAAGACCTTAACATAAGGCCAGCCACACTAAAGATACTAGAAGAAAAAGTAGGAGAAACCCTCAAACTCATTGGCACAGGTGACAACTTCCTGAACAGAACACCAACAGCTCAGGACCTGAGATCAACAATCAATAAATGGGACCTCATGAAACTGAAAAGCTTCTGTAAGGCAAAAGACACTGTCATTCGAACAAAACGGCAACCAACAGATTGGGAGAAAATCTTCACCAACCCCACATCTGATAGAGGGCTATTATCTAAAATCTACAAAGAACTCAAGAAACTAAATGCCAAGAAACCAAATAATCCAATCAAAAAATGGGAGATGGAACTAAATAGAGAATTCACAAAGGAGGAATCCCTAATGGCCGAGAGACACCTGAAGAAATGCTCAACATCCTTGATCATCAAAGAAATGCAACACAAGACGACTCTGAGATTCCACCTCACACCTGTCAGAATGGTTAAGATAAAGAGCTCAAATGACAGCAAATGCTGGCAAAGGTGTGGAGAAAGGGGAACCCTACTCCATTGCTGGTGGGAGTGCAGGCTTGTGCAAACATTATGGAGGTCAGTGTGGCGATATCTTAGAAATCTTGGAATAACTTTGCCTCAGGACCCAGCCATACCACTTCTGGGTATACACTCAAAGGACTCCTCACGGAGTCATAGGGAAGTCTCCTCATCTATGTTCATAGCAGCCTTATTTTTAATAGCTAGAAATTGGAAACAACCCAGATGTCCCTCAACTGAAGAATGGATTAAAAAACTGTGGTACATCTATACAATGGAATAGTACTCAGCTATCAGAAACAATGAAATCATGCAATTTGCAACCAAATGGATGGATCTAGAGAAGCTCATCCTGAGTGAGCTAACCCAGACTCAGAAGGATGCACATGACATCTATTCACTTATAGTAGGATTTTATCTATATCGTACAGGATATCTGTACTACAACCAACACACCAAAAGGAACATGGACATAGAGTTTTTTTTTTCTTTTTCCTTTTTCTTTTTCCTCTCTTTTTTGTTGTTGTTCTTTGTTTTTGTGGGTTTGTGTGTTTGTTGGTCTTTTTTTAGTTTTCCCCTCCGTAGCAAGGAGACACCTTTCACTGGCGGTACTGCCTCGTAGGCCCCCAGTGTATGAAGAGGCTCTTGGCCCTCATATGACTCCTGAGCTGTAGTGAGGGACTGTTATGCAGGGACACTCCACCCCAGAGGAACAAGACGAAAGGGTTAGAGGGTAGAGGATGGGAGGGTGGGGCTGGGAATTGGGAAAAGAGGACAATATGATAGGGATATAACCTGAAGCAACAAACAAATAAATTTATTAATCAAAAAAGCAGGTAACAATGTTAAAACACTGTAAATAAAATAAAGGTTACAGCCGTTCAACCTGGTTTTATAAACTTCCAAGAGTCGAAAAAACTTAGAGCTAAGGTAAAATACATGAAAAATGTGGCGATAACCCATGCCTTTAACTTCAGCAGAGATGGGAGGAGCACTATAGAGTTAGTGGTCTTATAAATTTTAGAGTTACACGGAACAGGGTGGTGAGGGTGCACACCCTTAATCCTATCATTCAAGAAGAGTACACCCTTAATCCCAACACACTAGAGACAGAAACAGGCAGATCTCAGAGCTCAAGGTCAGCCTGATACAAAACAAACTCTAAATAAAGAAAAACTTCGATTCAGGAGTGATGGAACACATCTTTAATCCCTTCAGATGGGAACCACATGTCTTTGATCCCAATAATTAGAATGCAGAGACACACACATAGGATTTGGAAGGACCTAAGTTTAAAAGCTACTTACAAAAGGCCCACTCAATACAAACAAATTGTCCTTCGAGATCTCAAAATATATACACTAAAGCTGGTTTATCTCCAAAATAACAAAATAAATTCTTCTTTAACCCAGATTGAAAGATAATACTTTATATATTGTCAAAAAACCAAATTTGCTTCAGGAGAAATATTACCTAACCCCCCCCCGCAAAAAAAAGAGGGTAATTGTCCCGGAGTTAGGATTAGGGCAGGACTCTGTTCTTATCTTTCCAGGAGATTCAAAGCATCCATTCAAGGAACCCAGGGACAACTGGACAACGGAAACCTCAGCAGAAAACAGAATCACACACCAAAGAAGACGAGTGACCCAGATGATCCAGCCTTACAGACTCCCTCAATAGCTGTTTCCAACAGAAGTCTACAACCACAACAACTCAAAATCACTAAGACCGTTCAGCTCTACACACTGCCCCAACCAGAACTTCAGTAAAGCCTGGAAGATCAGCTTCTGCCTACAAACTCCTTAGAACATCTAAACAGCTGAGCACAGAAGGACTGAGCATAAAAGGATTGTAATAACATTTTTAACCATTTTTCCATTCTGGTTCGGGCCCCAAACAGGTTTACTACGACCCAAATCAGCAGGAAGTCATTTTAAGAGAGCGACGTCCCATGCCCAGAGGGTGGGGAGGGTGTTTCTCTGCCCCCCATTTTGGTTATTTGAAGGATAACTGAAAACTCTGTTATTTAGGGGAAGAGACTACAAGCTGTTAAATGGTCTTGTTAAATGGGTTTTGGAGGTTAGACCCAAGGACTTCCTTCGTTTCCTTTTCTGTTTCCTTCTTTATCTCCTATGTAGGAGTGCACAGACTTGAGAAAAATGAGACATAGACATAGTACGGGAAAGACCAAGAAGAAGGGACAGATTATTGAATATGCCCTTATACCTTTGTATGTTGATACAAAATTAGTACTATATTTGGCTAAAGTGGTATTGACCATTGTTTATTGTGCAAAATTAAGATTGTATTGGACTACATCGGTATTGATCTTTGTATATTGATACAAAATTAAGATTATTGTTGGCCACAATGGTATTGACCCTGGTATATTGACGTAATATTAAGATTGTATTGGGCTACATAGGCATTGATCTTTGTATATTGATACAAAATTAAGAGTATATTTAGCCACATTTGAATAGATCTTTGTATATTGACACAAAATTAAAGGTAACGCTTCCTAATGGCATCGTACCTAGAGATACTTAAAAATGAAATGTGAAGCTCTGGCCTCTTGATACCAACCCTCTTAAACTGTTTAGGATAGTTAAGATAAACAAACTCCTAGTCATGTAAGCATGTCACTTTGTTAGCTACTATGACAGTCTATCACAGATATTCTCTAAGCTACTCAGAAATCAAGTTGTTAAGAGACAAGCAACATTTGTTTATCTAAATACAAGAGATAGAGAGGGCATCTTCAAAAACCCCAAGAGATCTGCAGAACATGACATTCAAAGATATTGTCTTAAATTAAGATTTTTTTTTGATATTGAGACGTATCAGCTCCTGACAGCACCCCCTATTCTACTCCAAGTAGAACATAAGCATCGAAGAATCTCCAGTGTGAGATGGTTGAATCAGTGGCAAGCCTATCTCTTGGCATGAAAAAACTCCTTGCTTCAACTGCAGACAGACTGCTGTCCAAAAAGGACAAAACTTGATAGCAGGGAAGTCGACAGCCTAGCTCTGCCAAGACAGGGTAGGTAAGTCCTTCATAATCCCTGCTCTACAATCAATGTCTGTCAGAGAAACAGGACCAAAAGGCCGACGACTGATGCTGGAATGTATGGAGAGAAAATGGGAACTGTCCAGGCAGTCACTGGTATGTCATTTCTTAGTTTTGGAAGCTTCAGGCCCTGCACTTCCTATATAATCAGATATATTTATCCCTCTCAGGTCTCTGAGGTGGTTAAAGAATAGACAGCTTGAGTCTCATAGTTAAATTTTCAGTTGTTTAGGAATCAAGAGGGCGTTCTAGATCTAAGAAGATGTTTTTAATAGTGATGCAAGTTAGTATGAAAGCTGAGTCAGTTATAAAACTTTAAACTCATGGAGATGGTTAGATGGTAGAATGTTAAAGTAAGGTACCAAATGCATATGGACTGGACATTGGGAATGTACGCTAAGCCATATAACCCTCAGGGGCCAAATATGTATGAACTAGACATTGGGAATGTACACTGGGCCATTTAACTCTCATAAATGTGGCATATTTATTTATGTTGTTTTGTATAGTATTTACTGTTATAAGAGAAGGAACCATTCATTTGGACTGAAAGGGGAAGCTGTGGGGGGGAAGAGGGTGGAAGGGTGGGACAGGAAGGGGGAATAGGGAAGGGATTGTGACTGAGATGTAACTTGAAGAAATAAAAAAATAAAGTATTAAAAAAAATAATAAATAAATAAACATGCCTTCAAATTAGTTGGACATAGAACATGTGTAAACAACCTATCATAAACAAAGTTACAAGAAAGGATTAAATACAATAAATGCTACAGGGATTTGTGGTTAATTGTGAAGGTGCAACAGCTAGGTTATTAGATTACTGGTCAAGACACTGTGATTTTATTACCACCTGCACCCTTAGAGCTCTATAAACTTCAAGATTTCTAATTTTCTCTGTGATTCAAATCAGTTACTTAAATTCCATTGATAGTCGCATGTTTCTTTCCTTAACATTATACATCCAGAAGTGCTTATGAAACATAATGAATTGCCTATGTAAACAAAAAACGACTATTTTCTCCTCCTCTCATGTGCTATGGTTTCACGATTCATAATGCTTATACATATATATTTCTATTTCTCTAGAGAATTCCAATACAACAGTTGTCCTAAAGAAAGATTTTAGATTAATAAAAAAAATAGAAGACCATCAAAGAGACTTCAGGATTTATTGTCTATATATTTTTGTTGGTTAATTTTTGAACATTTATAAAACAGCAATTATCCAGGCATGGTAGAGCCCCACCTTTAATCCCAGCACTCTGGAGGCAGAGGCAGACAGATCTTATGAGTTCAAGGCCAGTCTGGTCTACACAGTGAGTCCAGGACAGCCAGGGCTATTACAGAGAGAAACCCTGTCTCAAAAAAAGTCAAATAATAAAGTATTTGTTTTGTAATGTCACCTTCCATTATCCCAATGAAAAATGCCCATCTAGTGCACCTATGTAGGCGATATGATGACATAAGGTTGTTTACCATTGTTTGGGGTAGCTGATTTTCATGTTATAGTCTGAATTTGTTTGTTTAAAGTGTTTCATGAATCACCATACCTTCCCTCCTAGTCACCATCTTGTCCAAATATGCTATAGTCCATTCTCTAAGTCACAGTTCAGTGGTCCTTTAACACTAAAATACCCAATTCCTCTATCTGAACTTGGTCCCTTCCTTCTCTGAGCTCTATTCCTGAAATACTATTCATCACTTCCTGTTTCAAATTTAAGCTACAGTTAATTGTGTGTTTGTATTTCTCCACCCATAGAAATAACAATCACTTGGAGAGTAGCATTTACTAATAAATCATAGTTTTTACTATAACCCACCATAGCTTTTTGTTGAAGATGTCTAGATAAATATGTGCTGAGTAAGGAAGCTCTGGTGGGTCATTTAGTCTCCAGTTTTAGCTTTTCTTTTGTTGGTGCTACAACAGATCCTATATATAAATCATATCAGAGTGACTGTCATCTTTTATATATGTTGGTCTGGTAGGGAATTTTGATTAGATCCTGACAGGATGAAATCAGTAGCACAGGACTTTATCAAAAAAAAATGAGCTTGACTATTGAAATAAAATGATATTTTAAATGAGGGTATTTTATGAATATAGGTAGATTTTTGGTTTAAGTACAGGCTTTGAAATGTACACTGGAGACTCTGGACTAATCAGGGAACTTCCTGGTTCTCACACAAAATGCTCTTGATATTAATCAGTGATAGAAATTGACTGCTAAATATGTAACAAAACCAGAATACAAGATCTGGGTATCTACAAACATTTAACTTTAGTGATATTTCTGTGCCCTGAATGAACAGTGTGTACTTTTCATCTAAATTCAGAACACTTTCACAATATGTGGCACAAAAAGATAGAACATCTTCTCAGAGTAAAAAGCAGAACCCAAATCTATTTTAGACCTCAGAATTTTCAAGTTGTAATTTAAAGTTTGCCTTGTACTTCTGGGGGGGGGGAAGCATTAAAATGTTATAGGAGGAGAACAGATTTGTTCTTGAGCTCAGTTTGACCAATTACACATTTTCATTTACCTAAACATTCCCATGGTAGGTTTATTAGAAAAGACAAGAATAATAGTAACTCATGGTGCATTCAGTTGAGTAGTTATATAAAAGGTGTGTACTGTATATTAAGTGTTGGGGACTTATTCATAAATAAATATACCCTCTTCCTCAAGATTGTCTATTGGTTATGGACATACACACCAATCCAACTATTAAGTCATCATTGTCTCCCAGTTGCTATTTTGTTTTCCCCTGCTGTTCAATCTCTTTTCCTGCCTCTTCTGTAAAAAGACACAGGTCATTGTCTTTCTGACAATTACCCTTCAGTACCTAGTCAATGAATACGAAGTAGTTGTTCAGCCCCACTGAAGATTATATACTTCCTCATCCAGAAGTGGAGAGAAGTCACTGTTTGTAGTAGAATCAGGTAGTGTCTGGCTCGTCTAGAAGTGATTTCCTGGAATTGTTAGGTGTGAGTCCTATTCCCACTCAGAGCTTTAATGGGCTGGAGGCAGGGGAGTAGCAAAGAAGAGTAAGAAGGAATAGGGTTGATCAAATTACATACAGAAAAAGCCATAAAGAAACTTGATACTGTGTAAGCTAACTTAAAACAAAATTAAAAAAAAAAGAGATCCAAACCATGGGAAGATGATGAAAAGCAATGTATTATTTACTCAATTCCTGTTGTGTTGGCTCTGTGAGCCCAGAAGGAACCAAATAGGATACAATGGGCTTGAGCAGTTGGTATGGACATTGGGCAACTAGAAAAAAATGTCAAAAACCTATCCTTCATGAATCATCATAAATTGAGTTGGGCCATGCCTGTTCCACCTAGTAATTTTAAGGAGGTAGATCAAAGAACTCAGAGCAGCATTTTTTAAATTATAAAATAAAGTAACAATTTTTATTTCACTGTTACCTAATGCGCCAAATTCATAACCTTTATACTTAGACTATACAGATACAGTTGTAATAAATACTAAAGTAGAGAAGATATTGTATCCTTGAGTTTCTCACAAGAAAAAAAGCAGCCACCAGTGGGCTGGAGAAATGGCTCAGCAGTTAAGACCACTGGCTCCTCTTCCAAAGGACCCTGGTTCAAATCTCAGCACCCACATGGCGGTGTAAACTGTCTGTAATGACTGGGCACGGTGGTGAACCCTTTTAATTCCAGCATTCAGGAGGCAGGTGGATCTCTGTGAGTTCAAGGGCACCCTGGTCTACAGAGTGAGTTGCAGGATAGCCAGGGCTACAAAAAAAATCTTGTCTTGAAAAAACGAAAACAGGAAAAAAAGATAGAAAGAGAAAGAAAAAAAGCAGCCCCCACATTTTCATAGTCAGGTGTATTTGATTGTGTTAGTGTTTCCTAATTGGAACATGTCTTAAAAACTAATACATATGTTTAATATTCTACTTATTTTGCTTAGCTAGTATCTTAGAATCAGATAGTTTTATAATTCATTTATTGAATTGGGAGGAAAAGATGGTATTATAGAAGAGCTGAAGATTTTTTAATTGTGTGAAAAGTATTGCGAACCCAGTGAGGCCTGCATGTGTGGAGGTGGATGTTCATGAAAACAGTCATAAGAGTACAAGAAGCCCTGAGCATTGTTGGTAGGCACAATCCAGCATCTCTTTGAGCATTCAGAGGATATTAAAATCATATAAACATTTTTAGGAGTTTAGGATGTAGCTCAGTTGGTAGAAAACTTGGTCCTATCACATCAACCAGGCATATTGGTGCATGCCTGAAACCCATCACTCAGGAATTTGAGGCAAAAGAGTAGGTGTTCAAAGTAATCCTCAGGTATACAAAGATTCCTAGATCAGCATGGGCTACAGACATTTCTATATATAAAACAAAATGTTAAAGTTTTTCTTAGAAACTATTTCCTTTGTTGCCTGACTCTTCTTGATCAAGGCATAGTCAGTTTAGGGGTGGGGGATAATGACCATTGAAAAGCATATTCCAAAATTAAAATGTCAAATTCTAGTGGATTGCCCTTGCCACAGTGCATGATCTGTACCCATGTGCCTACAGGCAGCATGAAATGGACTCAATGGATTATTAAAAAGGATAAGAAGCTGAAAGGGAGAAATGTTGGAATAGACAAGGAAGTTAAGAGGGAGAGAAGAAATATGGCTGGATATCATCAAGATACTTTGTATACATGTATGTAAATGTCAAAGGATGAGTTAGAAATTAATTCCAAAAAATCTTAAAGGTGAATCATGTCCCTGTTAAGAAGTATTACAGGCCAGCATTTCAGATATTGGGATTTGGACTATTTTGTATATACTCGTATATAAGAAAGCTTAGAAAAGTTAGGTGATTCTTGCAAAGACAGCTTTATTTTGTCTTTATTTCTGTACAAGAACTTGACGCTTTCAGTAACAGTGGACTGAAAGATTTGCTTCCTGCAGGATAGCCGTCAATGTGTGCATACACTGGCAACATATTTTCAGTCTCATCTGCTGCACAGCACTTTTGGAGGTCAGCATCCAGCACTCCATGCCCCACACTTTTATCCAACTCAGAGGTCAAGAATTTACAAGAAGCAAAGGGGAAACAGAGGTATGTTTGAGGAAGAAATGAGAAATCAGTGGTGGGGTACCTTATTGCTTCAATGAGATACTTTGGCACACAATGTCTTGCAGTCTTCAAATAATTAACATCATTGCCCCATTTTAGAGATGGAGAAACTGAGAGTTTGAAGTTTATCTTGCTCAAAGCAGGTTAATAATCAAATGCTAAATAAGTAGAAGACTGAGTGTCACTCCTCTGAATTACATCCTACATATTGCCCACTACACCATAAAATAGGCACTGTGGACATTTAATTCCAGTGAGAAGTTTTTTTTAAAAACCACATTAGATATTTAATAGATGTTTGTGTCGCAACTGTTTAACCAAACTATAGAATGAGAATAAAAGAACAACTGGTTTGGGCACAGGAGAACCACGTTTTCTTTCCTGAACTCAGAAAGTCTGGTATAATTAACAGTCTTCTGGTTGCTGATTGGAGGGGGCCACAGCTCAGTATCCAACTTTATTCTAAAATATTTACAGTAATAGGAATGATGACCACAAAATCCATCCTTGCCACTGCCAGAGCTTCCCATGTCCTGGAAGGTTCCTTGTTTTCAATGGAGTTGGCAACCATCATGAGAGTTGGCAAGAGAAAATCAAAGCTCATTACAGAGTTAAGGTAAGCATATTTATTTGTAGCAAAATACACTCAACAAAAGCTCTTTGGGATACTCATCACTAAATGAGGTTTCTGGAACCCTGTTTGTTATTTTTTTCTTTGCCACAAAGTAATTCCACAGTAATCAGTTTTGAATGCTGACTGGCTGGTTTTCTTGTCGGTTTCCTATTTCTGACCTCTCTCTTTCCCTTCTTTAGCAAAATAGAGATATTCCAAAACAGTCAAGGACTCTGTCAGCAGCTGTAAAACCTCTCAACTTCTGTTTTCCCCTGACCAGCCCTCCACTGTGGTCACAGTGAGGCATGTGGCACATTTCTAGTTGAACAGAGTGGCTAGCCGGCTGGTGAAAATGCAAGGTTCTACATGATACCCACAGCAAGGGTTTTAAACCTGACTGTGATGTTGCTGTGCCCAGAAACATCTGCACTGGAGCTCTGTCTGCCTTGTAGTTTAGGTCAGTTTGGACTAGGGCATCTGACAACTTATTTTCATATATAGCCTGAAATTAAAGAACTTTCAAAAGATAAATGAGGAAAACCTAAAAATACAGGAAAATTGCTTAGTCCTACTGATGAAAGCCTAAAGGATATTCAAAGCCCAGAATTAAAATTTTATTTAGAAAAATATCATGTTGCTATTATTTACATACACACACAGAGTGACCAAGCTCTTACTTGAGGAAGTTCTTGCTAAAATAGTTTATGAAACTCCTACTCCTTTTATTGAAGGGTGTGTCCAAAGCTGTTGCTCATGGTGAGTCACCACTTTATACTTTATTTCTCAGGTGCAGGTTTAGCACACCTAAGGAAGTTTCTCTTCAAGCTCTTAAAGGTTTTTCTGTCCCTTTGTCTTATATCACAATGTACTGACTGGTGTCTTATAGTCAGACAGTTAAAACCAGACATCAGACTTTAGTCTCCTTAAATAATAAAGAGTCTTTATATTGGGATCCCAATAGTGTCTTTAAACTTGTGTTTCCTGATCTCCTTACCCTGTTCACAGCAGTGCAGAACAACATGGCTTACACACACACACACACACACACACACACACACACACACACACACACA